>JAQJVL010001212.1:0-231279 GCA_035578905.1 Stictocephala bisonia | reverse complement strand
AACAGAATCAACTTTTGCTGAGCATCTAATTACAAACAACCATAATACCCATAGTTTCAATGAAAATCTGGAAATAATACATAAATGCAAAAAAAGCCAATTCCTTAACACATTAGAGGAACTGGAAATATACAAATCATACAAATACCATCCAAATGACACCCTTAACGAAAAATTAAACTACGGTTCCCATATATTATTTAATAGAATTATTGAGTTATCAACAGACAGGTCTTTAAACACAGGACAACAAAGAATTGGGGAGGGGTAGTGATAACTGATAACATGCAAACCAGTCAGTTCGGTATCGCAACGCCGGCCGGCAACAAGTTTTAATACGTGTCAGTGCTAAATGTAAAGTATATGGTGTATAAGTGTTAATGTGAATGTGTGAATATGTGTTACAAGTCAACAGTTTTATTATTACATTTAAACTACATGCAATTGACAAACTTCAAGTCAGAAGTGAGATTGTGAAACTGACGTCTTGTATGATTTGATAATGACCCAATGAGGTCGAAACTATAGTAATCAACAATTACTAAGCATCACTAGAATCGTTGACGGTATTGGGTAAGTAACCCTAGTTAAATTAGTTACTAAAACGATTCTGGAGGCAAAAAATATGAATAAGGTAAATCAACATGCAAAATCTTAACTTCTAATATGTTCTCTCCATTTAAATCAAACGCTACAAATAACACAAGCCAGAAAACTAAAACTGTTAAGACTGTCTACACTAAAGCAATAACTCCAAATAAGATATCCAAAACCCATAGGTCTACAGTGTTGGACTCTCCAACTTCAGTAACAAAAAGTATAAAAAATCTTACATTACTGTCGGATAGCCAAGGCAAGGATTTAATTAACTACCAACACGTTCTGATGGGTGTGAATACCAATTTGTATGGCTATGTACACTCTGGAGCACCTCTGGAAACTGTGGTCAAGTCAGTAGGAAATGATCCAGAACTAATGAGCTACAGCAAGGAGGACTGAGTTGTGGTGATGGGTGGATGCAATGATGTGGCCAATCACAGTGGTAACCAACACTAGCTGATAACAGAACTTAACATTTGTTTTGAAAATACAGTAGAGTTTACATAGTACAAATATAATAATACCTACCCTTCTCTACCGCTACAATCTGAATAACAACGATAAGAAACAATTTGCTGGCAGAAATCAACAATAACATAAGAAAATTAAGTGTTCAGTACCCTAATATTGGTGTTCTAGACCTTTACATGTTAGAGAGCTGTTATCATACTAGCCAAGGTTTTCATATCAACAGGAGAGGGAAAAAACGTGTTTCAAAGTTAATATATAATATAGTAAGTGATCAAACTCTAAACAAACCTTTAGTACAGACATGCAAACAGAAAGTTAACATAAAGATTACAGTAGTGGATAAAAATATGACAGAGCTAATACAAGAATTCTAAAGTGACAAAAGTTTAGCATTTGCCCACTGTATATCGGGAGGCTTGGGACATCAGAGACAAATGACAGCTGGAGTGGCGGTCGAGTTCAGGAAGACGTTCGGGACGCCCACCATATTGGAATGTATGAATAAACACATGGCGCATAAGAAGATTAGTAATGGTGGAGGCATTTATGGTTTGATTACAAAACTTAATTATTATGACAAACCAACAAAAGTTAACTATAACAAGGCTTTTGAACATTTTACCACAGATTTTGTAAAAAGAAAATATAGCAGACTAGTTTGTTCACCAATGTACTGCACAAGAGACAAGGTTCCACTTGATCATTTTGTTAGACAGATTGTTGAATGTAAAAATACAATGAAAGCTGATGTAAAACAATTGCGATTTTTAGAGAAGACTCTTCAAGGACATTGAGAAATGGATTGAATCATCGACAGTTTATTGATGAAGTATATAAATGTTTAAATCTTCTAGAAGAAGAGATATCTAATCAGAGTATTTCAGAACAAACCAGCAATCCAGAAGAAACGGTTCTGTTACATATGGATAATCCTACAACAATGAGTGGCATACTATGTCCAATCATACCAACACCTTTGGGAAATGTTGTTTATCTATTATCTCCTTCACCTTGGAAAGGCTGGTCAACTCTACAACGTAAACCAACAACCACTACATGCAGCAGAGGGCAGCTGGAGGGATGTCACCCTGTCACTAGAGATGTGGATATCGTTTCCATCAGTCCTTCAGACCTCCTCAATCAAGATAGTGCTAGTGTCAGTGACAAAAGGCAGAGAAATTGTGTGTTTGAGCCTCAATTAAATACCAGTGATATTGTAAATCTGATTGATTTAGATAATGCTAAACATAAAACTTGTGAAGATAATGTCTTAAGCCTAGCCTCTAATAATACAGAAGGGGAAACAACTTGTTTTTCTCTAAATGCTGATGAATCTTTTTTAATACAGAGCTGTACAGTAACAGAAATAATTTAATACATAAGGGAAAGCATTTTAACTTAAATTATGGTATTAAGAGTCTACATTTTGTGAAGTCTAGCCACAACTCTTCAATTCAGAGTATTTTTGTTTAGCCTGTGGAAAGTTTAATGACAAGCTTGATAGTTGTAACTATTTTAAATATTTTGAAATGACATCTTCAATGAAAGAAATATTTATTTATTCCAGTAACTTGTGCTAAATTGCTAATGCATCTTAATCTGCAGGATGGCTTGATTAAAAAAATTCATGACCACCAAATTCTTTTGGAAAAGTCGAATATTGAGGTAGTTTGCATAAATGAACACCGGCTTTTAAAAGAAATAATATTTATTCTTAATACTATTTCTAACTACAAGGTTGCTGCATACTATTGTAGGAAATCTGAAAGAGGGGGGTTTTGTATATTAACAAAAGAAAATTATAAATGTTCTGAGATAAATGACCCTAATATAATATTTATGATGAAGATAATGTTTTTGAAGTTTCCTGTATCGAAATATGTTTCTTAAACTAGGGGTGTGTGAGTAGCTCGAAATTTTAGTTTTTTTTTTTTAGTTTTTAAAACACTTAAACTCGAATCAAGATTTTAAAAAAACTCAAAGAAATCGAGTCGAGTTTTGCCATATCTTTGAGGTAAAACGCTATAATCAAGAAAAAAGTCCCATTTGTATAATAGATTAAAAATATAAGCATTTTATGTAGGCAACTGTATTTAAAATATGATCATAATATTGTATTCGTAACCGGAGATGTTCTCGCGATGTATTCAGATTCGTGATTCATGCACCAGTACAAACTCGTACGGCCTTGGCGATTATGGCAAAAAGTATTCTCGTTATTTATAAAGAAGGCACGTCCAAATAATCTGTGCCAAATAGCCGTCATTAGTTATTTATACAAAACAAAGTTATTGATAACTGATCACAAAGAATAAGTTATTGAACCATTTCAAAAATTGAAATTAATTAAATTATTGAAATTAACAGTTGCTTTTTTTCAGGTCCATCCTTTAAAAGTTCATGACTAAAACTATTCTAAGACTGACAATTTCGGACAAATTTAATTAAATCGCGTTCAATCTGTAACAAAATCTACGCATGAAGCGTAAACTATTTTAGAACGGCATATTTTAGCCAATCATAGCACTTTATTCTGATCACGTGACTTGGTGGAATTACCCAAAACCGTACCTAGTCGAAGGAATTCAAACTGGCCTTCTGGTTATCACCTCCTACCTCTGTTAACGCCGTAACCCCAAAAATCTGGCGCGAAACACACAATTTTTCACTGCTGTAACCTGTTACTCTCAACACTTTGACATTCCAGACAGTTATTATGGCCTGACGTTACTTAACGGCTCTAAGCCTCGTTAAGGCTGGTCTAGATAACGCTCCAAGTTACCAAACGTTATGAAGTTGAAGTAATGCCGTACGTTACGCTACGATAATGAGTTACGGTTGTTGCGGCTTTGCTTGACTTTACAGAGTTACCGCTCAAAGTTCGTTCTGTTATCTATAATTTAACTGTAACATGCAAGAATCTTAAGTTTCCTTCGTAGTTAGTGATGAGATTACCTGTTCTTTAAAGTGAACAGTGATAACCCTTCCTGCTCCCTTATAAGACCTGTGATTTCAAACAGTGATTCTGCTCTTTTCACTCCAACCATGATTTGAATGTCAAACCAATTTCATCTATGGCATACTACACCATTTGGGATACTTCGAGGTTATGTATTTGAGGTGATCCAAACTTTATTAATTATTGAGCGATCTAAATAAATAATATTAGAGTGTGTTGCTTACTTCATTTCAGTGTTTTCATTTTTGAAAATTAAGGGTTAAATACTCGACTCGAAAAAAAATCGAACTCGAAATTATGTCTAAAAACTCGACTTGACTTGAATCCTAAAATTGCTACTCGCACATCCCTACCTTAAACGCAATATTAATTTCTATCCACAGAGTACCATGTGATCTAAATTTTAATAGTTTTACTAATAAATTGGAATCTTTGCTTATTTTAGTTCAAAAATATTTTAAGACGAAAGAAGTGTATATAATGGGGGACTTCAACGTTGACACTCTTGATACTTGCAAATCTCCTTACCAAAAGAATATGATTTTAAATACCTTCAAAATGTATGGGTTTATACCTAACTGCTTTACCCCATATGAGTAACAGAACAAGCAAAACTTGTATAGACAATATTTATACAAAGATAACCTCAGGCTATCAGAAATTAGGGCTAAATATTGAACTGAGCCTCTCTGATTACAGAGCTTTAATAATTTCTTTAGATAGTAAGTTAGATAGTAATAAAACTAATTATAAAAAATTTAAATAAAAAAATTATCTATTAAGTCTATAACTCAATTCACTACAGAAATAAGACAGATAAATTAGAATCCATCCCACCTTAACAGTGCACAAAGAAACTTTAATATTTTTTACCTTAACCTTAAGAATCAATTTGAACAGTGCTTTCCACTTATGTTTTACAATTGCCATAGTGCAAATAAAAATTCTTCTAAGAAATGGGTTACTCGTGGAAAGAAAATTTCGAGTAGAAAAAAACAAGAACTTGGTAATTGTCAAAAATAACAAATTATATTAACTTTTTAAACTATTATAAAACCCACGGAAAGATTTTTAGATCAGTAAGTAATAAGGCAAAAAAATATCCAATTGAAATTTATAGAGTAAGTTACTAATAAAAGTCGAGCATCCTGGGCAGTAATTAAATCTTCACTTGGTGTAAAACAGGGTGTTTGAGACTTACCTGCTTTAACAATAAATAACAAAACCATTTCAAATGGACATAATAATGCATTTTTTTTTCAATTCAAAATTCTCAAATGTGCCCAATGAAAAAAAGATAAAACACAATATACAGGGATCATTGAACTTTATGAATGTAAAAACCAGCAAAACTTATTCACCCAATTGTGTTTTTAGGTACGTTTCTATACAACAGACATAACAAACAATCAAAGGTCTGAATAGTAAAAAATCTGTAGGATGGGATGAGATTCCAGAAGATTTAATTAAAAAAGTTGTAGATATTATTGCTCTTCCCCTCTGTTGCATTGTTAATTAGTATTTTTATGAAAGTGTGTTCCCGAGTCAACTTAAATATGCTGAGGTAAAACCATTATCTAAAAAAAGGATATAAATAGGATCCAGATAATTACCGGGCAATATCTATTTTACCAGCTCTGTCCAAGGTATTTAAAAAAATAGCATGTAGTCAAATTGTAAATTTCTTAGAAATTTTAGGTTAGGTTAAAGGGCACTAGGCCAGGAATTAGTATATTAAGAGAGATAGGACATCAGCAAACTTACCTTAAAAGACAAGTTCACTAACATCAGAGTAGTAGTCACAAACACAAAATACACAAAAGCTCACAAATTTTCAACACCACTGGCATTTTCTTCAGGTGAGTAGAGGGAGAGAGAGAGACACTCAAGTGTCTCTCTCTCTCTCCCTCTACTCACCTGAAGAAAATGCCAGTGGTGTTGAAAATTTGTGAGCTTTTGTGTATTTTGTGTTTGTGACTACTACTCTGATGTTAGTGAACTTGTCTTTTAAGGTAAGTTTGCTGATGTCCTATCTCTCTTAATATACAAATTTCTTAGAAAGTAACCATGTTTTAGCTATTGAGCAATACGGTTTCAGAAATGGATTGAATACTGTCTCTGCGGTGTTGGACCTCAAATATCAAGTTACCCATGCTTTGGATAGATCGCAGAACACTGCTGCAGTGTTTTGCGATCTATCCAAATCATTTGATTCTTTAAAATACGAAATTCTTTTAAATAAACTTAAACTTTATAAATTCTCAGACACAGCTTTATCCTGGATGAAATCATATTTACTGGACAGAAATCAGAGGACAATTGTTTTTAAAGATAATTAAAAATTTATTTCTGATTGAACAAAGGTTAAAAGTGGTGTTACTCAAGGGTCCATAATGGGACCACTATTATTTTTGGTCTGTATAAGTGACCTTCCTTGAAATGTTCCATGTAAAACAATTTTATATCCTGACAATACGAATCAGCTAAATGCCATCACCAAAAATTCTATGCAGAACTTAGATGAGTGGTTTAGAGCTAACTGATTACAGCTTAACAATTCAAAAATGCTGGTTATATCATTCAAAACACTAAAAAGTAACAAAGCCTTTACAACTAACATTTCTTTAGATGGTTTAGATTCAAATATCAACAGTACTAAATTTTTAGGAATTCTTATTGATCAGAAACTTACCTGGAAACCACATATTCACACGTTTGCCAAGAAACTGAGTACGGCATGCTATCAGATGCTGGTACTTCGAAACTTCATTGATTTTAAAACAAAGCTGTTTACTATGCTTTATTTTTTTCTTTAATGCAATATGGAATTGAGTTATGGGGCATGTTCACTGAATCATTGACAATTTTCAAAATTAAACAGAAATATTTAAGAATTATGACCTTTTAAAAATAAAATACATCATGTAAACCTTTATTTGATCACTTAGAAATATCATCAATGACGTGTCTCTACCTTTACAAAATCCTGCTCTTTTCAAAAAATAATAATGAATCATTAAATAGAGAAAAATACTGTCACGGATATGGTACAAAAATAATTTTACATTTCCAAAACATCGCTTGACACCTCTTGAAAAAATCACCACATTGTATGGCGATTAAAACTATAATTAGCTAACTTTGAGAATTAAAGAAATTGAAGATGCAACCAAATTTAAAAAAGAGATAGTAAAGTTTTTATAAATAAAAAAATATTACTCGGTTAGGCGTAAGAGAGTAATAAAAAAATGATATTGAGGCCCAGTGACAATAATAAATAATGTAA
This sequence comes from Stictocephala bisonia, assembly GCA_035578905.1. NCBI lineage: Eukaryota > Metazoa > Arthropoda > Insecta > Hemiptera > Membracidae > Stictocephala > Stictocephala bisonia. Next base: position 223,963 of record JAQJVL010001212.1, on the reverse strand, counting down.
TAAAAATTAAAAAGAACATTATAACTTTTTTTTAAACTCTGTCACTTTAAACTTTCAGCAAACTTTATTTTTAATTATTTGTAGTAGATCTATATTTTGACAATGTCACCGGTTTTCTAGCTGCGATAGACCATAAAATGTTTGGTGACAATAAAGATATACTTCATTTCATATCTGTAACTGATGAGACAAAACAATGTTGAAGAGGTTCTCAATCCAAAGCTACTACTCCTTTCAGGTAGGGTCGTCGCATGGCGATGTGAATGGGGCCCACAACGCTTTAGCATTTGGTTTGGAGTATGGGCTATCATGAAACAGAATACCTAGCTCTTTAGTGAGTGTGATCCCCATGGAGATCAACCCACAAGATCTCTAGAACTTTACACATGGTTTACTTAAGCCTTTATATCTTTTCAGAAATTGGTAGTCTCCACTTCCTTAATTTGTCGTGAATTCCAGTCATTAATGCTATAAATTCTCTATATTACTTGCAAAAGTTTTTGATAGGCTACATTCTCTGTGGCCACCAAGCCCAGACAGTGAGGTGTACGCAACCTTGTTTGGAAATAGGGGAGGCATCAATCACAAAAGACTGACAAAATCCTCACTGTAACTTTTCCTCTGTCGCCAGTGTGGGTTATAAGAGGTAGTTGTGGAGGAAAGTAATTGATCATTATCACTTTTTAAAAATTAAAGAATGTCTTATTTTATGGCAAAATTAGGACTAAGAAGCTCTCTCTAACACTTAACCTGAGAAATATAACACACATGTTGTCCCATATAAAATAAGAATTTGTCCATACTCTGGTGGTATCCACTGGAGCATCATTCAAGTGAGGGCTAGCAACAAGTGACTGAGAGACGTGTAAGAGTACACTTTTTACTTTACGTTTTTTTATTTTAACTACAAAACATTCCATTGTAATTTTGAAGTTGCCATTATTTGTAATCAAGTTAAGTGTAAGAAACATCCATAAGGTTTTAATATTGCCTGTATAAATATATCATATTTCATTCAATTTCATGTTTCTTAATGACTTGTGTTCCTCAATGTAATACTAACATCCCAAGCATTTCTGAAGTGTTAGAAAATTAACAGCAGAAACATACCAGAAAGTTTGTTTATTAATAATTTATTCTACTAATGTTGTTATTTTAACTGATATGGCTTACCGAGTTCCTCACGGGTGAAGGCGGGCACAAAGTGGAATGGACGATAGTGCTGTCTTAGCCGGCTCCTACGACGAAGGGTTGCATCTGATGGACGGTCCATGGCCAGAGACTTAGTCACTGGCTGTGAGATCCAGTGACCCTCGGGACAGAAGGATCGACGCAAGTCCCTCCCGTACAGCTGTCTCATCAATGACACACAAACCTGGGGTACGATAAAATGAACTATATTAAACATCTTTGTACAATTATCATTGTTGGATCCTGCTCCATTTTTTTACTGTTAAAAAATACTGCATTTTAAACTACTAACCATCTGGGTTTACAATCTGGGTTTAATAAATTGCACAAATTGTAAGAAAACACACTTTTATTTTTAAATTCCATCAATTTTCAAAACTAAAGGGTACCAGAACTAATGTGTTTTAGAATAGTGTTTTCAGCATTATTATACTAACAACAGATTAGTATATTAGGAGAGATAGGGCATCAGCAAACTTACCTAAGAAGACAAGTCTACCAATACAACTTGAAGTCGTAAACAAATAAAGACACATTACTTGACACAAATTTGCAATTTGATCCAGGTGATTGATGTATTTATTTGTTTACTACTGCAAGGTGTTAGGGAACTTGTCTACTCAGGTAAGTATGCTGATGTCCTATCTCTCCTAGTATAGTAATTCCTGGCCTAGTGCCCTTTATCCTAACCTATACTAACAACGATATATTACTTAAGAATTATCTAATGTTAAATTTAGCTGACTGTGACAATAAAACTGACATTTAGTATTTTAGCAAACTGAACTTATATGGTGGTAAGATGGATAAGACTTACTGCTTGGCTCACTGACAAGTTTTAACAATATTTTTAGTACCGAATTAGGTTTCAAACTATCCATTAGACATTTTATTCATACTTTCTTTGCACAGCTTTTGAAATATGAAATGCAAAATGTATCTCTTATTTGATCATCTTGTACTGACCTTGAACAGGTGCGACCACATGACAGTGTTGGCGTGAGTAGTGTCCTCAGTGCACACAGCTGACCGGTACTGGTCTTTCACGCTGGGACGCGACTCCGGAAATGCCAACTCCACCAAGCCCAGACTGACCTCCTTCAATTTCAAGGTCATGTTCACCAGAGACGGCAGAGAGAAAGGCATCGTTGTAACACCTTTCACTATTTTCGACAATAAGACAACAGTTTAAACACACACATAGTAACTTCTTTTTATCTGAGCTCATTGAAACTCATTGAAAAAAAAGCGAGTTTAGTAAGTTTATTTATCTATTTTAAGTCGTTGATCATCAAGATACAGACTAATATGGATTTCATTTGAGTGTGATTAGTGTAGATGAGCGAGTGTAGTCTTTGTTACAAACAAAGGCCGATTATTCTTTACAAAGTGACATTATTAAATAGGCCAATGACAAATGGACAGCCAGTGGTTATCAGCTGATCCCTTTCAAAATTTGCTATAACTCTGATAAGGATCAAATTGAGAAGCTTCAGCTTAAAGCTGGGCTTTTAAAGACCAACTACACTACCGACCAATCAAGTTTATGAAACAAACCAATGGGAGAAACTAAACAGCCACAAAGAGTTAACGATTATATATTTAAATTTTTGTTGGATTAAAGGGCACAGGGACAGGAATTAGTACAATAGGAGAGATAAGGCATGTGCCGTTTGCACATTACGATCGTCTCCCATGGACAGTTCAATCTTCCTTTCTGAGTTAAATTTAGTTTTAGTGTCTTTGTTTTCAATTTCCTGATTTTGTTTTCTGTGCTCCTTGGCGTTGTCGGCAAGCTCACCTTTCTAGCTTGGCTGCCGACGACAACATGTTTTGTGGATAAAAACGTTTAGGTAAGTGTTCGTAAAATTGTTTGCTTTTGTACATGTTTGGTTTAAAATATTGTTTATTGAGCTTTATTTTGTTCTCTAATGTGTGTTGTTTCAGTAATTAAAAAAGCTGTTGCCTGTTTGGAAAATGTTTTTATTCTCAGCAGGCCTAGGTTAGGCCCGTGTGACTACGTATTGTGATATTATATTTCTATTTCATATATTATTTTGTCCTGTTGAACTGTTTTTTAGTTGTAATTAAATTTTGTATTTTAACTGTTTTATATTAAACTCAGAATCATTTTCTCCTTTTATAACTATTTCACTTGATAGGGCTAACAAAAGGTTTCATGTTGTTGCCTGACATGGCATGATTTTAGTTACGTAATGCTGAGTCATGTAAATTGTTAACTTTGTTCTTTATTATTTTTGCTTGGTTAATTTGTTTAACCAGTTGTACTTAGTCTTTTGTTATTTTAGGGTAACACTTAATTAATTTGGTATTTATGTAGTTTCTGTACTTCTTTATTTTATTTTACACATTTCACTTTTTAATTGTCATGGCAGCTTTTATTAGTAATACAAATTTTGTCTTTTTTTAATCTCCTCACCCATGACATCATCATCGTTGTAAAACTCGGCGTCATGAAGCGTTGTGATCAGGTGGGAGAAGAGAGAGCAGAAGGTTGCGAGTAGTGGAACAATCCGCGCAGTCTCCTGCTCCGTCATGGCGATGCCACTTGCAATCACATCGAGTAGTGGGATAGGTGAACTAAACAGAGATGTCTGACTAGTGGACAAAATGGCCGACCACAGCTGCTGCAACCACTTAGGTTTGAACGCCAACAGGTAGAGAAGTCTAGAAATAAGGAAACTAGAAAATAGTACATCTATTCAGTGTGAAAGATCAAAATAAAACTATCATTACAGAGATTATTTGATAAATGAATATGAAAGATATTGAATAAATAAATGCTGTGGAATTGAATCAGAACCACATACCACTTTACTCCAAACAAGCCTTTGCAATACTCAGGGGCCACAAAATCCCTTTACTCTATTTCAGATGTTAGAGCTGGCAAAGATTATGAATTTGATTTTTTTAATAAAATTAAAATTGTATAAACTGTATGAAGCTGTAAGGAAAATTAATATTTTATTCAAACGAAGTAATTAAAACAATACACAATACTAGTTTATTAGCTTAGGGATGCTAATCAACAGTCTGTGGTGGTGCTAGCCATTGTGAGCCCTCTACAAAGTCCTCATGCCCAGTGAGTCTTCCATATTCCCTACGTAGAGAGGGGGTGGTACTAGCCATTGCAGGGCTCTTTGCAAGATCATCCCTTCCTGTATAGATATCTTATGTTTTCAGCTACTATTTACTATCTTTAAAAATTAAAAAGATGGAATATATATTTGGAACTAATTAGAAAACTATTTATATATTTGGAACAAGATCCAAAAGTCACGTTATTTATCAATAAAAATATATACTCATTTCCTGTCACAAAGCTAAATCCAATCCATCAAGCCATTTAAGACCTGCCACACTGATTCTATTTATTCCCTCCGAAAAAGAGCGCAGGGGAGACTCTGTAACTATGTAATCTATTATTTGGATAGACTCCCTGCAATCACGTGACTGATAATAATAGCCCACCCCCGCCCACCCATACACGTACAGTGGTATTGACCCACCCACCCACCCATACACGTACAGTGGTATTGACCCACCCACCCACCCATACACGTACAGTGGTATTGACCCACCCACCCACCCATACACGTACAGTGGCATTGACCCACCCGCCCACCCATACACGTACAGTGGTACTGACCCACCCATACACGTACAGTGGTACTGACCCACCCGCCCACCCATACACGTACAGTGGTACTGACCCACCCGCCCACCCATACACGTACAGTGGTACTTTGTCAATGCCCCTTCTAGTGAGTCTTCAAAAATTTCCCAGTAAAGAGGGAGGTGGCGTTAGCCATTGCAGGGTCCTCGGCAAGGTCATCACTTCCAGTTAGGTTTCTGTATTCCCCCAGTAGAAAGAGGGGAGAAGGGGGTGGCATCAAAGATATGGGGTCACTCACCTTTTGTTCAAACAATTCTTATCTTAAAAAAGAAAAGTCCTTACAATTTGCGGTGCTAATTTTATGGATCACTGCCGCCATCCCCTTTCATTAGATTAGTATATTAGGAGAGATAGGACATCAGCAAACTTACATAAGAAGACAAGTCCAATAACACCTTGCAGTAGTAAACAAATATAGAAAAAACATTAGACACAGATGTTCTGTGCCAATGGCACTTTCCTCAGGTGGGTGGAGATGCGCTCACTGACTTAGCTTCTTCCAATTCCTGCAATACTAATTTCTGGCCTAGTGCCCTCTATCCTTACCTTTTATTAGATTAAAAATAATAACAGTAATTAACTTGTGTATTTATCTGATTCTATTGCAATAAGCTAAAGCTAACCTACATGAATTTAATACTAGCATATATTGTCATTATATTTAATGGAAATTGAAAGTTAAAATTTCATGGCATAGATTAAGTAAACTGTCACAAATCTAACTGTATAAATATATATTTGTAACAAGTTACCAATGAATTCAGTAATAGTTTATTTCAATAGCTTTAAGATGAAGTTGTACATGTAAGTGGTTTTAAAGATTTTTTTAAACTCTGAGATTTGTAGCAATTTATAGATTTACTAACAATTTTTAAAATGATTCACTTTGAGACACGCCACAATTTATCAGCCAGAAAAAATCCTTGTTATTCCTGATTCCCAATCAGGACTCCTCAAAACTCTGCAAGTTTTTCTAAACGCTGACTGTGAAAAACGAACTCACAATTTGGCCCTTTGAAAGGTGATGCTTGTCACCACTTTACACTAAACCCTCTGCCCTAATCATATGGAATAGGCAAAAATAAGCATGTATGTGTTTTACACAGTTAATTAAAGAACAAATGAATAGGTCTACTAAAAAGAGAATTTATCCTACCTGTGTTTATGAATGAGGTTGTGTAAGATAAGTATGTTGTGGCACACTTGACACAAAGCCTGCAAGACTGCTGGTTGGGAGGTTTCCTCAACTGCGATCAATAACCGCTGAACCCTCTCTGACTCGTTCAGCATCTCCATACATTGCTCCAGCACCTGCAATAAAAATAATATAACACACAAAGCTGTCAGTGATTCATATCTCAGGCAGTAAAAGAAACCCAGAAGTTACATCCTAGTAATTAATACACACACAGTGTTTTTAAATTTGATTCCATCAGTTTTCACTTCTTTTCCTGTCTCTGAACATGTACTTAAATTCAACAATGGATGTGAAAAATGACCAACAATCAAATACCAGACCAATTAATGGCTTTTTTACAGCAAATTACAAAAAGCAATTGGTGTTGCTATTCATAATCAAGATACTTTAAGCATCTTAGTCGAAAGTAAACACTAACACCAGTGTTTGTAAAACTAACCTGTGATCTACACACAATAAGCGTAAAATACAGAACAAATCTATTCATTTACTCCTCCAAGTACAGTTTACAATCTCCACCCAGAACCTGCTACAGACATCTTCTCGGAAATTTTATTAGAAAACCTCAACATGGAAAACACCATGAATAAAACATTGTAATTGTTTATTTTTAATAGCAATTCCCTTTAAGGATAAGTTTGACTGAAAGTGCTTCATCGCTGTTCTTGTAGTTTTTAATACGATAAAGTTTGTTTGTCTTGCAGTACCACAGTGGCAGCCAGTATTTGGGTGACAGTAAAACAGGTCAACTATCAAAGTGATGCAGAAGCTGATGTACAGGTTCTAGAATTGACAATAGAAACAGACAGTTCGTCAAGGGTGCTTGACTTGACTTGCACCTGTGCTGCTAACTAACATTGATTGGTTTCAAATTAGCTGTGACACAACTGATTGGTGTACTATTAACTCAACTACTAATCACTTTAGCATGCAGTAGAGAGAGAGAAACAGAGAAAGAGATGAAGAGAGATAGAAAGGGCGATCGCCTGCAACCTACACATGAACTAATTACACCGAAGAGGAAAACCCCCTTCACGGGAACAATATGAGCAAACTGGACTTTTAGTAACAAGAAATGCGCTGGGCTTGGTGTTGATTTCTATGATGATCAAAAAGTAATTTTAAACCAGTTACAAATTTACGTTTCTTATACAAACACTTTTACAACTAAACTAATATACATATGAGTATCCTCCAATAGTAGAACATCAGAACTTACCTTGACTTCAGACCTTTCAGATGCATTGTCAAGATTGTCTTCAACCCCGCTGTCATCATCGTCATCATCATTCTGAGATGGAGGAGACATCATTCCCTTGAAGTTTGTTGTTAGTTTGGCTAGCACTTGCAAATAGTCCACCAAGTCAGAACTTGAAGTAACTGAAAATAAAAAAAACTCTATTCTATCATGAAACGGAAAAGTTTCAATATTATGGCTAATCTGTTTACAGTCTGAAGCCTTAGTTACTGAGCCACCATTCCATCATTTCTAATAATATTACTTGGAAAAAGGAATTGCTACTGATGCCATTTTTTTTTTTTTTATCTAAAGATAAAAAGTGAAATAATGAAATTTATTTCCTGTACATTACAATTTACATTTCACAATTATAAAAGGAAATATCACTGGCCACGGTTCTAGTAATGTGGCCAGAGTTTGAAACAAAATAAATTTTCTTTAAAACTAAAAGTAATCTTCAGTCCAGTCCTTTGTGATTGACACTTAAAACTGCCATTCCATGTAGCGTCTATTTACAAACAATTATATATTTACAGATATGCCTACAGTATATTAAAAAGTAATAATAAAATATTAATAAACGTAACTAACAACGATCTAAACATTTTCAATGTTTCACCTTCTTTCAGAATTCTTTAAACCTTGCATTAGAACATTATTTAAAAAGTAAACATCGGAGTAAGAAAAAAGCCAAGACTTGATATGTTTATTAAACATGTTCAAATGTGTGCATTCCTTTATATTTTGTGGAAGCTCATTAAAATATTTAGGTCCACAATATTGAAAGCATTTTCTATAAATTGATTTATTAACTTTTGAAGTTTGAAAAATTCTTAGATTATTTTTTCTTATATTGTGAAATAAATTTGTGGTTCCTTTGTTACCACTTCTAAGGTAAAATATTCTTAAAACACTGTGTAGACATAAAGATGCTGGACAGGTAGAATGTTTAACTGAATATACAGAGGAAATGAGCTGTCTCTTTTATTTTTGGTTAACATTATACGCAGAAAATGATTTTGTGTGATTCTTATTTTTCAATCTGTGTCTTAGTCGTTCCTGCCCAGCACACAATTCCGTATTGTAACTGGGAGTGAATTAATGCGAAATACAGTTCTTTCAACAAAGATGCATCACAAAAGTTTCTTGTGTTAATTCTTTTGTGAATCCCTCTGGTCTGAGGAAGGTGAGCGTGGTTCGCCGAAATTGATCACCATAATATTTGTGCATTTTGTACTTGTATTGTAATATATTTGTGCATTTTGTGCTTATATTGTAATAAATTTGTAATGTGTGACGTTTACTTGTATTGTATATGTACCAACACGTATTATGCTAATTAAAAAGCTAAAAGTTTTTTAAGAAGTAAAATTTTCTTACTCTAAATCTGATTTTATTATGTAAGCCCGCTATATGCCTTTCCCACGACATTTTTTCATCAAAAACTACATAAAGGTATTTTAAAAAGTTCACTTGTTCAATTGTTTGACATTTACATGAAGTCTGAAGTCGTGAGCAATGGTCCTCGTGATATACAAGGGGGGTTTGGAAAACAAAAAGTCTGCAATCAAAATTAACATATTTCGTTTTACTCACATTAACTATCATTTGATTATTAATAGACCATTTCCTAAGTAGTAATAAATCTTTGTCAATGGATTGTTTTAGAGTATTTATAGTTTTCTGTGAGTAGAAGAAAGCCACATCATCGGCAAAAGCGATAATATGTCCATGGAAAGGCACAGCAAGTAAATCATTGATGAAAATAAAAAATAGTGTTGAAGATAGGACGGATCCTTGTGGAACTCCACCCTTTATGCACAGTTGTGAGCTCATATATTCTCCTACCTTTACCTGTTGCCTTCTACCAAAAAGAAACTTTCAAACCAATTTAGTGAAATTCCTCTGACACCTATAAACTCCATCTTTTTCAATAAAATAGAGTGGTTTACTAAGTCAAAAGCATTTTTAAAGTCAACAAAAACACCTGTAGTTTAATTACTATTATTAAAACTATCATATATTTGGTTTGAAAGGTTCAGAAGGGCATCCTCTGTAGATTTACCTTTTGTAAAACCATACTGACTTTTGTTAAAAAAGGAAAAATTGTTCAGATAGTTAATTAATCTTTTGTTCATTAGTTTTTCTAAAATTTTGGAGAAAACAGAAAGCAAACTAATTGGTCTAATATTACTGATATGTGAGGAAGTCTGTTTTTTTATAATATTGGGACTACAACACTTTGTTTTAGTTTATCTGGAAAAACCCCTGTACTGAAACTTAGATTGATTATATAAGTTAGAACTTGTGAGATCTCATCAGCAATGTGCTTTATTAAAACAGTATTTAAATTATCATGCCCAGTGGAATTTTTATTCTTTAAACTTCGTATTATTCTCAATAATTCTTCTTCAGTAACGGGGAAAACAAATAATGACTGTGCCCTTCTTATCATGTCCGTCTGTGAATTGAGTCGTGTAATGGTGCTGGTGGTAGACTGAACTTTGATCAGGTGTGCGTTTATCACCTCTGCCACTGCAGCTGGCTCAGTGATAATATATCCATTGTTGAGAGTTACCTTATCTACATTCTTAACTTTAACTGCCCCGGTCAGTTCATTGATTATTTTCCACTTCTGGGAAGAATCTCTATTACATCTATCTATTAAATATTTATAATATGTGTTTTTAATAGAAAAAGGACACTGACAAAAATTCTACACAATCGGTACAAAAACTAAAACCTTTAAGACTGCAGAGTCTATTAGCAAAACAATAACTCTTCATTCCAATATCAACACCCGGAGGCAGGTGACAAAAAATGAATGGAATGGATTTTATGTATGAATTAATCTTGGTAAATTAAAAATATGACACTATTTATGTGTATATTGTGCAGTATAAAGAGTATCAATTGATGCCTGCGACAACCTAATATCAGCCATCAAGGATCCATAAAAGACTAAGTCTATCATTCATAAATTATTTTATTCAAGTTCGCAATCCACTTTGTCTCAATTCTTATTACATACACTGCACGACTCTTCACGTTACTGACTATTATCACAAAATAAAAAAGTCTATTTCTTTGTCTGTTTTTTAAATGTATTTTCTAGTTTGATTATACAAATAAGAAGTAGTTTATGCAAAGTAACATGATATAAGAAAATTATTAGATTTTTTTGTGTAGATGAAACTTTATAATTATTAAAGTATTATGAAGTATTTACAGTATGTTTTACTAAAAAATAAATGCCAGATTTGTTCATTTTTTAACTGTAGCAAAGTAAAGCTTTTTAAATTTAGCTGTACATAATTTACAGAAATAATTACATAATAATTCATATTATATACAGAAATAACTGTAATTTATTTCAATTTGTAAAACTAACATTTTTTATATTTTTGCACCTGCATATTTACTTCTAAATTTAATGAAATAGATATGTTTTGCATTAAGATTTCATAATATAGAACATGATCAAAAAAAGAACAGTTAATAACATTTTATGGCTAATATAACATACCCGGTCTAATCCACCCAGCACAACCCCTCACATAACTTTTTTCACACGACCCCTGACGGATTTGATAAGTTGACTACAAAATATCTCAAATGAATAATTCTGCCACTGTCATTTGTCTCATCTTCAACCAATTCACTTAGAATATTTTCGTTATATAGTAAAAATGTATCATCAATCAATTTGTACTGATAATAAAACTTAGTTTTAGTTGTGATTGGCTGGGTGTCTATCTAATACATGTGCAACTGTCCGATTCAAAATTATGGATACTCAAGTTTGAACAAATAATGCATAGTAACCACTGCGCATGGAAAAAATAAAATAAAAATGTTTCTCATTTCTTTCTACGTCAACCTATGTAGGTTTAAAATTTTTAGCGTCTTTTAATTTTTTTAAATTTTAGTTGGAGTAAAAAACTCTATTTCACGCCTTGTGATTGATTTGTGACATTTAACTAGTCACCAAATAAAAAGTACTTCATTTGATTATCAGATATGAATGAAACTATTATACAATACAGTACAAGTAAACGTCACACAACACAAATTTATTACAATATAAGCACAAAATGCACAAATATATTACAAAACAAGTACAAAATGCACGAATATTATGGTGATCGAATATTCTTGCATTTTGTACTTGTATTGTAATATATTTGTGCATTTTGTACTTGTATTGTAATATATTTGTGCTTACTTGTACTCTATATATATATATATATATATATATATATATATATATATATACCAACACGTATAATGCCAATTAAAAAACTATTATACAATGATTCATTAACTAAAAGCAATCTACAAAGTTTAAACTTTTTTTTCATGTGCAAAAAAGTCAACTGTAGTAACTTTTTCTCTGCACTGAATAATGTCACAAAGTCTAGATATCAAGTTGTTGATGTCAATAACTCGAATATGAAATATAATTTGTATTGTGATATATGTATTGTGTGTATATATTGTATTGTACACATATGTTGAGAGATTACACATTCAACCCTCATATTCGGCCCATATCTTGACAATCGGCATCTTAATAATGAATATATATCTGATTTATTATTTAGAAAAATGTTGCGAGTGCTGGACCTGAAATCGCCACCTGCCTTACCACTCACTTGTAATTTGCACACAACGTTGCCACACTAAACAATACAAGTGCTTCTACAATTAATTATAATAAGAAAACTTGGAGTTAACGGTTTTTTAATTTTTGCTATAGCAACATTCTATTTATTTTTATTTATTTACTTTCTCAGTAGCCAGCTCACAGTCTAAAGGTCAGGTTTAAACAGGTAAAACTTTCCCGAATTCCACCTGACCAAAATTTATTTAGACTGTTACCAGTTCCACATAATGGCTCATTGAAATATTTCAGTATAACTCAGGTGACTTAATAAACCTGATCTTTATACTGTTATGAGAAGTAAGAATATAAATATCATTTTTATTTAGAAGAATGAGACAAATTAATTGTATGTATACGGCATAAAAATTGTACTATTTTATGTTAAATAGATAATCGGAGGTATAAATACAATTTAAGAAAAAAGCATTAAGTCGTTTTCACTTAAGCGGTAGAATAGAAAAAGCCAGATTTTGGATGTAGCCAAGTTACCAAGGCCGAGTAACCAGGGGAGGCGGTGATTTCTCAGTCTAGGTCATAAAATTAATGACGCCTTTATCATTAATAAATTAGTATATAATCATTCACAGTATATATACATTACAAATGATTACATATTGAAATTATTGAAATCAACAAGATTTGTCTGATGTTTGTAACTCTACTCAGTGCCGAGAAAAAGTTACTTCATTAAATTTTTAAGAACATTTTTTGCAACATAAAAAATTCTGCAACAATATAAGTTATTACTAATAATATAGTTTTTATTTGGCAATTTTTGAAATGTCACAAAAAAATTCAAAGGTGTGAGATAATGGTACTTTTTTACTCCCAACAGATTTTAAAAAATTAAAGATAATAAATATTTTAAACCTACAACAATTAACGTATCAATAAATAAGGAAAACGTTGATATTATTTTTACTTTTATTCGCCTGGTGTTTATTGTGCAGTGTCTGTTCAAACTCAGGTTCCAAAATTTTGAATTGGATAGTAGTAATGTAATGTGATCAATTCTCTATGTGCATGATTGAACTTACATTTAATTTAAAATAATCACTTAGATATATATCTTATGTTAAAATATGATGGTTATCCACCTCACCTCATCCAATTTTTCAAGCAATGTAAATAAATTGATATTTTTCTCTCTTTTTTTCAAAGATTTAAAATAAAAATGATTGAAAAAAGGGTGAGGCAACAAGGATAAATGTTTTTAGAACAGATAGGTGTGGTCTGCACGTCAGTTATCTGTTCCAAAATAGATAGTTCGGTAGCTCCTGCCATTTTATTCAGTCAGGGTCATGGTGCCGTGGACTGCGCAGCATGTGTTTGCTTACAACGCTTTTGTACATAATAATGAGTCTATTGTTGCAGTTCAAAATTAGTTTCGTCACCATTTCATTCGTGCGAGACATGACAGTGTACTAACTTGTAAGACCATTTTACGTTGGGTTGAATCGTTTTGTTTAAGAGGGACAATGATGAATCAAAAACTGCCAGGGGCTCCTCACTTAGTAAGCAGAAAATGTGGAAAGAGTTGGGGGGAAGCCATACTCTGTAGTCCTATTTGATGCTAGGAGACATTCTGCTGAACTGTACCTCAGTAAACGTTCAGCAAGGCGTATTTTGCATAGCAATCTAGGATTTCGCACAAAATGGCCATGGTGCAACAATTGAACCCTAGAGATTGTGTCAAGCGCTAAATTTTGCTTGAGAAATGGAGCAAAATGACAGCATTATTTTGTTTATAACTGATGAAGCATAATTCCATTTGAATGGTAAATCAGCAGAACTGTTGTTATTGGGCCGATGAAAATCCAAAACAAATGAATGAGAGATCATTACACAGTCTCAAGGTAACAGTTGGGTGTGCTGTGAGCAGTACAGTTCTTATTGTTGGTCCATACCTTTTTCAAGACGACAACGGTATCACTGTAACTGTAACCTCATAACGTTATAAGCTGATGATTACTGAATTCTTCCTACCTGAACTAAGAAGAAAACGTATTCCTATCCGGCGAGTATGGTTTCAGCAGGACTGAGTGACAGCTCACACAGAAAGATTTTCAATGGAATCAATTTAGGCTGTTTTTCGTGGTTCTGTGATTTCTCGGTTTGGTGACATTGATTGGCCTCCTCGTTCCCAACGCCTGTCCATGTGCGACTACTTTTTGTGGAGTTTTCTCAAGTCACGTATATACTAGCATAAACCGTGTACACTTTAAGAACTGAAGGAAGCAATTTGTGTGGAAGTCATTAAACTTGACAGGGCAATATTAGAAAGACTGGAAGCCAACTTCCGAGAGCGGCTTGAGAAGTGCATTGCTCAAAACTGCCGTCACTTGGCAGATGTTGTTTTCAAGCATTAATTTTGTAAAATGGCAAGATAATGTGAGTATTCTTATATAAATAAAAAAATTTGTATGCACAAGGTTTTTTTAAAGAATAAATTGAATAAATGTACAGTAAGATTCGAATGAAATGACTCTATAGTAGTATGTTTAGAGTAAAATATAGATATACAACAGGTTTTGTGTAGAAAGAACTTTTGCTGTGTTATGAACAAATATTTACATCATAAATGGATCTATATGCAAATCCATTTACTTTTGTATGGATTACACGTGTGTATTAAACTGTATAAACTAGTTGACCAATTAAGTATTATATATTGTGAAGCACCTAACTAATTTTCAGCTAAAAGATTATATTAGAGCCCTGTATTTCCTTAATTTTCAACCTTTTACAGCTTAATATTGCGGAGGAATTGCTGCAGGACAATTTCTAGTTTTAAAAAAAAAGCAATCCGACTAATAAATGGCTCACAGTTAATGGTGCATAACTGTCATAAATTTATACCCTTATCATCTAGTAATAAATCTTTAACAATAAGGTTTTTTTTTATTACTACTAATTTGATCATTCTCTTGGGGAATGAACATGCACCTGCACAAATTAGAGCAGAGTCACAATTTGATCAGGTAAACAGGAACTGCACAGATTACAGCGGCTATGTACTTACAAACTAGTTGTTGGTACAGCACTAAGAACGAGTGGAGGAGCCACGTAGTCATGGGTAATGGGTGAGAGTTGAGTGTCTGTAAGAGGGCTCTCAGGGGGAACTGTGAGTCAGCAGTGAGCACTGGTAGAAAAAACATGGTAACAGGCTCCGTGAGCTCACAGCAGAACAACTGCCGAGCTGACTGGTCCAACACAAGTTGCCTGGATAAAAGACAACAATCAATGTGACAACTTTAACAAAATATCATAAATACAACATTAAACACAATCAACCTCTCAACTACTAAGTTAATAGTGTCTCTCTACCCCCTTGTGCCCTCTCTACCCCCTTGTGCTGAGTTTTTTCAACTACGCTAAAGCTTTTAAATAAATATCACTAAAAGAATTCTTCTCCACTATTTTACACCTTGGCATGAGCGCTTATCACACTGTAATATGATAATCATATGTTAAAATTAGCTTTTTGTATTGCCACCAGTTTAACCATGGTTTTGGATTTTCTACGCCATTACCCCATTTAATCGGAGGATTACTAATTGCTAAATTAACTACCTAAAGACCATTGATGAACCTAAACGAGTAATTTAAACCTTTAAGGGGAGCACGCCGCGGTGAAGCCTCCAATGCTATTTAAATGGGAAAACATGTTACTATTTAGGTACAAGTTTCTCATAACCTATAAAAACTAGGTTGATGAATTTTTTTTGCTTGTAGTGTTTATGTTGTTCAATGAAGTACTCCATTATGAAGTATTTAGCTACAACAATTATTTAGGAAAAAAATTTTCTTTTTTATACTATAAAAATATCTTTAATTTTAAAGTTCAAAATTTTTTTAGACTACTTAAAACCTAATATAATTTCATAAAAATGGAGTAAATTACTCACCAAGTAGTGTAAATTATGTGTATAAATTTTGAAGTCTGTAGGCTTAATAGTTCGGGAGAAAATGGTACCTAAACACTGAAGAAAGTAACTTTCGGGAAAATCCATTTAAAGTCTAAACTAGCAAACACACACTAAAAACCTCCTGGAACATAATCCTGACAATCAGTATCTTCTTTTCTTCTCTTGCAACCTTCTCCTAACCCTTTTTTTATTTTCCTCTTGAACCTTTATATCATATATAAATGAGTATAAATGAATCAAGACATAGGCTAGACCAAACATAAAAAAGTAAGACGTTGAGGCAAGCTGAATACGTCAACGCCATTCTTGTTTTTATTTTTTTAACCATAAAAAGCAAGGAAATTACCAAGTGTTACATATTTTCTTAAACAGGATGAAATAGAGATTTTTTTAAGATAATAAAAAAATTGAATTTTTTAACCCCCTCCACGGCGTGCTCCCCTTAAGCTTGAATGTTAAAACAGAAAAGGTGATGCCAGTACTCCAATTCTCACAAAGTCTAACCGTCAAGTTATGAGCACAATGGATTACTTTGGTTAGATTTGTTCCTGTCACATTATAACACTATTTTTAATTGTTCAGGATTATAATGTACACAAAATCTCAATCTTGTGTATATTCTTCTGTTGATATTAGGACTAAGAAAAATAAAAGTGATATCAAGGAATATGGGTTTCCTTGTGTTCATTTATTATGCTCGAATCTGAACTATTCAGTGACAAAATTGCTAAGAAACCTAAGATAAATAGCCTATATACTTCTGTTATTGACAGACAGGCAAAAATTGAGATGAAGCTCGTTCAAAATACTAAAGATTGAAATGTGAATACTACAAATTAATTATTCTTAGTAATTTTCAAACAAAACTCTTTCAATTATATAGATTTTACTAACTACCCTATTTTTTGCAATTTTTCAAGAATTTCTTGGTTGGGATTAAGTTGTCATTGTTTTTCTTATAAATATGTTTCAAAAAATACAACCAACCAACTTAGGATGTGAGGTAAAATGTAATAATAATACATGATACACTTTGAGCTCCGTCTTCTTATGTTAGAAAAAATGTTTCATAATGATCATCCATCCAAAAATCTCAATAACTGACATTCTATTCTCTAAAACCATTACCTTTAACCCTTCCACGCCATGATCCAATACATCATATAGAGCTATACTCGCTAAATCACGATGGTCCGATCTGTCGGACCTCTCGCATTAATTTTTTGTAATGCACTTAAAAACTCGCTCAGTATTAAAAAACGCATGAAACGTTTAAAAACTTAAAAACTACATGAAACGCTTCAGTATTAACTGGGCTACAAGGGAATACTACTTTTGTTCTCATTACGTTGTATTTTCTTGTTTGTTCGTGGTTGGATGAACTTTGTGTTTCAACAACAGTCAGATGTCGTCAGCTGGTGACATTGTGAGTGTGTTGAGAGGTTATATAACATTGCTTTAGAGTGTTATTGTTTGTTTATTTACTTTATTTAGTTTATTTTTTTAATACATACGTCAATAAGTATGAGTAAAAGTGTTTGTATGCCATTCCCAAAATTGTGTATGTGTTTGTGCACTGCCAAAAAGGACTACACGGACTGTGCTTTCCGAGTCACAAGTATTCAGCATAAGTACCAGTGCTAAAAAACTTTTTTTAAATAGGTGCATTATAATCCTACTATAAACTTATACAAATGAAATCATTTTAATTAGTTTGGGGCCATAAAAATGACAAATATAAACACTTGTGAAAAAGGTGATTTTGTGCTGTTTAACAAAAAGCACCAAAACTTAAACTAATTTAAAGTAGGAACTTCAATTTTTGTATGCATGTTAAAATCTTAGTCTACAAACCGTTACAATAGTTTATAAGTAGCTAATATGTTTTTAAAATGTGTTTTGTGAGCTCAAAAAATTTTAATTTTCTTTTTATATTAAATTAACTTAAAGTGGCTAGTTTGGTGGTATATTTGAAAACACCACTCAATTACCTATAATGAAAAATGTATTTATATTATTATTCAACAATACATATGAAGATTGTTGTAAGATGTTTTGCTATCTCAAATATAACTTGAATATGTTAGTCCAAGTAAAACCTTGCATTTTGACTGAAAATGGCCTTGGCATTTTTGGGTAGTTAATCGTGGGTGGCAAAACCGTGGCGGCGGAAGGGTTCAAATAACTCAGTCATATAATACATACTACTGGTTAGAAGGTACATGGCAATGAATTTATTCAATCTATTCAATAGAAATCAGAATATCCATCACAATGCTTTTCTATCTAATCAAACGCAGATAAGATGCCTGTGTAATCTAAAATGTAAATATATGTTTGTTTTTAACAATTAATGGTCCCTGATAAATTTGCCAATTTCCCATCACTATTTTATATCTATAATGCACAATAAAACGTCTAATTTTATGCTTATTTAAACATTTAAATTACACGTTAGTAATGCTAACCTATAATCTTGATCTGCAGTTAAGTTGACAAGATGGAGAGGCCGGGTGATGAGATCCAGAAGGCACTGAGCAAGAGGAGTAGGGGGTGTTGCTGACACATTGAGGAGGGGAGGGCAAGTGGAATCCAGAAGTGATCGCATATGTTTCATGTAGCCATTGTTTACCAGAAATCTAAACATCTGAAAATGAGTTGTACACATGAATTTATATTAAATCAGCCATGCATAATCTGGTTGTTGAATTTGTCATTTTACAAAGGTAACGACATGAATATCTAATATCCAAAAAATATGTCACTAGTTGACTTCATGTGCTTTACTATGTAAAAGACACATTAAAGAAATTATTCTCAAGAATAAACTCTTAACAATTATAAGTTTTAAGAAGTTTTACTTTCTCCTATACGCTTTAATTAATACCTATGTTCATATCTTTACATTTTTTATATAGTATTTTGCCATTTAATTTTTATCCTAATTATAAATAAAATAGCATATAAACAAAGAACAATTACACTAAAAAATGATGTTTATAACTGAATAACTTAACTAAAAAAATACCTAAAATTAACACCTTGAGATAGTACTAAAATCATTATATGTAAATTCAAAGTTAAGTTAACAGACGAAGTTAGGGCTAAGAAGCATTCTTTAACAGTTAACCTGAGGACCAACGGCATAATGTGAGTTTCTAACCACGAGCACGGTACAAGAGTAAAAAATGTTAGGGTCACATCAGGAATCAAACCCGGGAACAGCTGCGTGGTAAGTCAATGCCTCAGCTTCGGGCCGTTTATAGTAGCTCACTATACTTGGGCTGCTACCTGATAACAAGCTATGTTTTTTATATAGGACCTAACTTTGAAATATAGTGGGGCTGAGCCTTTAGAGCCCAGGAATATGACAGTCCTTTATATATTCTATTTGAATCCTAATAACCCGAACAGCATTTTACCTCTCAAATATATCTGAAACATGGAAAAATGTTCATAACGTAGAGATGCATTTGCCTTTTTAATATTGAAATTGGCAGTTTTGAGAGCATTGTTAAAATGAATTAAAATTAACTAACAAGGAATTCACCCTCTGACCCAATATTTGCTGTAACTGTTTTTAATTTTTAGAAAGTTTAAAGATACATGAATTCAAGACTTCTAGCAAGAAAGCTGAATTTAAATTAAAACTAAATTATTATTATTATACAGCATAAAGATATGGACAAAAATTAGGGGAAATGAGTGACATGAGCGGATTTATACACTACTGTGGATATTATATATTTGGTTAGACATTTCTCCTCCAGTAAGTTGAAGTCTTTCCTGACTCCATAAATAAATACATTATATAAATCCTCATTTCAAGTATTTTGAGGATCTACTGTGCCAACCTGTATGAGGAATCCAATGGCGTGATCCCTGCCCAGGTTTATCTCCTTCTCAAGGACATCTAAGGAGGTGATGATTTCAAATAGTCTAAGAGGCGTCGGCAACATATCTCGACTCGGCGTTGAACCAAAACGAGACATACAGATGTTCAACAACCTCCTGAGACGGAACTGCCACTGGCTATCCTCCACACATGTTCGTAGAAGGCGCTTACAATGTTTCAGCACCATTCGGCAGATGTACATCTGCATGAATTAAAATAGTGCAATTAAGTTAATACATAGGCTAAATCATTGAATGCCGAAAAAAATTAAAATTGGTCTTAAAAGATATTGAAAATTATTTTATAGGATTTGATTTTTTTTTATGAATATGGAGCACAAGGCTGAAGATTCTGTTGAAGACAAAATTAAAATATTCAAGAATTTTTTTATTCAAGTCATCGGTCTCTGTTGACTGTAATAGTTAAAAAAAACACTGTGCAGAGTATTTTGAATCCATAGAGCTGAAGCCACAATAAACCTATATATAAATATAAACTCTAATATTCACAGTACTACATTTCTTAATGCAATAATGCAACTAATAATTATTGTTATTAGAAATATTACAAGTGGTTATTATAATTTTGAACATGTCTTGAGTAATCTGCCAAATAGTGTCTTGTTGAATTAAAAGTGCTTTTTCATTAGGCCTACTACTCAAAGTGTTTCTTCTAACTTTTGCAAATGCAGTTGATATTCTTTAATATCGTTTTTACATGCTTTATTAGCTTACGTGTTTTTTTTTTTTATTTGTTAGTTTTATTTGTAAAGATCCAACTCTATATTTAGAGATTTTATAGTGGCATTTGGTAAAACCTATGAAAAATTAATTCATACAAAAATTCATTTATAAATAATTAACAAACATTGAAAGGTTGATTGCAACTTGGTAATACTGTCTCGACTAGCAGCTTACAAAAAGTTATCTGACAATAAAACAAGTTGTTCAGTTGTTGCATTACTTGTCTAGCGGCCTTTAGAACAATGCTACCGATAGTCTCTGAATGACAAATTGCAGAATACAACAGACTACATGCAGTCGCACAAGTTATGAGAAAGCAATGGTGCTTTTCTTATAGCCAGAAGAAAATGCCATTAACTTTGAGTAAAAATGACACGACATAAGGAAATCTTATCTATCAACTTGTTGTAGTTCACAACAATAAATTATTAGAAAAATTAGCTCAACTGTCCACGTTTTAATCTATTGTTTATATGCTGACATAGATAACACCTTTTAAAATTTAAGAGTGACATACCAACCACTAGTTCAGTTGGGGTCTGGAACCTTGGGCCTGTCCACCACACTGGCAAATATGTTTTGGTGTTCCAGTTGTAATCATGGTAGCCTAATTATAAAATAAAATATATGGCTGTTCAGCCTTGATTATCAGGCCTTGCTTTATCTGACTACTATGTCATCTGGCTTGATAATCAGAAGAAAATAAATATTTTTTTAATAACTTATATAAAAATTACAACCACATGGAATTTTTCAGCCATGCAACACGTTCACGAGTGTGAGTTTTGCATCTTGAATATTGTAGGCGCTTTTCTTTTAACTTTTCATGCATATCTGGTTGCCACTGCACCTGAAAATTTGACTTGACAATTTATTACTTCAGAAACAGAGGGGCTGGAAGAGTCCTTTCTCATACGGGAAAGTGAAAGAGTTTATTACATACACAACCTTGGCATTGTCAGTCTTTTGTTTACTGTGACGGAGTAAAAAGATATTATCATTCATTTAAAGGATGTAGTTACTGTACATCCTTTTAAATCACTAAAATTGTAATGTATAACACATTTTTATTAAAGTAATATATACTACAGTAATTTAAGATATGATGTTAGAATTTTAAATGAGTAACATACAGTGGTTTTTAAAAACCTTTGCATTTCGACGCATGCTTTCAACAATATGTAGTCGGCCCCATTCCCAGTAAAATTCACCATTCCTTTGCGTTTTGCGTTGCAGGCTATCGAATATACTCCTCTTTAACTTACCATCCGACATGAGTTATTGAATCTATTTTTCAATAGAAAACAAAGTTTTTTAATATTTATTTTTTATTCAGCTTTTAACGTATCTGGCTTGACCTGCCGCCAGATTAGACCGGATAAACAAGGTTGTATTGTAAATAATATACGTTAAATAACAAACATCATCCAACCTATATAAAGTTTCTCGACTTTGATTTTCTACGTCAGTAAACATTTTTAGGAATAATTTTATATTATTAAAGAACAACAGCCAAGCCCATCTTAGTAAATTTTGTTAACAGACCTCCTGGATTTGAACCTGTGACTATTTGCTAACCAATATGCTGAAATGAAACCTGTATTTTTAGCAGTGTATTATCTACTTAATTCTATGCAGCTTATTTTCAATTATCCTCAGTTACTTACCAGTCTAGGAGTGTCTATATTTGACTTATAAAAGAACAAGAACTTCTGAACCAACAAAGTAAGGGTAGCATCATCAGGCTCTGTATCAACTTTTTTCACAATTGCATCAAACTCTTGTCTGTAAATGTTTTTCTGCATCTCACGAGCCAAGTAACTTCTCAAGTATGACTGGAGACACAAAGCACTCCTTTCCCTGCGTCGGCATTCCTATGAAGTAAGAATGTTTTAAATTAAGATATGAATTCTTTCAAGCATGATTTGATTAGCAATCTTTGAGTATAATCCCATTAATGACTTCTTAGGCTAAATAAAATGTCTTATTAACAGTTTGTAATTTCAACTAACCTACTTTATACGTAACTGATTTTAAAATAAATAATCATCAAAATGTCAATAATTTATTTATTGCAATTTTAAAGACTATTTCAAACTCGACATTCCTAATAATAGGAGATTTTCAAAAATGCACATAGACCTAAATTATTAATTTTAAAACTTGTAATTGTTAGAATGAAATATTATTGGTGTAGCAATAACTACATAAATGATTGGTTATTTATGTGTTTGCTTAAAAAAAACAAGTAAAGAATAGTTAGTAGAAGTGCATGACAGAAGGCAAATCATTAATTGTTAAACTTTGTCCTGGTGACGTCATAGCCCTGAGATGTTATTTCCCACGACTTTACTTGGGCCTTCTAATGGCATGGACCTTCAGAAAGAATACAGGTTTTGCTTCTTGGTTTCAGTTTACTAATTAAAATCCTTTGCCATATCAGTAACTATTGTTGTTTTTGGCATTAAATAATTCAATATAAACAATTTATTAATATTTGTGCATCACTTTTGTTGTTAGGAGAGATTTTCAATTTATATAAATTAAAACATTTAATAATATATATATACTTTAAAGTATTTAAACGTCTAGGCTAATACCGTATTCAATTTTAATTCATATTCAATTATTCAAATTCAATATTTAATTTAGGGTAAGCCGGTGGCCAAGCGGTCTAAGGCGTTAGGACATTGAGCTTAGTTTAGAGTTAGCACTGATTTGAATCAGGCCTAGACTGAAAGCTTTATCAATAATATTCATCTCCTACTAAACTGATTCGCCCCCTTACTCTGTCTGAATAAGTTACTCGCACAGATCAATATTCTATGAGGAATGGGCAGAGTAAGGTTAAGAAGGAGATCGGCCTCTCATTAAATAAAACGTTTAATATTAGGATGACTAAATAGTTCCTAATTCCTAATCGACAGTTGATAGATAATCAATATAAAATTAATTTTTGGGGAACGCTTCAACTATTAGTTTAAAAGAAATAACATCTTAACCCGAACAACCCACTATATCCTTGAAACCATCTATCATATTTAAGCATAACTGACTAAATATTTAGGTAAGTCTGAAATAGAGTCTAAGAAATACGCAAAGTAATCTAAACTTCAATCAGCCTACGCTCCATGGAATACAAAAATCTAGCCTACTGCCTTTTACCAACAAATATAAAAATTATAAATACAAAAAGCATCTAAAAGGGTATCTCATAGATAGGCCAAACAACAACTTAAACAAATTCTTTGATGAACATAGTAGAATAAAGAAATAAAGCAAATATTCCCCCATAAACATCTTACATAAAATAAAAAAAACATTAACAAACATATAACTTTAACAACACAGAAAACAAACATATAACTTTAACAACACAGAAAACAAACATATATACTAACAACACAATTTAATTATTTCAGTTGTTTGAAACATATAACTATTGAACTTTTATAAGTATTGTGATCTCTCTGTATGATATATTATTGTACAGAATGGGTTTAACATAGATGAATAAATAATTAAACAAAAATTCAGGCTGCAGCAGATTGCAACAATGACAATGCCCTGGTATTTATGACTATGGTGAAGAAGATGGTAAATGGTATGATCAACAAATAGCAATCTAAATTTGGGTAAGCCAGTTACTGAGTGATCTAAGGCGTCATGACTTTGAGGCTGGGTTAGAAATACCACTGGGAAATATTTTTATCAGTAATATTCACGTTGTATTGTAATGGTTTGCCCTCTTACTTTGAATAAGTTTCCCACACAGATCAATAACGTTGCATGGGCAGAGTAAGAATAATTTTTTCTTTTTAAAAAACACTTCACTTGCCAGTTGACATAGGCCTACAGGCTTTATTCAAAGAGTGAAGTACCGACCGTTGGCTCAGTGGGGATTCAAACCTTGATCTTGCTCTCCACAGTCCAAAGCCTATCTACTGAACCACCACGCCGGCAAAAAAAGGTCAGCCTTTACTTAAATATAACAATGCCCTACACAAATAATGCATCCCTACATATAATCTTAAACTTACTTTCATCCAATACATAGCACATCAGTTAATTCTTAGGATAGCCTAGGCTAATCAACTGAAAATAATTCCCTGATAAAAGTCAATTTCTAATGAGATGCTTATCATAGGCCTAACCTTGGTTAGTTTGGTGTTCATTATTGGGAACTCTTACCTCTCTTTTGAACCTTTCAAAATGAGCCCTGTTTAGTAACTCATCACGATGCTCTTTCCTACTTGCTCCTGCTAAATTTTGTTCAGGAGTTCTACGAAATTCTCCTTCAAAACTGTACATTTTCTGTTTATTCAACTCATCACGTTGATCTTTCCTACTTGCACCTGCTAAATTTTGATCAGTTCTATACATTTTTGTAATATTTAATCAAACCATCCGTAATAAACATTCATATATCATTAACACGAATAGGTTATGTTTATTTAGTATTATTATGATAAAAACTAAAAAAAGACGAATATCATTAAACTGAATATAGAAAAACTACTCTGACACACAGCTCTATCTTTAATCTTAAGAAACTTTTTGATTTAAAGTCCACCATAGAATTAATTCTTGACTTCCTTAATTTTCACTTCCCACTTCCATTACTTCCTCAGTTTACTTCAGCTTTAACCATGAACCAATTAATATTATGACAGTCATATCATGTGTTCTCAATGTCAATTTTGATTAGTTTACATGTTTTCCAGCTGGAAGGAAAAAAAATGATGTAGGTTAGTCAGTGTTTAGCGTCTACAAAAAAGACCTCAGATCATTGACTATATGTAAGTTAATGGTTTTATTTACTATAAATAAAATATACGCTTTAAAGTAAAGTTTCTTACTATGTATACATCAGATAACCCAATATTCTTCGGAAAGTACCTAATGAAGTGTGGTTGCACATACAAGTGTACAAACAATTAATTTACTTCTTCTGAATACTACAGCAGATACAAATTTATCGGCTCTAATATATTTCCCCTTACTCTAAACCCCTGAAAACACTCCCAAGTAACTATAATCATATACCTTCTATTATAAGAATCTTATAATAGAAGACCTTCTATATATAATTATCTTAACCTCTGAAGAAATAAACCTTTATTACGATTCCACATTTTTATTTTTTTATGATTGTTGGTCACTCAAAATAACAACTTGTTTTGCGGGGCAAACACAATCTCCCACCTTTCTTTCTTTTAAGTTCAGTTCTAGATAGTTACATTTTGAATGTTATGACCTACAGTACTTATCATATTTTGAAAGAAAAAAATTTCAAACACAAACATCTTTTGAAATATAAAATGGGTTTCTATAATAGTATGTCTTTTTGGAGCCTACATTTGTATACCTTTCGAAATCCTAAATGTTTATTCAGAGTTGTGAGTCAAATATTTTTAATTTAATACTAAATTATGTCAAGTAAGGTATAAAAAAACTTTTAGCATAAAAACTAAGGATGGTAATAAAGTAACTTTTACAAGTTTGATTCAAACCAAAACAATTTTCTCAGCACCGGTTGAACGTTTCAAATATTATATGAACTAAAGTGTGCATTACAGATGACTTATGTTTTCGAATGTTACTAAAAAAATTTCGTTCCTAAATGTTTGTAAATAGAAATTTCGAAATCGTAAGATTTAGGTGAGAGCATTTTCAAGATTTTAAAGATAAATACAGTTATGTCTCCCAGAAAAAGACAAAATATTGAAATGGAAAGTAGATGAAATAAATGTTGTAGCATAAACTATCGTGATTTGAGTATTGATGGATTATGTTTACAGTGTAGCCTTTCAAATCATAACACTAAATCTTGCAGAGCAAACATACAAAGTCTTTTGTGCTATTCTCGTAAACGAATAAGAATAAGGTGTTATTTATAAGGCCTAAAGAATTTACACTAATAAAAGAAATACAATATTTGTTCGAAATGAATAGCGATCGTGTCAGGTAACGATGGCTAGGGCAGGTAAACAAACAGAAAATCCTTCATTGGAAAGCCTGTAGTTGACTGTTATAACCTAGGCGGTTTACTGCAGAGTCCATCCTTATCTTAAACAATAACAACAAATTGAGCACATATACTTTAACTAAAATAATCAAAAACTATGGAAAAGCATGCACTTAAAAAAGAAAGAAAATAAAAGCAAAATTAACAATTATTTTACATTGACTTAATACTGAAAGAAATTATAGGTTTTAATAGCGTAAAGGACAAGTTCAAAATTTTAAACAACAACAACGTTCAGCCTATCGATGAAGGGTCTTCTTCTTCTATTTAGGTTTATGAAGACAATTTTGATGATTCGTCTATTCATAGGTTAAAAAAATCATTGATATTTTTTGGGAAAGATGAATTTTACTTTCAAAACACCACTAAATATTTTGTAGATGTGAAAATTAATGTTCAATGTCAAAGATTTGAAGTAGACCCTGAAGCAAGATTAACGCTTTTCCAAAACATTAAATGAATAACCTTTAACAGAGAAATGAAACCAACTTCATAATGTTTTAGTTCGTAAACGTCTAGAGTTTTTGGAACCTTTATATTTCATCAAAGTAACTGTTGAGTATAACAAAATAAAATCCAGGGAAATATTGTATCGTAATTGTACATAGTTCTCAATGAATACTCGCCAATGTTGGGACGAGCTTGGATTCGCAAATTTGGCAACGTTAAAAATACTGATTTTAAACAATCCGTCGAAACCAACCAGTCAGTGCATAACATATGTTCGAGAAGTGGTACTGTCAAGATCTATATATATAAAATCCAATGTATGTTTGTCTGTCTATCCTTTATGCGCTACCAAACCGTCCAGCCGATCGCCATGAAACTTGGGGAAGTTGTTCTATATACCCCAGGGAAGGTTTCTGTCCTATTCCCGTTTCTTAAATCCCTCAGGGCTTCATCCCTTGGACTTCTAAAGTTTCGATGTTAATCAAATATCAGGATGCATCATCATCAGCTGATGCATTATAAGTGTAATAGTTAACTATTTTTCGCGCTCGGTTTTTTAGAGTTTTAATTGTGTTAAAAGTTTATTTTTTTGTTATTAATTGCAATATTAGTGATATTGAATACCTATTTTGTGTTTTTGTGTTGATTTCACCCAGTTATTGTTAAAATAACGAAGGGGTCTTTGTTTAAACATTGCTTACCTAAGCATAGCCAAAAAACAATAATGGCTAAGCCAGTGTTTATTTTCCCTTCCCAATCTTCTGTCAACAAGCCTAAATCATGTGATTTAACGCCCAAAACTACGGAATCAAATGAAAACATTGATCAAGATTTCTTAAGACCACCAAAAAAAAAAAAACAGTCAACAATTGTGTAAATCTACAGCCTAAAAGGTATGTCTTAGATACTAATCAGCTGTGTGATCAAAACAAATTTAGTCCACTATCAGACCACAACTACTCTATTGCTAATAATGATGAAAATGAGATGGCTGATGTAACTGCTACAAGTGAATTGCATAAAATTGTTAAACCTCCACCTATTTTTGTCCACGATGTTAACAATCATCAGGAAATTGTCAAAGATATTAAAAGTGTAATTACTTGTGAGTTTACCACTGAAGTCAAAGGCTCATCTTTGAAAATTAATCTTCTGACCATAGATGATTTTAGAAAACTGACACAATTTTACGACGAATCAAAAGTGAAATACCATACGTTTCAGACAAAAATAGACAGAAAATTAGAAGTCGTAATTAAAAACGTTCCCTGCTCTCTTTCTCCAGAGGAAATTCAGGATGAGTTAATCTCTCACAACTATCCGGTTCTCACTGTAAATAGATTATTTAACAAGGAAAAAATTCCATTCCCTATTTGTGCAGTCTCGTTAGAAAACAATGAATCTGGAAAAGCTATATATGAATTAAATAGACTGTGCTACTCTTTTGTTCATGTTGAGCCTAAAAGGAAGCCTACAAATGTTCCCCAGTTTACTCGATGTCAACGTTATGGTCACACGAAAAATTTTTGCAAGCTCGATCCCAGATGTGTGAAGTGTACTGGCCAACATCTCTACTCTGCTTGTCCGAAGAAGAAGACCGACCCCCCTGTATGTGTAAACTGTGGGGAGAATCATTCGGCCAATTTCAAAGGCTGTAAATACTATAAAGATATACAGCAAAAGACTAAAAGCAATGTTACTGGACTCACCCATTACTCATCTACTAGGAGCACTGATGAAAAGCGCAGTACCGAAAACACTGGAATTGGAATAAAACCCTCACAAGCCCGCCCTCCAGCAACTTCCAAGTCATACGCTCAAGCAACTAAGAAGACGTCAACAAATTTGCATCACCAAACTGATTTCAGTGTTTTTAATAACGACACTACTGAAACTGCAGCTAACGAGGTACTTGAGAGTGGCTCTAATATAGAACAACTAATATTAGATTTAGTTAAGTCAGCCATGCCTATCATTAAAAAGATTATATCTAATGTTATTACTTCACTGTTCAAAAATGCACCCTAGAACATGCATCATACAAAACTTAACAATCCTAAACTGGAATGCTGATGGCCTAAAGAGAAAGAAGAATATTTTTTCAGAGTTCATGGTTCGGCATAACGTCGATGTCGCCTGCATCACTGAGACGCACTTTGTAATAAATGAGCCCTTTAAAATCCCTGGATACTTTATTTATAGAGAAGACAGGAATGCACCCAATGCTTCTGGAGGAGTGGCAATTTTTATAAAAAGAAACCTTAATCATCACAATATACTGTTGCCAAATCTTATTTCAGCTGAAGCTGTTGGTATCAAAATTAATTTGCAAAATGACCAGTCTTGTAATGTTATTTCTGTGTACAAATCACCCAATCGACGTTTTCACCAACAAGATCTTTTAAATCTAAGTCATGGTGACACTCCAACTCTTATCTTAGGAGATTTAAATTGTAAACATCAATTTTGGGGGTGTAGGGTAACTAACCCGAATGGGGTTCGCTTGTTACGTGCTATAAATGAAACCAATATAAATATTTCAGCTCCGTCTGAACCCACTCATTACCCTTGGCAAAGCAATTTCCATCCCGATATATTGGACATTACTCTTCATAAAAACTTTGGAGCTCCTATTCTACAACAAGTAATCAGCGAACTTGATTCTGACCATCTTCCTATTATTGTAAGTTTTTTCATACAACCAATATTTTCTCCGCAAATTCCCAGACTGATAAACGGTCCAGTCGATTGGGATACCTTCTGTGCAGAATTCGACAATCGCATGAAAGTTCCAACGGACTTATATTCAGTAAATGGCATTGACAGAGCAGTTCAAGACTTTACAGAGTGTTTACAAATATCAGTCAAAAATGCAACTATCCGGACTTTTCCCCCTACACGAAACACTTTTCTTCATCCTCCTATGAGAATTATGCAATTAATTAGATATAAAAATAGAGTGAGACGTCAGTGGCAGAGATACAGGTACCCTCACTTAAAGATGCAGCTAAATTCGTAAAGTACGTAGCGAACTTGATAAATATAGGATTAATTCTTATAAACATTACGTTTCTGATATTGATCCTGGTGATTCTAATATGTGGAAAGCAACAAAGAGGCTTTTACAATCACCGACAATTGTGCCTCCACTAAAGCAAAATAATTTTATTTTTGAAAGTGATTCCGAAAAGAGTAATGTGTTTGCTGATTTTGTTGAGAATGCATTCATTCCTAATGTTGTTCATGATTTTGAAACCAACAGAAATGTTGAGGATTTTTTGTCCACAACCCCTAGCAGTGCAGAGCAGCCTGTGAAATTTACCTCACCCTCGGAAATTAAAAATATTATTATAAAATCTCCCCAACAGAAAATCTCCAGGGCATGACATTGGTACCTAACATAGTTTTTGAAGAATTTGTCTACCAAAGCACTTTCAATACTGACATCTATTTTCAATGCTTGTATTTCTGTTGGTTACTTTCCCAAAAACTGGAAACTTGCTCAAATAATTGTTATACACAAGCCCAACAAACCTAAACATTTTCCTAGCAGTTACCGTCCGATTAGTCTCCTTTCATCAATATCAAAAATTATTTGAAAAAATTATACAGATGAGGACTGCTAAAATACTTGGATTCTTCTAATATCATTCCTCCTTATCAGTTTGGATTTCGTACAAGGCATTCTACAACTCATAAACTTCTACGAATCAATGAAGTCATACCTAGAGGATTTGAGAAGAACATGTCATTCATCAGCAGCATTTTTGGACATAACAAATGCATTTGATAAGGTTTGGCATGGTGGCCTATTATATAAATTGTATCAGTTTGGACTTCCTTTGCATCTGAGAGCTTTGTTGCAATCGATTTTGTCTGGTAGGACTTTTTGTGTCAAACTCAACTGCACACTTTCCTCAGTTCGTCTAATAGGCCGCAGGTGTTCCTCAAGCTCAATACTGGGACCTCTTTCTTTTTAATTTATACATGTCTGATATTCCTGAGCTTCCCTCAGGCTACTATCGCTCCTTTATGCTGATGACACCGGTTCTTATTACCCAGCACATTGACATCAACCAGGGCCGTAAATTCTTTACAATTCAGCGTTACATCTCTAACCAATTGGTTTTAAAAGCTGGAGACTATCGTTAAATCCATTGAAATGTGAAACAAAAGGTTTTCTCTTTGAGGAAGTTATATTTTGCCACCTGAAGTTACTATGAAAATACTTCAATACCTTGGAACCCTGATGATCAAGGCATAAAATACTTAGGTGTCTACCTCGATAAAAAATTAAAACTGGAAATTCTTCCACGTAAACACAAACTCACTCAAGGCGATACGCACGTCTATCCATGTTATTTCCTATATAAACAGAAGTCATCTTTTAAAAACCAGAATGTACATTTTAATATATAAAACAATTCTTCGGCCGTTAATTATGTATGCCTGTCCAGTTTGGGGAATGTGCATTTCTTACCGGCAAACTGAAAAAGATTCAAATTTTCCAAACAAAGTTTTAAGAATTGCAGTTGGTAGTCCATGGTACATACGTAACTCTCATCTGCATGTAGAATTTGGACTCGATACCATTGATGCTTTTATTAAAAGAAGTTGTCGTAAGTTCATGGCAAACTTAGAAAATGTTCCAGGAGCTATTCACTTTCACATTGGAGAACCTACTTTGCACAGGCGTTTGAAAGCCAGACTTCCTCAAGACATGATAGACTGATTTATAGCCTCTCTTTGTAACACTTGTTTTTTTTTTTTTTTTTTTTTTTTTTTTTTTAACTTACTTAAATATGTTATATATATTTTTTGTTTACTGATTGTTATTCGTGTTACAGAGTGACTCATATATGAGCGAACCCGATAATGTTATTATTCCACCTGTTACATTTTCTGTGTATAATATGTAAAATATTGATCCAGAAATAAAAGTGTAAAAAAAAAAGCAGGATGCATGAAGGTATAATAAGTCAAATATAAAAATAATATCAGCTGTGGGTTTTAAATATGTCAAAATTATACTTTTTATATTTTTATGTTTTGATTTCTTGTGAAGCTATATTAATTGATTGATTTATTTGATTAACAGCTGTTAAATAAAAACAAATATAATAAAATTGTGGTCTAGGCAAAACTTTAAAAATTAAAAATAATTGAGTACAGTAGTAAACTGCACAAAACATCAGCTGTTGTAAATTGGATACTATGTAAACTGAAAGGTTGCTGCACATTTCAATGATACAATCAAAACTCAATATTATGACCGGCGAAGAATATTATGACCGGCGAAGCGGGTGGGTACAGCTAGTAATTAATAAAAATATAGAAACAATACCACAGCAGACAGCATCTTAATATGCAGATACCGTACCAAACCATGTTTCAACACATGTAATTAGATGTATTCCAAATTTCACATCTGGCCTTAGGTTAAAGGAAAATGTAAAACCCATTTTTATTAAGGGACATGGAATTCCATTTTGTTATTAGGAAAAATGTCGAAAACTGAATTATCTTGAACGTGGTGGAATTGTCACTAAACTTAATCACAGTTATCATGTAGTGGCAATTCCTAAAACTGATGGTAATTTATATCTATGTGTAAACTATAACATGACCGTGAAACCTCAATTACAGTCAGCACATTATACAATAACCAAAATAGTAGATAAATGAATTGAACTTAGGAACTCTGAATACTAAATGCGAAATATGAACGAAAATGTATTTATTTCCAGTATAAAAAAGAATAATTGCAATAAAAATGAAACATAACTGCATGTAATAAAATTAAACAGTGCATTACAGTAATGAATTGGAAACAGTGCAAATAAACATTACAAATATTGAGTTTTAAAATAAAAGAAAGTAAGACTACACTACGGTGAGGTTTAAGTTGTCTTTCTTATACAAGTTTCCTTGAATATTTCAACACGTTTTAGCTCTATACCTGAGGGCTAATGGCGTGTAGCTGATTTGTAAAAAAACCACGTTCAAATTTGCAATCAGAGCAAAAAAGCCTCAAACCCAACATAGTTAATAGTTATATATATAAAACTGCAGAGTTATGTTTTGTTTGTTTGTTGTTTTATATATTATATGTATATTTGTTGTGTATAAGTATTTATATATATATATAATCAACAAACAAACAAAACATAACTCTGTACGGTTTTATTTATTTTATTTATTTACAACTGTTAAATAAAATAGTTAAATTATTCTTACATAGTGTATAAATGTATGTGACAGTTACAAAATGTCGGTACTAGTGGCAGTCGGCAGTGCTGTAATCCGGCTTCTTGGTGACAAAGTAAGTGTTGTGGAGATTGTAGACGATATTTTTATACTCAGTTCTCTTACTACTGACATGGCATCCGCTCAATGATTTCCATCGACGTGGACACTACTAGAGAAGTCTGTTGTGTCTATGTTGGGTAGTGTTCAGTGTCCGGATGTTGTCTAGGGAAGAGAACTGAGTGTCAGGCTGGTCAGTTAGCTGAAAATCGGACCAATAATATGTCATTCGGATTCCACGTAACTCTGTAGGTACCTTATTTGCTCAGGCAATTGGACTATTAATTAATGGCACTTTCTAGTGAACAATTTACCTTGGTGACAAAGACTACACTCGATGATCCACATTCATCACATTCATTCCCCCCTCCCCTTACACGTTCGCTCATATCTCTGAGATCGGCGTCTTAATATTGTATGTGGCCTACGTATGTTGTAAATTCAAGATAGTTTGGTTGTAGCCTATCTTTTTGCTAGTTATTTTGACTAGAATGTTTTTCAAGGTCACAAGTAACGCAAAGGAACTTATTATTTTGTTTTGTCTTCTCTTCCTTCTTTGATATTTTATTCTTCACAAGATAATATTAAATTATTTATCTTCACCGAGATGTCTTTTCTTCGATTATGACGGCTGATAACCATTGCATGCGTGGAAGCTCAGTGGCTAAGATTTTCGATTGAAGAGTGCATTGTGTAAGGTTCTAATCCCCAACTGAGCTAAAGGTCGGTGCTTCATTAATTGAATAAAGTTCACACACATGCCTCCAGGCCCATGTGAACTGACAAGTAAAATATTTAAAACAAAATCATTACTACTGCATAAAAATGCTAAAGAATTTTAATTAATCTAGTGTTAGTGACGTAAAATATGTCATGCCATAGTCTCCCTTATTTAATTGATTATACTGAGTTATTGAAAACGTCTGTACAATACTCCAGTCCGTGTTCTAAATCTAAATAGAATGGTTTAAAAGGCCACGAGATTTGATTTGTTATTACCCACACCCGACCGAGCAGATACGATTTCCTTTGTAATAAGGGGCTTCGGCTGGGAATTAATTAACCGTTTATCATGGTAATTCTACATTTCCCGGAGTCGATGTAAATTGGACGTCATTTGTAGACTTTTAGGGGCAATCGGAAATACGTGTGAGTTGTTTAACCGGGGTCCTTGGGGTCGATTTGTCAGTCCCTTCTTGGGTGGTCCCCTCCGAAATGGACCCACGATTCCTTTCACGGTAAAACAGCTGTCACTTGATACAACATATAGCCTACTTTATAGAACATCACTGCTGTCTGCTGTCCAGATGGAGTTAATAGTAATGACCCGTCAAGACCGACAACTGTTCTGATCCCTAACTAATTATACATAGATAATTGCACTAATTATGTATACCAGTTGGACAGTCTTATCTTTTTAACGACTTAAGCTTTCGGTCGAATTTTCTTTAATAGAACAAAATGTTCTTTAATGGGATTTTAGGAGTAAAAGTGGTGTTAGTTAAATCAAATTGATTCATTTATTATATTAAGCCTCCGATCGTAGTTATATGGACAAATATGAGGGTGAATTAGTGGGTGTATATGAACGAGTGTAGTCATTGTTACTAGATAATGTTGACTGTTCATCAGAAAGATCCATTTAGCCCAATAGCCAGGGCAACTAAGGGAATTACAGCTCTGCGTGGAATCCGAACCACGCAGGACTGGTTACTGTACTATGTGGTTCGGATTCCAATTAAATATAAAATTTAACTTAAAGTATACAATATTCAATTTAATTGCCAGTAAGAAGATTTAATTTGGGCTTCTTGATTAATGCTTTATTACAGTTAATAGTAAAATATCTAGGCCCACATACAGGGTGGAAAAAAATGTCGAATCGCTTTCAAAATAACGTTGTTTTTCCATAGATATTTAATTTTTTTTTTTTTTAATAATTGTGTTCCATAAAGTATAATTTTGATCAGAATAATTTACTTAAAACCGTTAAATAGCGGAGAAATAAAATTGTTCAAATTAGTTACTTTGACATTCAAATGACCACTACTCTGGAAAGGATAAACTTTTCGAAGTCCGGTTTGCGGCAGTTAATTTCTCTTCAATACACCTTTCATTTGATACCATACACGACCTAAACTTACGCTGAAGATTTTCGTTCAACTGCTCGTGGGCCGTCCCCATAAAAAGATGAAATGTCACTAATGGCGTCAAAAAGCATGTTCTTTGTAACCATGATCATGTACAAGATCCACCCTGTATTTAATTCTGTAAACGGATCAGTCCCGAAGAAATTTCTCGAGCAAGGGAGAAGTTAAGGAAACTTGATTAGATTCACTTTGAATCTAAAGTGCCAAGGACGGTAGAAAAAATATCAGAAATTTAAACAATTTAAATTAGATTTAATTAAACAATTGACTAGGTTTATTCGCATTAGCCATAAAAGATCCAATTTTCTATCACTAATGTTTTTAATAAATACCGTAAATTATACATAATAGGTTTGTTGTTTATGTTTATAAGGCTTATGCTGGTGTAGTAGGCATATTATACATCTAGGTGTAGGGTTTTTAGACAGTAAAAGAAAAGCTGTTACAAAAAAAAACAATACTAAATATTTTGTTCTTTTGCTTTTAATAGTTCTCCTGGTGTTAACATAATCGCGAGCCACAAACCGAGGCCGAAGATCGAGGTGACACAAGGTAAGTGAATCGTTCAGAAGTTTCCTCTGGTTCTTTGTTTATTTTCGTTATAAAACCCTTTTTGAATAAAGTAATAGTGTGTTAAGATTTTTAACAAAATAGTAACTTAACAAAACCTAAAATTAATATTTTAGAATATTATTAATTTTCAGTTATTCCACTTATATGTTATGAAAAAGTCTTTATTTTTTAAATACATTACCATTTTCTCCCTTTTATACTTTTTCTGGAATCCTGTTCTATGTAAGAACGTATTTACAAGAATAATTGTTGATAGTATGGTTAATAAACATCAGGGCTAGATTACATATTATGATGATTATGGTTAAATACATCAGAGATAGATTGCATGTGTTCCGTACGAGTTATAAACATCAGGGCTAGGTTACTGAAGTTTCGTATGCGTTATAAACATCATAAAAAGATTAAGGATATTTCGAATGGATTGAAAAATCAGAACTAGATTACAGGTGTTTCTTATGGGTTGAAGTCAGCTTAATTTGTAGCCAGAAATAATTATCTGAAATTAATTTCTGCTATTGGGTAAAGTGAGTTGTAAAAGGGCCGAGCATCTTTGAAATAAAGCGAAATCTACTTGACTATTTTACTGCAAATATTTTCTAAATAATAAAGTAAAATACGTGTTTGCAACATTGTTACGTAACGGCGTATATCCGGCGCTAGCCAGTTATTGGGTTAAATAGTATTTCTAGGGGATCGTGATTGGTGACCCTAACCTAACCTAACCTAACCTAACCGACGGAGAGTGAGGCAGGGAGGAACGAAAGGGATGCGTAGTACGGTAGGAACAGGAAATGTGTTTGGCGAGCAGATTACGCGCGACCAGCTACTGGAAGTGTGAAGAAGAGTAGAGTGAGTGGGGAGGGGGGTTTACACAGATCAAACAATACGGGAAGACCGTCGTGGGGGGCCTGAAGGTGTCGGACCACCCAGGCGGACTGCGCTGCAACAAAAACAGAATCAATTTGAGCCCGTGAAATAAACTACTTGAAATTGAAAAGCCTCGTGGCTCAGCGGCCAACGTACGTCAGCCGTAC
The DNA here is from genome assembly GCA_035578905.1 of Stictocephala bisonia. Lineage (NCBI taxonomy): Eukaryota > Metazoa > Arthropoda > Insecta > Hemiptera > Membracidae > Stictocephala > Stictocephala bisonia. Next base: position 186,860 of record JAQJVL010001212.1, on the reverse strand, counting down.
AAAACACTATCACATTTCCAACTTTGTCCGAATCCAGGGGGGGACGTTCGTATCTCCGTCTTAAGGCAGTAAACACTCCAAATGGCCTAAACCCGGCTCGAACGCCGGCAGCTCGGCTCTGCCGATTTATTGTACTACTTTACCTCTGCTTTAAAAATACCTGCTGGCTCGTAATTCCCTCCCCCGGTTTTAACGATATTCTAAATGTCCCCTCCGCTGCCTAATGACATTACAACTCTTTTTTATCGGGGGCCATTTCCTCATTTTTACGATCAAGAGTATTTCGCATTCCCAGCTACTTGTCCATGGCCTGTTTGGTTTTACATTTATTTAATTATACCCGAAGTCATCCCTCTACAACTCTTAATTCAATAACCAAACGAATGGTTTGAGTAATCGATAAGAATATTTTTAAAACTCGTCAAGTTTTTAAACAAAATAGAATAAAAAATTACAAATATGATTTTAAATTTATATGGAGATGAATTCTAAAGGGGTAGACCAGTTGTGGTAAACGTTAAACTACCGTAAGAAATGATAATATATCTCTAAAACGTCCATATTATTATACACAAATCTAACGTGCATAAGAACATTCAGCTTATAATCTTTAGTTTATACTGATGCTGGTGAAATATTGCGCGCTTGTTCAAAACTCGAATTTTCGAGCTTTGCCACTGCCCAATCGGCTTAAAACTCAAACACTCGAGAAGCTTTAAAATAAATTTAATTAAGCTCATTAAGCTAACGGACTTCTTTTCCTGCAAACGTCTTTATGCCCCACTCCACATTTTTGCTATTGGTTATATGATCATTACATTGCACAGATGTTCTATTTTTTCGTGAATTTTAACCACAATAGTCACGTAATATAATTAGGAATTCTGAAATTATAACACAATATTTTTTATTTCATCTAGTTTTTGTTGACTTACTCTAATCAATATTGTGTAATTATGGTCATGGGCAAGTGTCTGTAAATGTGAAATGTGTCCAGGTTAGTCAAGTTTTATGGAAGTTTTTTTTAGCGGATTACAGAACTCTTTTATTATTATTAATTAGTTTTTTATTTATTTTATTTTTATTTTATTTTGCTGTGGTCTTCTAAAGTTAGGAATATTTAGTTTGTAAAATGCCCCTCTGTAATTTTGTAATTTAAGTAAATATTTGTTAATGAACATAAGTTTATTTATATACGTTTTTTTTTTTTTTTTTATTACATAATAGTAACATTTTCATTATATTTACGTACTGGCTTGGTAAAGAACCGTTCCCGTTCCGCAGTGAGCATGTGCCCATGAGGCGAACATTTCCATTCCACCGTTTATATGATCTTTGTATTGTAATTATTGTTTTTTGTGAATAAAAATGCTTATCTATCTATCTACTTCGTTCTAAATATATTCCAAATTTGTTAAACAACAGACATTTATTTATTTTTGGATTAGAAGGATTAGTTAAATATGTTATTAGTCAAATCAGCATTACCATTTTGTTTACAGAAAGGATATTGTGAGCGTAAGAACGAGCTAGAATTAATTAACTTAATAACTAACATAAAACCTGCGCTCAAAACAGGTCACAATTTATTTCATATATTTATTTTGAAAAATGTTTATCTCAGATCACTTGTGTGTATGAATAACACTGTCAGTGATGCATGATTGTATGCACAAACTGTGTACTGTACTACGAGCTGTGTGGTCGATAAGATCTGTCCATCGCCAAGAGGGAAGTGTGTGTATGAATGGCACTGTCGATTGCATGCTTGGATGTACAAACTGTGTACTCGCACCGTTTGCTGTGTGGTCCGGTAGTATCTGTCACTCGCCAGAGGCAGTGTCTGTATGAATGGCACTGTCCAATGATGCATGCATGGATGTACAAACTGTGTAACTGCACCGGTTGCTGTATGGTCGTAAGTTCACACACACACACACACGAGGAAGTGTGTGTATAATGGTCATTGTCAGTGATGCCATACATGGATTACAAACTGCGTACTGCACCGTTTGCTGTGTGGTCGGTAAGTTCTGTCAATCGCCAAGAGGAAGTGTGTGTATGAATGGCATTGTCAGTGATGCATACTTGGATGTACAAACTGCGTACTGCACCGTTTGCTGTGTGGTCGGTAAGTTCTGTCAATCGCCAAGAGGAAGTGTGTGTATGAATGGCATTGTCAGTGATGCATACTTGGATGTACAAACTGTGTACTGCGCCGTTTGCTTCTGTCAATCACCAAGAGGAAGTGTGTGTATGAATAACAAGTCAGTGATGCAATGCTTGGATGTACAAACTTGCGTAGCTGCACCGTTTGCTGTGTGGTCGATAAGTTCCGTCAATCGCCAAGAGGAAGTGTGGTTGTGAATGGCACTGTCAGTGATGCATGCTTGGATGTACAAACTGAGTACTGCACCGTTTGCTGTGTGGTCGGTAAGTTCTGTCAATCGCCAAGAGGAAGTGTGTGTATGAATAACACTGTCAGTGATGCATGCTTGGATGTACAAACTGTGTACTGCACCGTTCGCTGTGTGGTCGGTAAGTTCTGTCAATCGCCAAGAGGAAGTGTGTGTATGAATGGCACTGTCAGTGATGCATGCTTGGGTGTACAAACTGCGTACTGCACCGTTTGCTGTGTGGTCGGTAAGTTCTGTCAATCGCCAAGAGGAAGTGTGTGTATGAATAACACTGTCAGTGATGCATGCTTGGATGTACAAACTGTGTACTGCACGTTTTTCTGTATGGTCGGTAAGTATCTGTCAATCGCCAAGGAGGAAGTGTGAGTGTGTATGAATGGCACTGTCAGTGATGCATGCTTGGATGTACAAACTGTGTACTGTACCGTTTGCTGTGTGGTCGGTAAGTTCTGTCAATCGCCAAGAGGAAGTGTGTGTATGAATGGCACTGTCAGTGATGCATGCTTGGATGCACAAACTGTGTACTGTACTACGAGCTGTGTGGTCGATAAGCTCTGCCAATCGCCAAGAGGAAGTGTGTGTATGAATGGCACTGTCAGTGATGCATGCTTGGATGCACAAATTGTGTACTGTACTACGAGCTGTGTGGTCGATAAGCTCTGCCAATCGCCAAGAGGAAGTGGTGTGTATGAATTGGCACTGTCAGTGATGGCATGCTTGGATGTACAAACTGTGTTACTGTACCGTTTGCTGTGTGGTCGGTAAGTTCTGTCAATCGCCAAGAGGAAGTGTGTGTGTATGAAATGGCACTGTCAGTGATGCAAGCTTGGATGCACAAACTGTGTACTGTACTACGAGCGTGGTGGTCGATAAGCTCTGCCAATCGCCAAGAGGAAGTGTGTGTATGAATGGCACTGTCAGTGATGCATACTTGGATGCACAAACTGTGTACTGTACTACGAGCTGTGTGGTCGATAAGCTCTGTCAATCGCCAAGAGGAAGTGTGTGTATGAATGGCACTGTCAGTGATGCATGCTTGGTTGTACAAACTGTGTACTGCACCGTTTACTGTGTGGTCGGTAAGTTCTGTCAATCGCCAAGAGGAAGTGTGTGTACTAATGGCACTGTCAGTGATGCATGCTTGGATGTACAAACTGTGTACTGCACCGTTTGCTGTGTGGTCGGTAAGTTCTGTCAATCGCCAAGAGGAAGTGTGTGTATGAATGGCACTGTCAACTATGCATGCTCGGATGCACCAACTGCGTACTGCACTGCAACCTGTGTGGTTGACATGTCTCGCACCGGAAGCAGGTGCCGTGTCGTGCTGATATTCACGTCCCGCCATTCAAACTTCCGGTACATCGCTAACGGGTAAGACGACCTACGCATAGAAGTTTTGCGGTTTACTAGGATTAAAAAACCTGGGAGCCTTTACATTTAACGCGCTTTATTTTGTTATTTTATTTATTTATTTATTTTTTTTTTTCTATTCGCGAAACAATCCATTTAGACACTAACTGTCAAGATGCTTCTGTAATTGGATGAATGGGAGAGTAGACCAGTCAGTATGTATGAAGGGGGCAATTTCACTAGCCTTACATGTGAGTAGACTACCACTTACCATACTGGACAGATATGACTCTGACTGGGCCTTTTCACACTATATTTGAATCTAGATTGACTTACCCCACCTTGTTCACATGACTAGTGTAGTGAGATAAAAGTTTCAAATATGAAAGTTTTAGCAGGGGGGGGGGGGGGGGGGGGGGGGGGGGGGGGGGGGGGGGGGGGGGGGAGGGAAGAACTAACAACAACCGCATGAACTAGGTATAAAATGTTGGTGTGGTCGTAATGTTTCGTTCCTTCGAATGGGGTTAGATTTGGTGGCAAAATATATAAACGAGTTTGAGGATGTTGGCAAAGTTGTGGATGTAATTTTTAACTAAGGAGAAAGTGAATTTTTCATTATTCGTCAGTTTAATCTGGTAGGCTATACATCACTATCTATGCTGATTTTTCAGGCCCTGTTCAATAGAAATGTTTAGATCTTTATATATGTCTATTTTAAATGACCATGGTTAGGTTAGGTTAGGTCAGCTGACAACAAATACAAGACTAAGTATGACATAACAGTCCATAACCTGTTGATAATTTATCAAATATTTCTTAAGGAGTTCGTTGAGCTTGTACCAGGTAATGGAATAACAAGTCGATTAAGTGAATTTACATATTTCTTAAAACAATAATGGATTTCACTTAGAGAAACACCTATTTACCTTCCTGCCTCTAATGTAATGCAACATCGCTAAATGCTCATTTGAAGTCTGGTATGATTATCAAAAAAGTGGCTACAACAGTTTTATTGTCATACTGAAGTGCGCCTCATTGTATGACTGGACTACTCCAGCTCTCTCCATTTAATACAACTTATGTTTACACTCGATAGAATTAGGGATGGTAAGTTGATAAGAAGGAAAACGTTATAGTGAACTACGTTTGTTGAGAGAGTAAAAAATAACTGGTGAAAGTTTAAAAAGTAATGTTATTGAGAATGTTGATCCATTTGTTAGACTGTTAAATGTTTTAAAAGTAATTATATTAAATACGCATAAAAGTCTATATCGTAATTACAATTACAATCTATATTATTTCCGTAATTAAATCGGTCCCCATGACATTTCTCGAGCTAGAAACAAGATAAGACACTGGATTAGATTCATTTTAAAAGCCAAGGATGGAAAAAATAACTTTGGATACACCTACTATCACCATAATGTTTTTTACTAATACATATAACGGATGTTACGCTGGTGTAAACATAGCTTATTTTCAGAATTGTTTTAAAACTGTCTGATTATTTACATAGTAAATCCCAGCTGCTAAAGAAAGACAATATTAAATAATTATTCTGTACGATTCTTGAAGCTCCTCTTACTGGATATTATAATTTAAAGTATGAAAGTACTTAAAACCCCATTAAATTTAAATCTTGTAAGGCCTTTCAGTATCTTTGTTAACAGCAGTGTCTGATGATAGTAAACTTGTTACTGAAAAGCCTCACAAAATTTCAATTTTTTTACATGAGTGTTGACTCCTTTTGGCTAAACTTAGATCGATCTGTTGTTTTTAATGGTCTTCCACTGTAATATAGTCACGAGCCACAAATTATAAATTATTAATTGAAGGCCGAGATGATACGAGCACAGCGAGTGACGAGGTCGGCACGCGAATCGTGCAGGGGTGTCCCCTAGTATTATTTAACAAGTAAAATGTATTAGATAAAAATATTGTATTAGTAATATTAAATACATGTTTTAAAATGGATCTGTAAGTATTTTCATTGATGTGATCCTCAAAGCACCGTTTAGTGAAAATGAACTCCACAGCATAATTTTAGAGCTGCAGTATATTTATGCGTAATTCATGTATGTATGTGTGTGTCCGCACGTAGGCGAACCTGTGCACGTACAGCGCGTGTAAAGCTATGTAAAACAGTGAGGGGGCGCCTTCATTTTTGTTGTCTAGCAAAACAGATACTGCTGTATAATTGCATCCACCCTAGAGAAGGGGCCGGCCAACAGTGGCGTTGACAGCAAGAAGATAACGTGTGTTTAATTATGTACGGTTGTTGATAAATTATTGAAAAAAATACTGCAAATCACTAACAATCTGTCTTAGTTGTGGTTAAAAGGATCTAATTAAACACTAATTGTCAAATAAAATAATTTTGTTAGTCACCAGTAATTTTCTGGAATCAAACTTGTTTTTAAACGAGTCATAAGTTATTTGTCATTTTTTGGGTGATGTTTTTTAAATACTCATAGGATCAATGATTTCTCTGCACAGTTTATTGAAAGTAATTACATATTTGTAAATCACCCCAGTCTTCTTAGATCTTAAGTTAAATATGCACCACACGTAGATATCCCAACACCGTCAGTCAGTTAGAATTCTTTTGTCATTGTACCTTTTGGATTTAAAGAGACTTAACAATTATCGTTTGCCCTCCAACCCACCCTGAACACGCATACGGTACTGATGACCCACCATGTGTGTACTGCGTCACTATAAAAAGAAACTGGCAATGTAAAACTTTTGAATTTTACATTTGCCAACACCATTCAGTTTATAAACACATAGAAAACAATATATATTATAATCAAGGATAATACCAACGTAGAAAAAAATGTAGTTAATTGTTTATAATTGATGCCATTTGTATTTGTATGTAGCATTAATAAATCTAAAATTAATCTACTTCTAAAAATGCTTAGACCTCCCCATGTCAAGGTAAAGGGTGTGATAGTTTCCCCTATTAGTTCATTACGTCCACCCACACAAACACTCGACACAATAAACCTCACTAACCAATGTGACGGGCATTGTTTCTTTTTTTTAAATCACGTACTAACAAAAGTGAAGATCATGCTATCTATCCATGTGCCAATTAAACCAGGCTTTGTCACGGTGAGTTTATACCTCCACCGATTGCTCCCCTCCCTCCACCCATCCCTTCGTATTTCCTTTCAAATGTAAAATATATATTAAATTGAGAGTGAACCATCTATATAACTAAACCCTTATTTAAAAATGAATGTTTGTAAAAATGTACTTGCATATTGAGTTCAATTAGCTGATTATTAAATTTTGGAACTCACTACTGACTACTATAATGAACCAATTTTAGAGATAAAAATCATTTAATAATAACAACTGAAAAGTGATAGCAAATGACAAAAATATGGACTGCCTTCGAACTATTCTATGTAAAAAGGCGTACACAAACTTACCAATATTTTGTCTATAGTTTAACACACTAACAAGTGGCGTTGTGGTTTTTAACCCAGCTACTTGGATAATAAATATTGAGGAGATTGTATTAGATAAGTTCTATTCTCAGTCCTCTTAACACTGACACAGCATCCGCACAATGGTTGCCATCGACGTGGACACAAGAACAGACTGAGGTGTCCGTTGTAGTTAGGGTCCGGGTGTTGTGTATGGAAAAGAACTGTGTATTAGTTGAAAATCTGACCGATACTTCGTGGTTCGGATTCCACGTAAAGCTGTAGTTCCCTTAGTTTTCCTTGGTATTGGGCTAATAATAAATGGCTCTTTCCAAGGAACAGTTGACCTAGTAAGTCATCACACTAATTCACCCTCATACTCACCCATAACTCTACGACCGATATAGGAAGTGCTGCCAACGCAATGTACACAGACTTTAACACCTGGAAGACAGCCAACTCACATGACGCAACAGTCGTTTACTGAACCTGGTTCCTTACCAACGGTTTGTAAGGAAATTAACGATAAAAATGTATATAGGGATGGCAAATACTATGTTCAAAATATCGTTATATCGCAAACCAAATATCGATCTAACGACAATATTGATATAAAATATCGATATATCGGGTAACCGATATATCAGATTGTAAATTATTTGTTTAAAATTATGCATCAACTCTCATGTCATGACCAAAAATACACTAATATTTTGCTGTAACTATTTATAACAGGCTTGTCAGTATTGGAAATAACAGTTTGGAAATCTATTTTCCGCTTAACCTCACGTAAAAAACTAAGTAAAGTCATTTTATTATTTCAATGCGTGTTTTGTGCGCACAAGAAGCAATTTAAATGTGTTTATGAATCGTGATCATTTTGAGGAGAGAGAATAACGTTAATATTTATTGATATGATATATCGAACCAATATATCGATATGGCCGATATTAACGAAGGAAAATATCGATTAAGAATATATCGATATATCGAAACAGATTTATCGATATTTCCTATATATCGTTGCCATCTCTAAATATACAGGAAGTGTCGGACATTTGTATACTAAGGAAAATTGAAAACAGCCCTCCCACAATGCAATCTAACAGAAGTATAATATATATAGTTTCGTACCGTAGTTCAGCATAAAACTAGTTCGGGAAAGTTTTTTACTTATTAGTGCTTTCTGTTTTGAATTTTATTAGCATGATATTTTTAATGTATTGTTCGTATGCAGCTTACATGATAAACCTATGTACAACGCCTTTCAGTTCCATATGCTACTCTATGGAAAGGAATAGTACTAATATTTTACTTTCCTCTAGATTTGGGTCAATACCCCGGTACTAAAATCATATTGTGATTTTTTACAGTCAGTATATTATCGATTTTTAGTAAAAGACGTTAATTAAACTATGATATTGTTAATTTTAAACTAAACACAGTAATTCAAATATTGAGCCTGTGTTTTTTATTAAAAAAAAAAAAAAAATAGTTTAATCTATAAAAATTTGTGTGGTTATACAGATGGAGAGATTCATTATTATTTTTCAATTTTATTAAAAGCCAACCAACGATAAAACTCAACATTTGGCGACTGTGTGATACTGAAAAAGACCAGTTTGAGAGACATCGTTTATTTCCAATTAAATTAGCAGTACAGAATGTAATTCAGTTGGCACAACTGCTTGGAATAACGACAGACTGTGATGTCTCAGTAGGCGGGGGGGGGGGGGCTCAAGATTAATTAATGCCGTTACCGCATCAAAGCACAGTCGGAATGTTTACACTGAAAATAAAAAAAAAAAAAAAGAGAGAAAACTGAAAAACCAGTACTGTATGAGTGAGTAAGGAAAATACACTAGCCAGTGGACCGAATGAATGGCGAGCTGCGTCAATTGATAATACGTCCAATTAGCTATAATTAAGACAACTGGACGGAGGGGGGGGGCGTGTGCGAGCGGACCACCCAAGCGGACCACACACGTCGCGGACCACACACAGAGCTCTCTGACACCTACCTCCCCCCACCCCACCGCACTATCCGACAAATTAAATCACTTTTCTCCCGGACTGTTGCCAATCACACGATGACAGCAGCGTTCTAGACGTTTGTCACCTTCTGTACGTCCTCCCCCCCCCCCCTCTACCACCAGCCGATTGTGATCGACGAACTGACAAAATCTCTTCAACTTTATGTTTTATATTTGTTTTGTTTTACTGATGGTTTTGTCAGAAAGTTGTTTATTTGATTGTTTTTAAATTTATGCTCAACTCGGTTAGGGCTGTTTAATTTTGCGTGTTTTTGTTTCTTTTTTACTACGTTTTGTATAGATTTCAAAGCCCACCACGATTCTAAGGAAAAACATATATACACATCGTATTATATGAAGTATTTTTTTATTAAATAATTTAATTTTAATAAAACACCAGTTTACATGGCCCTACAGGCCTGTGCTCGAACTTTATTCAACGAGTGAAGTACCGACCGTTAGCACAGTTGCGGGTTCGAGCCTTGGACAAGGCTCTCCGCAGTCTGAAGCCTTAGCCACTAACCCACCACGATGATACGATAAATAAAGCCAAGAAAATAGTTCTGTTAGTTATTATAAAACTCATCTATATTGTTTAAATTATTAGTAGTGTTGATTGATTTATCGTGTTGTCTTAAGTTGATTGTGTTAATTATTATTAATTAATTAGTTATTTATCTTAACAGTTAGCAATAAAGTTAACTAGCTGATAAGTAATAGACAAAAGCTGTTTACAAATGCAGTAAACAATGTAAGATTTCTTCAGTGTAAAGCAGGATTAAATAGTATTTGTTGCTAGTAAATTTTGTTTGTTCAGTAGAGTTTCTGTTCAATTGATTTTCATTCGAAATGCCATTTGACCATTTGTCTGTATATGGTCAAATGGACCATGTTCAGGTATATGACCTGCTTCAACCAACTTCAGTACAATCGTCACTCTAGCCTCCATTTGAAGAAAAAATAAATACTAGGAGATAAAGGTATGCTTTGGTTTACGGTCCAAATACCACTGTACGTGTATGGGTGGGTGGGTGGGTCAATACCACTGTACGTGTATGGGTGGGCGGGTGGGTCAATACCACTGTACGTGTATGGGTATTATAACATCGAAGGGTCTAACTTTCTTCTGTCAACTCAGCCCAGTAATGTTGACAGAAGAGTATATTTACTACAATTCAATCTCATTTAAGGTCTTAGAATAGTTATTTTTACACTAATTATCTTTTAATGAATTTAAGAGTGTGAAGAGGCTATCGGCCATGCTGGTTTTAACCCCATAAGAACAATGTTATTTGCAAATCCATATTTGTTGTTTTATTGACCAAAAGTTGTGTTTGAGGTGTCATTTTAAACGTTATCATATTGGGTTTGCTTTTGATATTTTGAATACATACGACCAGTTTTGAAAAATAGGTGAAAATAAAAAATGTCACACGGAATATTTTATAGCCTGTATTTTTTCGATAAAACTAATTAGGGATTCGCAAATTTTCGTCATAGCTAAAAAATAGCCATTTATTAACAGCGCACTACTCGTTTCAATTTTGTACCTACAGCTTTACGTGGAATCCGAACCATGTAGTATTGGTCTGATTTTCATATATTTACAAGCCTGATTCTTGAATACATACGACCAGTTTTGAAAAATAGGTGAAAATAAAAAATGTCACATGGAATATTTTATAGCCTGTATTTTTTCGATAAAACTAATTAGGGATTCGCAAATTTTCGTCATAGCTAAAAAATAGCCATTTATTAACAGCGCACTACTCGTTTCAATTTTGTACCTACAGCTTTACGTGGAATCCGAACCATGTAGTATTGGTCTGATTTTCAGCTATTTTACAAGCCTGATTCTTAGTTCTCTCCCCTACACAGCATCCGAATACTGACTACCATCCAACACGGACACCCCAACTTCTCTAGTAGTGTCCTCGTCAATGGCAACCACTGCGCGTACACCACGTTTTGTTTTATTTTGCTTAGTCAGAATTATGTCCTTTACGCATATTAGATAACAGTAAAAATTTTAAATGAATGTAATTTATAATATATTACAAAATATAAATTTTGTTTTCTAGGCCTGTCTATAAAGGCCTTCACTTTATATAGTTCGCCATCCCTCGAGTAACATTTAGGCTTTTGTTTTCAATACATTTACCACCACTAATAATTGTTTTTATATTTTAAACAAAAGTTTAATTGTAATTTTCAAAATTTTCCTTTTTATCATCGACTTCGTTTTGTTACTTTCTACTTACATTTGGGTTTTATTCCATTTATGATTTACATTTTTTTTTTAAACTTCGGTCAAATTCCTTGTTTGAGCTCAAACAATAAATCACATTAATTTATAGCTTAATTTGATGTACTTCGTTCTCATAAGTTAAATTGCTCAACCATTTACTTTACCAGGGTACACGCCTGCTCGCAACACTAGTGTCACCTTGGCCTTCACCAGTTGGTAATCTCACTCGCTGCGCTCGTAACGTCTCGACCTTCAGGCTCGGTCCAGGACTCGCGATTATATTTTCATTAGTGAGTCAACCGTACAGTTTGTTTATAAGCTTTTTTAAGGGTCCAGTCTAGTGGACCAAAAGTTGACATTATGAGTTTTTTTATGCTTTGATTTTAAATCATTAAGAATGATTAAATTCTTAAGAATAACATTAAGAATAACATTAAAAGTTTCAAATATATTTAACTAAAAAAATTACGAAAACCGTACGAAAAAATTAACGATAAAATTCTCACAAAAATCATCTCATGGTCAACTAAAATAGTTCTTTACCTAACAAATGACAACTTAAGCATTGCGAAACATCATTATTACAGACAGAATTAATTAAATAGAAGTCCATATTTTTAGCATTTTTCGTGAAGTGAAACATCCACCTTAAACGGTCCTACTTCAACCACCTCAACTTTAGTTCAACTTCAAACCAAGATGGAAAACTTGATTGTGGTCTGTTTACGGTACTTGTATATCAAGAATACTTGTAAAATCTTCTACTTTTAATCATCTACAAACATGCAGACCTATAACTTTTGTGTGATTTTACAGTATAAAGTTTGTCAAAATATCAGAGAACTGTTCCTCGAATCAGCCATAGCAATCTAACAAACTCTAATCAATATCAATTAAAAAATTGATTAAGACAAAACTAATTGATTAGATCAAAGAATAATAAGAAACGGTGTATATTATAACAAAATAAAACACAAATTGCACAATAATTGAGGATCTTCAACACAACATCAATAACTAGATAGGGGTTCGGTTGGTACCAAATTATAGTGAGCTGTTTACACGTTTCAAATTTTCACTCATCCACTCGGATGAATGGAATTGTTCACACTCGAAACTAACAACCTTACTCTACATCATCTCCAGATTGATTGATTCGTCCAATCACATCTAGTCGTACCGATGTCTCTTTTACACGCTCCAGCTGGTATTTGATTTCACACTGTAACATCCATGTCGTTACAACTTGTCGTAACATATAAAGCCCGCTTAAACCATACAGCTATACAAACTCCAACATTAGCCACTACATTGGTTGTGCCTCAAGGCTCTACTGGACACTTGGGGGCTAAACTTTCCGGTGTTGATGGCCAGTGGGGGATCGATGTGGTGTACGATTATTTTAACCCCTTCAAAACTTAAATTCAATGAAGATTTTTCTTCCTTTCACTGCCAGTGAAACTATTCCAACGTCATGGGACAACGGTCCAAACCCATCAAGCTGAATTTGGTTGAACCTCCCGCGATTTGAACCCGTGACCCCCTGCGTTGTAATCAGGAGTGCTAAGCGTTAGGCTAGCAAGAAGTTAAAGTCGATTAAAGGTTTTATAAAGTTAGATACAACTTCAGTTAAATTCAATTGTTCCAGGAGATATAGCAGAGGGTGTAATACATTGGAAGGTTGTAAAACTATCTCTTTGGCAGAGGTAGGATAGTTAATTTAATATGCATTCAGTTAAATTAAGGGGAAATTATTATTAATGAAAATATTAATTCATTGCTTTTGAATGTCTCAAGACGGATTGACGCAGAAGCGCCTACTAGTGGAGAAGCCGATTAAGTGAAAAAGGGAATGCACATTTTGTATCGTAGGTGTGCACTAAGAAACGATTTTTTAAAATCCTTTTCCTAAAAGGTAGAAACAGCCATTAAAAGAACCCTTTTCTGTCATTACAATTATATTGACAATAGTTGAACAGTACAACTCATTATAATAATAAACAGGAACCGTACAGTTGAAAAATAGCACATTTTGGAACAGCGACGGTAAGATTGTATGTTTACTAACATACAGTAGATTTTCCAGTTTAAATGCTCGTCCAATTCCGGCCAAACTGTAGACAATATCATAACAATCATATCGTTACAACTTGTCATAGCGTGAAGTACAGTAAATGAACGCATCTTCTCGGTCACCCAAATATTGTTGACACCATTCTCTGAGTCTAAGCACAGCTGAATCAACACCAGGATTGTGCTGGTGCTGGTTGTGTTTTTCATCTGCTCTCGATTTCTCAGACTTAACAGTCCAGGTAATCACATGGCGTGCAGCAACGATTACCGTTTCGTGATCCCATTTTGTAGAGATTGGTCCGGAAATGAACGTGAGCAAAGAGATCAGTAGTCAACCTGTAATGGCGAGGCCATCTCCTATGTTTTATGTTTGTCTTGCTGAACCATGACCCTGGAAGTCTGAACAAATACTACGGTGATCATTTTATGCCTACAGTCAACATCACTCACCATTTTCCAATCGAATTTTCATCTCAGCACAGTGCTCAAATGTATGAAAACTGTTTGTTGAAGTTGATTTGATTTCTTTTTATTTGTTGGAATAAACCATCTTAGTGCTCAAGACATCTGATAGATCTGCCACAATCACTGTCTTCTGATCCAATTTTCAGATAGTCGGAGAGAAAAAAGAAACAGAAGTAGCATCCAATAGTGCGCTATATGCGAATCGAGTAGTTTTTTTATCTGGTTTTGCCATGCGGATGGCAGGATCAGTACTTTGTCAACCCCTCCCTTTCATCCCCTAGATACTCAAGGATAAACATAGTAATTAATACTACTGATTTATACATATGTATATTAGTATAAAACTAATCGATGATGATCGATGATATAGATGATGATGTGAAGAACTTGTATGCCTCGACTGTTATACATCGATAATGTGAAGAACTTGTAAGCCTCGACTGTTATAGATCGATGAGGTGAAGAACTTGTATGCGTTGATGTTATTGATCAATGATGTGAAGAACTTGTAAGCCTCGATTGTTATAGATCGATGATGTGAAGAACTTGTATGCGTTGATGTTATGGATCGATAATGTGAAGAACTTGTAAGCTTCGATGTTATAGATCGATGATGTGAAGAACTTGTATGCGTTGATGTTATGGATCGATAATGTGAAGAACTTGTAAGCTTCGACTGTTATAGATCGATAATGTGAAGAACTTGTAAGCTTCGACTGTTATAGATCGATAATGTGAAGAACTTGTAAGCTTCGACTGTTATAGATCGATAATGTGAAGAAATTGTAAGCTTCGACTGTTATAGATCGATAATGTGAAGAACTTGTAAGCTTCGACTGTTATAGATCGATAATGTGAAGAACTTGTAAGCTTCGACTGTTATAGATCGATAATGTGAAGAAATTGTAAGCTTCGACTGTTATAGATCGATAATGTAAAGAACTTGTAAGCTTCGACTGTTATAGATCGATAATGTGAAGAACTTGTAAGCTTCGACTGTTATAGATCGATAATGTGAAGAACTTGTAAGCCTCGACTGTTATAGATCGATAATGTGAAGAACTTGTAAGCTTCGACTGTTATAGATCGATAATGTGAAGAACTTGTAAGCTTCGACTGTTATAGATCGATAATGTGAAGAACTTGTAAGCTTCGACTGTTATAGATCGATAATGTGAAGAACTTGTTAGCTTCGACTGTTATAGATCGATGAGGTGAAGAACTTGTATGCGTTGATGTTATAGATCGATAATGTGAAGAACTTGTAAGCTTCGACTGTTATAGATCGATAATGTGAAGAACTTGTAAGATTCGACTGTTATAGATCGATGAGGTGAAGAACTTGTATGCGTTGACTGTTATAGATCGATGAGGTGAAGAACTTGTATGCGTTGACTGTTATAGATCGATAATGTGAAGAACTTGTAAGCCTCGACTGTTATAGATCGATGATGTGAAGAACTTGTAAGCGTCGACTGTTATAGATCGATAATGTGAAGAACTTGTAAGCTTCGACTGTTATAGATCGATAATGTGAAGAAATTGTAAGCTTCGACTGTTATAGATCGATAATGTGAAGAACTTGTAAGCTTCAACTGTTATAGATCGATGAGGTGAAGAACTTGTATGCGTTGATGTTATAGATCGATAATGTGAAGAACTTGTAAGCTTCGACTGTTATAGATCGATAACGTGAAGAACTTGTAAGCTTCGACTGTTATAGATCGATAATGTGAAGAACTCGTAAGCTTCGACTGTTATAGATCGATAATGTGAAGAACTTGTAAGATTCGACTGTTATAGATCGATAATGTGAAGAACTTGTAAGCTTCGACTGTTATAGATCGATGAGGTGAAGAACTTGTATGCGTTGACTGTTATAGATCGATAATGTGAAGAACTTGTAAGTTTCGACTGTTATAGATCGATAATGTGAAGAACTTGTAAGCCTCGACTGTTATAGATCGATGAAGTGAAGAACTTGTATGTGTTGATGTTATAGATCGATAATATGAAGAACTTGTAAGCTTCGACTGTTATAGATCGATAACGTGAAGAAATTGTAAGCTTCGACTGTTATAGATGGATGATGTGGAGAAATTGTAAGCTTCGACTGTTATAGATCGATGAGGTGAAGAATTTGTATGCGTTGATGTTATTGATCAATGATGTGAAGAAATTGTAAGCCTCGACTGTTATAGATCGATAACGTGAAGAAATTGTAAGCTTCGACTGTTATAGATTGATAACGTGAAGAAATTGTAAGCTTCGACTGTTATAGATTGATAACGTGAATAAATTGTAAGCTTCGACTGTTATAGATCGATGAGGTGAAGAACTTGTAAGCTTCGACTGTTATAGATCGATGAGGTGAAGAACTTGTAAGCTTCGACTGTTATAGATTGATAACGTGAAGAAATTGTAAGCTTCGACTGTTATAGATGGATGATGTGGAGAACTTGTAAGCTTCGACTGTTATAGATCGATGAGGTGAAGAACTTGTAAGCTTCGACTGTTATAGATGGATGATGTGAAGAATTTGTATGCGTTGATGTTATTGATCAATGATGTGAAGAAATTGTAAGCCTCGACTGTTATAGATCGATAACGTGAAGAAATTGTAAGCTTCGACTGTTATAGATCGATAATGTGAAGAACTTGTAAGCTTCGACTGTTATAGATGGATGATGTGGAGAACTTGTAAGCTTCGACTGTTATAGATCGATGAGGAGAAGAACTTGTAAGCTTCGACTGTTATAGATCGATGAGGTGAAGAATTTGTATGCGTTGATGTTATTGATCAATGATGTGAAGAAATTGTAAGCTTCGACTGTTATAGATTGATAACGTGAAGAAATTGTAAGCTTCGACTGTTATAGATCGATAATGTGAAGAACTTGTAAGCTTCGACTGTTATAGATGGATGATGTGGAGAACTTGTAAGCTTCGACTGTTATAGATCGATAATGTGTAGAACTTGTAAGTTTCGACTGTTATACTCGTAGATGGATGATGTGGAGAACTTGTAAGCTTCGACTGTTATAGATGGATGATGTGGAGAACTTGTAAGCTTCGACTGTTATAGATGGATGATGTGGAGAACTTGTAAGCTTTGTACCGGGTCTTGGACCGGTACAGTTTCGTTTTTTTCGTCATTGTCTGCCAGGCTGCCTGAGATTCGCTTTTGCCCGGCGATTTGCGTACTTTGGTAGCCGTTGGCCCAGTTCCGTTTCGTTCCGGTTTCCAGCAGCTTCGGTCCGGTTGACCGGCTTCTAGATTGTTCGAGTAGTTCTAGTTTCTCTGGAGCCTTCGTCTTTCAGGTTGACCGTCATTTTGTCTTTGGCTCTGCCTGCTGAGATTACTATGTTCGGCTGAGAGACTCCAAAACGTAAGTGTTAATTTTGTAATTTCTAATATTTAATCTCCCTTTTGGTGAAAATACTTTTGTTTCAATAATATTAATCGTTCTTGCTTGTGTTTTCAGAGTTTGGTTAAATTTGTATTCTTTGTCTAGATGTTTCTCAGACTAGGTTAAAGCCATGTGCTTCCATGTTAATCTTTACCGTTAATTACCGTTAATGCTTTTTATTTCTGCCTTTATTTTCAATTGTAATTCTGTATAATGTTTATGGAGCCTTTTTACAGTTGTAGTTACCGATATCATATTTTTTGTTCTTTGCCAATAACCTAGCCTAGCTGTACCCTTTGATTTTCATGTTTTAACATATTGCTCATGTGTCCATGGCCTAGTATTCAGTTTGTCATTTTTTAAGTCCATATACGTAATTAATTCTTTTATAATTTGTTAATGGTAATTTTTCCTAAATCTGAGTTTGCCAACATAATTATTCATGACCTAAAAAATAGATCTTTTATTTTTTCTAGTGTGATAATCCTGTATAATTTTGTCTGTGCCCGTTTTGTGTTGCCATGTCATGTTTAGGGGTTATGTATAATATTTGTGTTGTGATGGCTGGACTGCTTTTAATGGCTGTGGTGTTGTCCTACAGTCCAGGGTCCTCGAGTGGGACGTTCAGCCCTCGGCCTGCCGTCCGGGGATTGTCGACCATCTGCTCTGCTAGCCTGGCCTGAGGACCATGCTGGAGCCTGTTTCGCCCGCTACCCTCTCTACAGCTTTGGGTAGAGTTCTTCAGTCCTCAGGTCAGTTCTGTCCATTTTTTTCCCGGCGGCTGAGCTGAGGGGTTCTGGTGATATTAAAGAAAAAAAAGAAATAAAAAGAAAAAATCATGAAATATAAAAGAAGAAAAAAAACAAATGTTTATGGAACTGTTTAATTTGTGGCCTAGGCCTAAACGGGAACAGTGATTGATGAAACAGCCATGGGGACTTATATTTTTTTTATTTACTTAAAAAGAAAAGCTTTAAAAATACATAAAGAATATTTTTGATGTTAATATCTATTTATATTTATTGTTAGTTATTTAATTAGTTTTATTTGTTGTTATATCTTTTAGATTTTATAGTTGTTAGGTCCCTATGGTTAAGTTATGTTATTTATTTATATGTTTAGGCCTAGTGATTGTTATTTATATTTTTCGTTCATTGTATTATGGAGGTCGTGAAGTGACTTTTTACTAAAACGGTACCGTGTTATATTTTCTTTTAAATTATTTAATTTTTAAACTTTCACCAAAAGGGGATTATGGTGCTTTTGCTTAACTTTTAATTCGGAGCTGCCCAGGGATTCCGGCTTACTCCCTGGCCCGGTGGAATCAAGGGATGCGGGCCAAATTGCCGGTGTAATTGGTGATACCAAAAATTTTATAATTTTCTTCACTTTTAGTCGGGGCCTATTAAATTTTTCTTACGTTTTGGGGTGTCTCAGGCTAGGCTGCAGATAGGCCATGTAGTTGTTAATTTGTTAATTTTGGTATTCGTTGAGTTTGTTGTTCTTGTAGCTTTTGTGTGTTTTGTTATTTATTTAAGTGCAAATTTTATATTGTGGCCTTCTGCCTAATTTTGTTTTGGCCTTCTGCCTGCCAAGTTTTGCTTATTTGATGGTTTTTTGGTAATAAATTAGTTTTGCTCAGCTGCCGAGTATTATTTTGACCCTCCAACTGCCACCCGTGATCCCATCGCTCGACTTGTTTTGAGCCATCCCCCGGTTGGCACGCTTTCCAGCTTTGGTGGGGGGGATGGGTCTCAATTGGTAGCAGAGCGTGGTTGCCTAAAAAAAAAAAAAAAAAAAAAAAAAAAAAAAAAAAAAAAAAAATAATAATTCTTTCTTGGTTGTTGACGGTGGGTGTTTGCCAGTTAGTAGGCCATGGTTGGCCGACCTACCGTCAAGGTGTCTTGGTATTGTAAAAAAAAAAAAAAAAGAAACAAATAAATAATTATTTAAAAACAAAAAAAAAATTAGAAAATAAATAATTTAACTTAGAAAAAAAAAAAAAAAAAAAAAAAAAAAAAAAAACCTAGGCAATCCGCTTGGTTACGTTGTTGAATGGGTTTCATGGGTGGATTGGAGTGGTCGGCAGTGGCTCGGTAGGCTGAGGGTTGTGTTCGTCTTGGACCCTGGAGTTGTCGTTTTTTGTGTATATTGTTGAGAATTGTTGCGTTAGAGATGGCCTATCTGCAGAATGTTGCGCTCCTGGTCAAGGAGGAGTTGATTTTCGAATTGAGGTCGCGGGGTGTGACTCCGGAAGGGGATGTTTTGAATCTCCGGAGGTTGTTGCGGGAGCAGTTGTCCGCGGGTACGGCGGTGGATTGGTCTGACCTGCTGGAGGTTGGTGATGAGTTGGGGATTTGTAAACGGAAGGTGGAAGATTGGGAAGGGGTGTTAGAGGATTTGCAGTTTGAACCTCCAGTAGGTCGTGACCGGGCCTGCCGCCTTGCACGTTTGGGGCATCTGCTTGCCCGTTTAAGGCTGGTCAACCGGGCACCGGGGTTGGAACCATCGGATAGGGCGTGGATCTTGGAGAGTGTGTCTAGGCTGGATGAGATTTTTCAGGCACTCTCCGGGTCCGCGACTCCTACGGGTCTGGGTCAGCGGCCTGCTTTTGCGCTTTCGCCTAACGTGTCGAGGCCGCAGGCTGAGACAACGGCTCTCACTGTGCCTGAGGTTCCTTCTGAGCCTGCAGGCGTTTCTGTTGAGGTTGCTCGTGGTTCGGCTCCAGCTGCCGTTCCTACGACTTCTTTGGGTTCACCTGCTCTTCTGCAGCTGAGCTACCACAAGCTGCCTAACCCTCTCACGCCCATGATCCAGAATCTCCCTGTGATCGATGGGATGGATCCTGAGGAGCTTCTTAAGTTTCTGGTGGCCTTTCTCAGACTTAGTGAGATGCCCGGCATGCAGGCTGGGGACTTGCTTCGTCTGGTTTTCCCTTATTGTAGAGGTCCCGTTGGGGAGTTGCTGAGTTCTGTCTTGGCCAGTGATGCCTCGGTGGACTCGTTCCATCGAGAGTTACTTTCATCGTTTCTTCCCATTCGACTCAGGGAGAGGATGGTCATGGACAGATTTTATAGGTCACAGGGTAGGGGCGAGTCTCTGGCAGCCTATGTCTCTTCAGTCAAGGAAGCTCGTCAAGCGTTGCGCCTCACCCTTTCTGAAGCTGACACCGTTCGTGTCATCCTGGATGGCATTTCTCCCGAAGAACGGTGCAGATTGGTTTTTGCTGGTGTTCCTTCGACTTTTCGGGAGCTGCATCAGCTGTGCATTGTTTCGCGCAGCGTGCAGTTCTCAGACCAGCAAGGGAGGGATTCTGAGAGTCATCGTGCTCTCCCCACCCGTCGACCGGCTATGTCTGTAGGTGTGAGTCAGCCAGTGGAGGGTCGTGGTTCTCGGCCTCCGGTTGTGTGCTTTGCTTGTGGCCAACCTGGTCACATTCGACGTGACTGTCCACGTGCTCGAGGTCGTGGGGCGGGAAACGCTCAGCGCGGGGGGTTGCCTCCACAGTAGCTCCCCGCGTTGTTGCGACTGACCGTGGCCATTTGCCTTTGACACGTGCCCATAGCAGGAGTGTCGGGGATTTTTCGGGCCTTGCTGGCATGGCTTCCCTGGGACTTAGGGCGGTCACCTCGGTGTGTCCTGGCGTTTTTGTATCTTTTGGTGGTACGGTGTGTCGAGCCCTTCTTGATTCTGGTTCGGCATGCAGTATCATCAGCCTTTCTCTTTTTGAGTCCCTTGACGCCTTAGGACTTGTCAGGCACACCGAGCCTTCTTCTATTACTTGCTGGACGGCATCCCAAACTCCTCTACCCATACTTCTAAAGGCGTCATTACATTTTAAAATTGAAGGATTTTCCTGGAGGTGGGGTTTTCTTGTTGCCAAGGACCTGGCGGTTTCTTGTATCCTAGGGGCAGACTTCATTTCTAAAAGTGGTATGGTGCTTGACCTCCAGAAGCGCCAGATGTGTTTCAAGTTTAATCGGCGAGTTTTGGTGCCTCTAGTAGGTGATTCTGACTGCCCTCCTGCAGTCAGAGAGGTGGGTTGTGAGCCCGAACAACCCAAGGTGGATCCAGTTGGTCATCTCCCCCCTGAGCAGGCGGAGGCCATTAGGAGGCTGTGTTTGCGGTTTCCTGATGTGCTTACGCCGGAGCTTGGGGTGACTTCTCTTCTGGAGTATGAGATCCACCTCACCGATTCTCAGCCAGTTAGGAGTCATCCGTACAAACTTGCTCCCCCAAAGATGGAGGTTATGAGGGCTATGATTGAAGATCTTCTGAGCAAGGGTGTGATTGAACCGTCTCGTTCTGCTTATGCCAGTCCAGCTTTTCTTGTGCCCAAGCCTAATGGTAAGTCTAGGCTTGTGATGGATTATCGGAGGCTCAACGCTAAGGTCGCTATTGACTCGGTACCTCTGCCTGATTTGCATTCTGCGTTTGATTGGTTCGGTAAGGCTAAGTTTTTCAGTGTTTTCGATTTGAACCAGGCCTACCATCAGATTCCATTGAAGAAGGAATCACGGCCTATGACTAGCTTCTGTGTTCCCTGGAATCTTTACCAGTTCACTAGGGTTCCTATGGGTCTTGCTGTGGGTGCCCAGACTCTTACTCGTCTGCTTGATTCCATCTTCCATGATGTGAAGTTCAAGTTTGTTTTCAATTACCTGGACGATCTTCTTGTCTACAGTGAGACTTTCGGGGAACATATGCAACATCTGGAGGAAGTTCTTAGTCGCCTCAAATCAGCTGGCCTTACCGTCAATCCAGAGAAAGTCACTTTTGCTCGTCCTGAGATTTCTTTTCTGGGTCATCTTATCTCTTCTCGAGGCGTCTGCATAGATCCTGCGAGGACCCAGGGCATTCGGGATTTTCCTCCTCCCAGAGATGCCAAGGGGATTGCCCGTTTTGTGGGGATGGTGAATTTTTACCGTCGCTTCATCCCTAACGTGGCCGAGCTTGCTGCCCCGTTGAACGAGCTGCGAAAGAAAGGTGTCCCTTTTGTGTGGGGCCAAGCTCAGCAGACTGCCTTTGATGCTCTCAAGGAGGCTATCATGCAACCTCCTGTCCTGCGTATGCCTGATTTCAGCAGAGAATTTGTTCTTCAGACTGATGCCTCCTCCTCCGCCATTGCTGCTGTTCTTTCTCAGGAGTTTGATGGGGTCAGGCAGCCCATCGCCTTTGCTTCGAGGACGTTGTCTCACCAGGAAAGGAAAGCTTCTTCCATCTATGAGTTAGAGTGTCTGGCTGTTGTCTTTGGTACGGACAAGTTTCGGCGTTTCTTGGAACACGCTGAGTTCTTGCTGGAGACAGACAATCAGGCACTGTCTTGGCTTCTTGCCCATCCCAGACAGCTTGGGAAAATTGGTCGCTGGGTGGTCAAAATTTCTGCCTTTAAGTTCCGAGTTCAACATCTTAGGGGTACCCAGAATGTCATCGCGGATGCTCTTTCCCGCATGTACCATGAACCCAGTGATCCACCGACTGAGGCTGTTGCTCAGTGTGGTGCTGTTCTTCTGGATTTTCCTCTGGCTTTTGACGACCTACTGTCCCATCAGCAGAAAGATCCCGAGCTGTCAGTCATCTTAGGTGAGCTTCAAGAGGGAGGTGCCCACCCTCCCTATTTTCTGTCCAAAGGGGTACTCTGTTGCCGTCCTCGACAGAGGGGTGAACCCCGTGTAGTGCTGCCTAGTCATCTAGTACCGATGGTCTTTCAATATTATCACTCTTCTCTTGTGGGCGGTCATCTTGGCATTCATAAGACCATCGCTAAGATTCGTAGGTACTTCATCTGGAAGGGCATGGACCGGGATGTTGCGGGCAGAGTGCGGGCTTGTCACCTGTGCTCTCTCAGCAAGCCTAGTCAGAATGCAAGGTTAGGGTTGTTATCTTCTGAGGTGGCCGAGCGTCCTTTTGAGAAGGTGTTCATCGACTACGTGGGTCCTTTTCCCCGTAGCAAGTCAGGTAGCTCCTACCTACTTGTTTGTGTGGATGCTTTCTCGAAGTTCGTTTGGCTTTTCCCACTTCGGAGTGCCACGGCTAAGCTCACCATCCGTGCTCTCCAGTCCCAACTCTTCCAGCACTTTGGTGTGCCTTCCACTCTTGTGTCCGACAACGGTAGCCAGTTTACCTCCCATGAGTTTCGTAGGTTCTGTTTTGGCAATGGTATCAGGCATGTGACTACCTCTCCGTATTACCCACAGCCTTCTCATGCAGAGCGGTTCAACCGCAATCTTCGGTCTGCCCTTATTTCCTTCCATGCTGAGAAGCAGAACACCTGGGATGAGAGTCTCTCTTGGCTCCAGCTTGCTTTTAACTCTTCTAAGCATGAGAGTCACAATGCCACTCCCTTCGAAATTCTACATGGCTACCCTCCTAACAACCCTTTGTCCAACTTGTGGAGGTTAGAGGATCTTCTACCTACGCCAGGTGCCACTGACGTAGTGTCCACGTGGCGGGCTGCTCGGCGCAACCTGCTACGTGCTAGAGAGAGAGTGAGGAGGAGGTATGATGAGGGTCGCACTCCTAACCCTTTTCAGGTTGGAGATCTGGTTCTTTGTCAGGCTCACCCGGTCAGTTCGGCCGCGGAACGAAGAGCTGCCAAGTTGTGCTATCGGTGGTCTGGTCCCCACCGCATCGACAGGTTTTTGTCACCGGTGACTGCTCTGCTGGTTGATCCCCAGTCAGGCAGGGTGTTTAGGAAAGCCCATGTGTCCCAGCTTAAGGCTTTCCGGGGAACGGTTGATCCAGGAGTTGGTGTTCCTGGGGGTTTCTTGGGGCAAAGAGATTGATCACCTCTGCGCCCTAGGTGGCTGTTCTGAGAGAGTCTTCTTTCTCTCTTCTTTCTTGTCGGGCCCGACAGTCAGGGTAATTTGCTCCCTGTTCGAGGGGTTTCCCCTCTTAGGTTCTCTTGGACGTCCTTGGAACACCACTCTTCGGAGGTCTTCGTCTTCTCTTGGTTCCCTGAGGTACCGAGTTTGCTCCCCTGCCTGGGTGTGTTGAGGTTTGCAGAGGGAGGTTGTACCGGGTCTTGGACCGGTACAGTTTCGTTTTTTTCGTCATTGTCTGCCAGGCTGCCTGAGATTCGCTTTTGCCCGGCGATTTGCGTACTTTGGTAGCCGTTGGCCCAGTTCCGTTTCGTTCCGGTTTCCAGCAGCTTCGGTCCGGTTGACCGGCTTCTAGATTGTTCGAGTAGTTCTAGTTTCTCTGGAGCCTTCGTCTTTCAGGTTGGCCGTCATTTTGTCTTTGGCTCTGCCTGCTGAGATTACTATGTTCGGCTGAGAGACTCCAAAACGTAAGTGTTAATTTTGTAATTTCTAATATTTAATCTCCCTTTTGGTGAAAATACTTTTGTTTCAATAATATTAATCGTTCTTGCTTGTGTTTTCAGAGTTTGGTTAAATTTGTATTCTTTGTCTAGATGTTTCTCAGACTAGGTTAAAGCCATGTGCTTCCATGTTAATCTTTACCGTTAATTACCGTTAATGCTTTTTATTTCTGCCTTTATTTTCAATTGTAATTCTGTATAATGTTTATGGAGCCTTTTTACAGTTGTAGTTACCGATATCATATTTTTTGTTCTTTGCCAATAACCTAGCCTAGCTGTACCCTTTGATTTTCATGTTTTAACATATTGCTCATGTGTCCATGGCCTAGTATTCAGTTTGTCATTTTTTAAGTCCATATACGTAATTAATTCTTTTATAATTTGTTAATGGTAATTTTTCCTAAATCTGAGTTTGCCAACATAATTATTCATGACCTAAAAAATAGATCTTTTATTTTTTCTAGTGTGATAATCCTGTATAATTTTGTCTGTGCCCGTTTTGTGTTGCCATGTCATGTTTAGGGGTTATGTATAATATTTGTGTTGTGATGGCTGGACTGCTTTTAATGGCTGTGGTGTTGTCCTACAGTCCAGGGTCCTCGAGTGGGACGTTCAGCCCTCGGCCTGCCGTCCGGGGATTGTCGACCATCTGCTCTGCTAGCCTGGCCTGAGGACCATGCTGGAGCCTGTTTCGCCCGCTACCCTCTCTACAGCTTTGGGTAGAGTTCTTCAGTCCTCAGGTCAGTTCTGTCCATTTTTTTCCCGGCGGCTGAGCTGAGGGGTTCTGGTGATATTAAAGAAAAAAAAGAAATAAAAAGAAAAAATCATGAAATATAAAAGAAGAAAAAAAACAAATGTTTATGGAACTGTTTAATTTGTGGCCTAGGCCTAAACGGGAACAGTGATTGATGAAACAGCCATGGGGACTTATATTTTTTTTATTTACTTAAAAAGAAAAGCTTTAAAAATACATAAAGAATATTTTTGATGTTAATATCTATTTATATTTATTGTTAGTTATTTAATTAGTTTTATTTGTTGTTATATCTTTTAGATTTTATAGTTGTTAGGTCCCTATGGTTAAGTTATGTTATTTATTTATATGTTTAGGCCTAGTGATTGTTATTTATATTTTTCGTTCATTGTATTATGGAGGTCGTGAAGTGACTTTTTACTAAAACGGTACCGTGTTATATTTTCTTTTAAATTATTTAATTTTTAAACTTTCACCAAAAGGGGATTATGGTGCTTTTGCTTAACTTTTAATTCGGAGCTGCCCAGGGATTCCGGCTTACTCCCTGGCCCGGTGGAATCAAGGGATGCGGGCCAAATTGCCGGTGTAATTGGTGATACCAAAAATTTTATAATTTTCTTCACTTTTAGTCGGGGCCTATTAAATTTTTCTTACGTTTTGGGGTGTCTCAGGCTAGGCTGCAGATAGGCCATGTAGTTGTTAATTTGTTAATTTTGGTATTCGTTGAGTTTGTTGTTCTTGTAGCTTTTGTGTGTTTTGTTATTTATTTAAGTGCAAATTTTATATTGTGGCCTTCTGCCTAATTTTGTTTTGGCCTTCTGCCTGCCAAGTTTTGCTTATTTGATGGTTTTTTGGTAATAAATTAGTTTTGCTCAGCTGCCGAGTATTATTTTGACCCTCCAACTGCCACCCGTGATCCCATCGCTCGACTTGTTTTGAGCCATCCCCCGGTTGGCACGCTTTCCAGCTTTGGTGGGGGGGATGGGTCTCAGCTTCGACTGTTATAGATCGATAATGTGTAGAACTTGTAAGCTTCGACTGTTATAGATGGATAATGTGAAGAACTTGTAAGCTTCGACTGTTATAGATGGATGATGTGGAGAACTTGTAAGCTTCGACTGTTATAGATCGATGAGGAGAAGAACTTGTAAGCTTCGACTGTTATAGATCGATGAGGTGAAGAATTTGTATGCGTTGATGTTATTGATCAATGATGTGAAGAAATTGTAAGCTTCGACTATTATAGATTGATAACGTGAAGAAATTGTAAGCTTCGACTGTTATAGATCGATAATGTGAAGAACTTGTAAGCTTCGACTGTTATAGATCGATGAGGTGAAGAACTTGTAAGCTTCGACTGTTATAGATCGATGAGGTGAAGAATTTGTATGCGTTAATGTTATTGATCAATGATGTGAAGAACTTGTAAGCCTCGACTGTTATAGATTGATAACGTAAAGAACTTGTAAGCTTCGACTTTTATAGATTGACAATGTGAAGAACTTGTATACGTTGACTGTTATTGAACGATGATATGACCCTGTATAACACTAGATAATTGATAGATTTCCAAGACAATTATAGCCATCTGCTTGGAATATAGTATAATGATGTACGTGCTCAGACTTGCTCTGACGTTTATTATTCTGGAAGAAGATAATTAATTTGTTAAGCTTCCTAACAAGGACAAGCGTTATTGAGCCAATGAGTGTTTTATCATTGTTTTAATGCACACGGACAGATTTAACATTCGATGCTAATTAATTGTTGTGTCGCTAATTATCAACTGTTTTCGAGCTCAGTAATGGAGCGCTAGTGTAGGTCCGTGTAAATATAATGCAGTAATAAACACATAAACCAATTTTGGTGGCAGACCCCACTGACTAATCAAATCACTGGCACAACTGTTCGTACTACATGAGATATCTTGTTGTAAGTAATACAATCGAGGGTTTTATTTACTTATATTATAATAATAATTTTCAATGATGAAATATTCAGAGATAACATGACTTTTGAAAGGCAGCCAATTCTGTTTATACTAGTTGTGACTTGCAATCGACTACGTACAATTATCCGAACAATATGTACCTAATCAATAATTTGCAAATTTTTCGCTTTAAAACTAACGAAAATATGATCAATGTAAGACCCAGAAATGTAATCTTTACGCTATCTCAACATTTAATCACTTCGACACTTAACTATATTAGTTATTACTTACCCTTAGATACCACATGTTATAGAAATATTTTTAATAGTAATTCCATTAGTGCGTGAGGTCTGCCACTACAGCTGGTTTAAACTGCATTACATTTACATAGGACTGCACTAGCGCTCCACTACTGGACCACAAACGGGTTGATAATTGTGCACAAAATTTGGCATTGGATAAGAAATCCCCTGTGTGTATATAAAACCAATTCTACACTTAAATGCTTATATAACCAGCCTTCGAAGCTCAGTTAAACGCTAATTTTGAATTTAAACCAAAAAACATGTTATCCCAAACAAAACTTGAACAAAAATAAACTCCATTTTACTCGGTTAGACGATTATCAGTAGATGAGCTACCATTGACTTCCAGTGGATACCGAGGCCATGAGGTCACGTCTATTTATGACTGTAGGCCCGGTACTAACCTGTTATTATAGATGAAGGAGTGTGGGTGATGCCTCCTCCTTTGAAGTTTGCCATCGTCTATCAAAACTGGACATCATCTGAGTGGACTTCAGCAAGTTCCCTGACTACTTGAATAAAATTAATGTTATTAACATTTATGTTTTATTATTGGTTTATTTATTCCTTCAATTTCAGATATTCCTGTTAAATTTGTTCTTGTTGTATTCATGGTTTACTATTTCATCTTTTTCTTGTTGTTTTTTAGTTTAGAGCATTGCCATTGTTACAACCTCGTGTCATAAATATTATTATTTATTATGTGTATTGTTGTTTTTTCTCAATAATTGTTTGTTATTTTACATTATTTGCACGTATTTTTTGAACATTTTTCCGTACTTGGTTAGGTGTGTTTTAGACTGTTTTTCATTGCTTTAAGTATACTATTATGTAAATTTTTCACAAACCTAGGTTGTCTTATTTATAGTAGGATTTGATAATATACTATAGTATTTCATGTATAAATAATTATGTTTTAACATACGCCTAGTGTTGGTATTTAACTTATATCAATACTAATTTGTGTTAAGCTACGGAGAAAAAATATTGTAAGAAATTAATTACTTTTCTATGGTATAAATAGTGCCTTTGATAAAATAGTATGTACCTTCGTTGCTTACAATATAGGAAATTAGCGTTTCTTCATATTCGGCAATTTAAAGAATTCGATACGTGCTTTATCTTATTTTCTGTCCGCCTGTCTGTTGTAATGCTTGTGTACGATTTGTTCTTTCTCCTACATGCGTTAGCATAGAGAAAGTATTGTGATCGTCCAAAACAAATTGTTTGTACAAGTTGTTCTAAAACTCCATTTTATGTCCCCTGAAACCAAAAAAGTATTTTTTTTTTTTTTGAAAAAAATTGTTGGTGGCTGTCCGTATGTGTGTCTGTCTGTGTGTATGTGCAGTTCGCTGGAGACCAAACGGATGGATAATTTTTTATGAAATTTGGTATTGTAGGTGTATTTAGCCAATATACCCAGACTATTTTTCACTTTTTTAACATTTATTTATTTTTATTTTTATGGAAAAAAAACATACAAAAATGGAACTTTCTCAAAAACTGCTCTAACGATTTTGATTAAATTTTAGTAAATCAAAATCGTTTTTGATTATATTTTAGTAAAAACCGCAAGTCTCTAACTTGACTACAGTTATAAGTATGACAAAAACACATATTTGGGAATCAAATTGGTAGTTTTCTAAGTTTTGATTTTTTAAATGTTTAATATGGGGGAAAGTTTGTGAAAATTCTTGGCAACCATTTATTTTCTCTTTTCACAGTCTTCCCCACTCCCTTTTCGGTCTCCAAAGCTACCACGTTATTGTTCAGACCATTTTTTAAACGTAATTTTTTTTATTCTTTATAACAGTTGTTATGAAAATTTTGCAGATAGGTATTTTCAGATCAGATTCAGACTCCCTAAGAAAGGATTCCTCGAAATTCCATTTCCAAGGGGTAGAAATAGGCCTTACCTTTTTTTTCTTAAGAGTAATTCATGTAATAATTTATTTCAAACTGCTTATTCAAAGAAACATAAACATGACACACAATCTTGCCTGATTTGGTTTTAATTTTGAAATGCATATGGTAATTTCTATTAACTCTGACATGATTACAATAGGGGTTTCAAGGCTATAAAACTTATTTACTAGAGAATGGCAGTAGGCTGAGCCTATATATTGATGTGATGGTTTAGAGAGAACCACGAGGGAAGGGTAAACAAGCGTAGAGAACCACCCCGTAGCGGAGCAACGGTTGTCGGCTAGTATAATATAGTTTTCATATAAACAACACCGTTCTTTGCTTATATTAACCTCATTGTCAATTCTAGTGTAAAGTAGAAAGTTACAATAATGTATATTTTATTTACAATGATGTATCATTGGAGAGGAAACATATAATAGTAAACATTTTACTATTATTTAGTAGTTAGTGAGGAAATATAAACAAAACACTTTCAGGAGTAGTAAAGTACAATTCCATAAGACAGTCGGCTCATCTTAGAATTGTAACTTGAGTAATTTGTTACATTTATAAACATTTATTTACACTGATATGAAAACAAACAAAAACAATTAGTCATATATAAATAATTATTTTAATATCTACATTTAATGTAAGCTATTAAATATAAATGTATTAAACCGATTCTGAAAGTAATACCATTTCCAGATCTTTCATAAATTCATTCACAGAATAAAAAAGGTTTTATTTTCTTCAAAAAAACAGCCTTTTAATGTTTTTACCATTTTTAATTCCTAGTATTGTATTCTTGGAGGAAGCTTAATATAAAGATATAATGACTATGAGTGTACATTAAAATTTTAAATATATAAAGGATAGGCATTTTAAGAAGCCTTAATTCTTCATGTAATACTGTTAATTATTAATCTTGTAAATGTAAATAATGGTTTACAAGAGGCTCTGTAACAGGTCCACCAAATTGACGAATAAATCAATTAAATTAAATAAATGATAAATGATTTTATTGAAGAAATAAATATATTTAATTAAAATAATCAACGAACATTCAAATAATATTCGGAAATCGTTGTAAGTAAATAACCAGCCAGCCAGGGAAGTGGGTAGAGATATTTATTCCAGGGCAGTCTTCTGAGAATTGAGTAAACAACATTCCTTTTCATTGTTATCAACACACACATGGGCTGTCGCGTCGCTGGAAGAGTCGACCTGGAAATCCAAAGGGGTGTCACTATGACATGCACCAGTCGAATCCAGGAGACATGTCTAGTTGGGGAAACAAACAGTGGGAGCAGCACTTACTGGGGTCAGAACCGCATGGTATAGGCGGAAGTTGAGCCTCTGACCCAATACTATTGGTTTTAATGGACAGGAAAGTAGGAGGGGGAACGTACTCCAGCGTCTTGGAGGCATCACTCACTCTGCGTCAATCTTTTGAAGAAACCATACACAGGAACATGGTGTTCCTCCCGGTAGACCACATGAAGACCGCGTGTGACCGTTTTAAAGTATAACTAAATTCTTTAAAATAGCAATACATGTTTGTTTTAAAAGAAAGATTTAAATAATTTTGATATTTTTTGTGTAGTTTTAAAAGATTAAACCATCTCAAGTTATTAAAACATAAAGACCACGTGGGGTTTCATCAAGACAAAGCAAGGACAATAAGATAAGTTTTAGTTATAAAATAAAATCATGTTTTAGAAATCAGTTTTTTAGATAATTAATTGAATTCAATTTTATTGTAATGAAATTTTAAAAGAAAGTAAAGTAAAAAATGATGTAATAAAGTAGCTTTTTAAAACAAGTCTTAATTCATTGTAATTTACAGCCTCACCAATTTACCCACATTTAACCCTGAGACAAAAGAAAATTAAATTTAATTTGAATAATTTTGATCAAATTAACAAAGAATTTAAATTAATGTAACTCATCAGTAAAGAGAGGAAAGGTTACAGCTCGGAAAAAGGATTTTGTAATTATCACCTTTAAAGCTTTTTTTAATACTAAATATTTCATTGGATCTACTTGAATTACCCTACATAAGAATTACACATTTCATTAAAGAATAAATATATCACTGAGAGTAATGAGTTTTAAGTGTACAAAAATCAAATAAATTCCTTAAAATATTCAGAATACACGTGGAGTTGAGTTTAGAGTTTAATTGTGCTATTTGAAAATTCAATTCAAGTTTTTATCTAACGTGAGGCCTAAAAATGTTACTGAGTCTTAACAAATTCAGCGTTGAATTGTTAAAATTAAATTTGTGTAATATAATATTATCTTAGTTAGTTTTAAATTAAAAAATTTCTGTCTCGAGAACATTTATTGAGAGGTCATGATCGTTGAACCAGATTTCTAATTTTAGTATTGTAGCAATTTTATTTAGAAGTGATGGCAAATCAGGCTTCATTAAGATAACTGAGGAATCGTCAGCATATAGAATATCAAATTCATCCACTGATGAAGCCATGTTACTAATATAGATAAAAATAGTATTGGACCCAAGATAGAACCTTGAGGAACACCTCTGGTGGAATGTCTCTATTGTGATTCAAGTATTGTAATCAGAGGCATTACAGTTATAACTGTGTTAATGAACTGCCAAATTTACTAAAAGCTTAAACACACATTTATAAATTATTAAAAGCACTGTTGCCGAATGAAGAATATTATTCGGTTGCTGACTTATGAATGAAGACCTGGCGTATCTTTGTTTCTAATTTATAATTTATATTATAAATGTAAATACATCAATTTTATACATGAATTTTGGCGTTATCCCTGTGAATGGGACGATTGTCATGCAACTTTTGTTTTAAGGTAGTAAATTTGATTTGATTTTATGTCTGAAGCCCTGTTTTAAAATGAATTTTTTCAATCCTTTAAATAAGATGTAAACTAATCGATACATTCAGGATTTCTGCCATAGCCAGACTGTTTTTGAATAATTATCTCATGATTAACACAGTCAAAGGCCCTAGACATATCGTACAAAATTCAAACAGTGACTACAGATAAGCTGTCTGACTTGTCTATAAGATACTTCACAAAAAAGTGCTTTCACGTTAAACAGATTAAAGCGCGCCAGTGATAAACAAACTAGCTTTTTCCCAACAAGACCTCTTGACCTATAACCTATAACCTGACATGACCCGATGACGGATTTTCCAGTAATATCAGCTGTTACGTGAAAACATTACAAAGAATACATCACACAATTATAAAATACCATAAACATATTTTCTATGTTGTATATCATATAGAACTCCATCAGTTCTATATGGTAAATCTGATGGAGATTGTCAACACTACAAGTGTTTTTAAAACTAACACAACGTTTCGACAGGTATAAAACTCCTGTCCTCTTCAAGTACTGCTCATTATTTTATCCTACATATAAATATTTGTTTTTTTATTTTTACAACTTTTACTAACTCATATGAATGTAGAAAACGCTTAAAAATTTACAGGCTTATAGATAACCATAGACTTCTCATAAAATCAGGTCTGCTTACAAACTATAACATTTACACACAATTATTTCTCTTATTTTGCTCTTATACACAATTATGCTCATTATTTGCCCTATAAAATTTACGTTAATTCTTCCTTCAGTGAAAGTTCCTCATATTTGTAATCCTTTCACAATAGAAAACAATAATGAACATTTTGTAAAAAGGTTCTTAAGTGACAAAAATACTGTAAATTTAAGCTTCTCTCTTGTTACTTTACAGTTACAATTGCTATTATAGTCGGCACTACTACTAGTAGTGGCGTAGTGCTGTAATCCAGCTACTCGGGGACAGTGTTATGGAGATTGTAGTCGATAGGTTCACCGACACGGCGTCCGCTCAGTGGTTGCCAACAATGTGGACACTACTACTATTGTAGAGAAGTGTTGGAGTGTAGTGCCTCTTAGATGGCCTGGCTATTGAGCTATTAATAAATAGCTCATTCTAAGGAACAGTCAACCTTACGTAGTAACAGTGAATACACTGCTCAACTACACTCATTACATTCATTTGCCCCTCCTATTCGGCCATATCTTTACGATCGGCGTCTTACTTGTAGATTGACTTACAGTTGGACTTCTAATCGTATTTGTTGATTCTTTACGGTAGTGGACGTCCAACGGTAAATGTGCCACTTAACAACAAAGTTTGTTTGTTTAAAGTCAGGGGAACACATGTGATGCATACTCATCCCATGCAGAAGTTGTTCGTCCACCCCTTGCTCTCACATACAGAGTCAATTGTTGGTGTTAGTTAAGCTTACTAATTATTAGTCTTCCAGTTATGTACTAAGAACCCTTCCACACTGTAGAAGACCCCAGAAATCAAAACAAGTGTCACTTTAGCAAATTAAGGTGTTAGTAGTAGGATGACAAACTTATGTTGACCTATGTCTTATGTTATGCTGTACAATAGTAGGTATGTCACGGTCACGTGACTAGGTAGGCAGTTTCCAGTGAATATACAAGGTGTCCGAAAAGTCACCCCCCTCCCCTGTAACTTTTGAACGGAATGAAACAAACCAATATCCTTTGGGGATGGTTGTGACTAATGATGATTTTTGCGCTATATGAGAGCTTAATTCCTCAATCCAAAAGGGGGGGTTGAGGAGCAAGTCCAAATTTCAAAAGCAAACCTCCATCAAGTGACATGTCATTTTACAGGTCTTTATAAAATAAGAACAATGCCACAAACTAGAGGTCTCTATATATTAATCCAGTACAAAACTACATCCTGTCGAAGGTTTATTAAAAAGTTACGCTTAAAAAACAATGGCATTGTTCATATGTTCGGACTTATGACCTTTGCACTTAATTTTTTTTAATAAAGGAGAGGCCGATCTCCTCCTTAACCTTACTGTGCCCATTCCTCATAGACTATTCATCTGTGCGAGAAACTTATTCGCACAGAGTAAGGGGGTGAAACAGTACAGTAGAAGATGAATATTATTGATAAATCTTTCAGTCTAGGCCGGATTCGAACCAGCGCTATCTCTAATCCAAGCTAAAAATCCTGACGCCTTAGACCACTCGGCCACCGGCTCGCCTTTGATAATAATCTGTGTCGTTAGATTTTTTTAATTTTTATAAACTTACCTTATTCCTGTTTTAATTCTAAAATGTTTTAAATTGATTTTAACTGTAATTTTTAGTTAACATTTTGACAGGCTATAGTTTTGTACTGGATTGAGATATAGAGCCCTCTAGTTTGTGGCATTGTTTTTCTGTTATAAAGACCTCTAAAATGAGGTGTCACTTGATGGGGGTTTGCATTTGAAATTCTGGACTTCCCCCCCCCCCTCCCCAACCCCCCATTTTGGGTTGAGGAGTTAAGTTCTCATATAGTGCAAAATTCATCATTGGTAATTACATACCTATCCCCCAAAGCATATCGGTTTGTTTCATTCCGTTCAAAAGTTATAGTAGGGGGGGGGGACTATATATATATATATATATATATATATATATATATATATATATATATATATATATATATATATATATATATGTATATATATACACACGCACACACAAGGTAGGGGCAGTGTTTACGGTTCCAGTGTTTTGAATCTGAATTCGTATGACTCTCTCGTTGATTTTGGCTGCATTTTCGAAATCTAAATAATCATTTAATATAAATTCTATATATGCAACTGCACTACGGAATATATGAGTCTGTATACGACGGCGTCAGTACGTGAGTTGGACAGAGTTTACCCTGAACAACTAACTCACTATCTATATGATTACTCCATGCTAAGACCATAATTGAATACAAATCTCTGTAAGAAGTGCATATCCGTGTTAAAAACTTAGCCTGGTACAAAGCTTTACAACGCTAGTTCGGTTAGTGCTTAGTAGTTCGTGTGGAGGGATGGCAACGATATATCGATATATCGGAAATATCGATAAACGCGTTTCGATATTTCGATATATCGATATATAAGTATCAATATTTTCTCTCGATAATATCTGCCATATCGATATTTTGATCCGATATATCATGCCACTAAATATTGACGTTAGTCTCTCTCCTCAAAATTATCACAATACGAAAAAAACATTTAAATTGCCTCTTAGGCGTACCAAACATGTACTGAAATAATAAAGTAACTTAATTTAGTTTTTTACGTGAGGTTAACGAACTAAAATGTAGTTTATTGTAGACTAGTGGGTGGAACGGGTAAATGAAGCTGTGTGTGAGTTGGCAACGCTGACTCTAAGATACCTAGAGGCAGTCGCCTTACAAACGTGTAAACATAATAATTACAGGTATAATTATTCTTATTTTGAATTTTTTATTTCATTCAACGCTAAAGACTTTAACTTGTTACGTGTGGATAAATGTATTTAATTGTTTTAATATTAATGGTCTTGACATAAGAGTTAGTGCATTGTTTTAAACGGATAAATCATTTAAAATTCGATACATCGGTTACTCGATATATCGATATTTTTGTTTCGATTGTTAGCTCGATATTTGGTTTGTTATATATCGACAAATCAATGTATCGATATTTGAAAATATTTGCCGTCCCTAATCGTGTGGGATCCGGTCAGTGTGTGCACAGAGGAAAAAAAGGATCAGTGTAATTTCTTATAGCTACAGCAAACGCCTCAGTGGTAGTTATATATAGATCACAACTTATGTACATGATGCACCTTAATAATAGTGCATCATGTGGTCATGATGAGATTCCCATGAAAATAATAAAGAATACAAAACAAGAATTAGCCCCATTTTTGAAAGAGAATAAACTCCTCTTTCATATCAGGCCTTTTTCCAATCAATTTAAAAATATCTAAAACTATTCCCATCTTATATACATTTGTAGTACTAGTTTATTCTAGAGGATTTGGGAGAATACATTTAAGGGCCGATAAAGTTCCCTCCGCATGGCAAATTGGAGTAATAACTACTCGACACACGTATAGCCACTATGTAATGTGCCCTGTGTTTTTTTCTCCTCTGTGGTGTGTGTGAGAGAGAGCACCACTACTGACTATGTCATTAATCACAATGGTATTGCTTATAAGGACCCTCGTCTAATATGTGATCACTTTAATGATTATTTTTTAAATGTAGCAAACATTAATAGTAAACAAACAAAATCATCCTTTTCCAATATTGAAAGTAAAAAATTACTAGACACCTCTACAATGTTCCGTTGTAAACCCATCTGTTGTGTTGAAGTCACAGATATTATTAATAACCTTAATAATAGTGCATCATGTGGTCATGATGAGATTCCCATGAAAATAATAAAGAATACAAAACAAGAATTAGCCCCATTTTTGAAAGAGAATAAACTCCTCTTTCATATCAGGCCTTTTTCCAATCAATTTAAAAATATCTAAAACTATTCCCATCTTTAAGAAAGGGGATAGGTCCAATATGTCCAATTATCGCCCCATTTCATTGCTCCCAGCTATTTCAAAAATTTATGAGAAAGCAATGTATAACAGGTTTAAGAAATATTTAGATGAAAAATCATTAATTGATAGCGTCCAGCATGGTTTTCGCTCAGGTTTTTCTACAATAACAGCTGCAACTCAATATATTGAATCGATAATAGATTCTATAGATAAAAAAGAACTTGTAATTGGAATCTCTATGGATCTCTCCAAAGCATTTGATAGAGTATGCCACAATACATTACTAAAGAAATTAAAAGATATGGGTGTAGATAACAAGGAATACAAGTGGTTTGCATCTTACCTACAAAATAGATATCAATTTATAGAACTCACATGTAAGAAAGGAGATTGGATAACATCTGTTAAGTCAAAAAAGAAACTGTACCAATATGGAGTCCCTCAGGGCTCTATACTTGGCCCATTATTATTCCTGTGCTACCTAAATGGTGTGCAAAATACTTTGACCCTGGTTCCTAGAGAAAACATGTATTTATACGCAGATGACACAAACCTGAAGGTGTCTAGTAATACACAGGCAGAGATAACATCTATATCCCATATCGAATTAATTAACATTAAAAATTATTTACTATCCCATAACTTACACTTTAATTTGGAGAAAACCCATTTCACATATTTTTCAACTAAACAAAATAAAAGAAAGTTTGTTTCAAAAATCACAATAGATGGGAAACCGATTAAACATTTAGACAAGACAAACTACTTAGGATTATTTATAGATGAACATCTTTCATGGGATTCACATGTATTAAAAATATGCTCAAAAATAAATTCTGGCTTGTATGCGTTAATGAAAATGTCCTATTTGTGTAATCTCGAAACATTAAAATTAATTTACTTTTCTTATATCCATTCACATGTTTCATATGGAATTACATTGTATGGGGCGACGTCAAAGAAAAATTTGGAGAGAATACTAAAATTACAAAAAAAGGCAATAAGAATAATTTTGGGGTTACCAGCTAAACAATCAGTAAAATCAAATTTTAGAAAATTAAATATTATGACAGTTTATGGATTATACATATTAGAATGTATCATGTATGTGAAAGAACATGGCTTGAACCAACCTTCTCATGGATACAATACCAGGGGCAGAGTTATATTAACAAGTCGACATAATCTAGATTTTTATAAAAAAAGACAAGTTATATTGGACAAAAGTACCTACAGATGCTACCTAAAAAATTGAACATGATTGCACCAAATTATAAATTCAAGAAAGGTTTAAAAAAAGTATTTGCTAGACTGTGTTCCATACTCAACAGATGAGGTATTTAACTTTAAATCTTGATTTGCTTTTCTTTTTATAAATTGTTCTTATAGTATTTAGTGATATATTGTATACTACATACTTTGACACTATTCGATGTATAATCTTTGTACGACATGAATAAAGCCATTTTTGATTGATTGATTGATTGATTGACCACATTCGTGATTTATATCTCTCGCACTGCAGAGAACCCTCTTGGCGAATTATTCTCGCCTAAAGAAACAGGCTGAATGTTCATCATAGGGTCCATTTTTCTTAACAAGATTTGTATTCAAGAATTGTTTGTGTGGTGGGTTGGCCATCAAGAGTTGTTTTTATGGTATGTTGGCTGTCAATAGATGTTTGTATAGTATATAGGTCATCAATAGTTGTTTGTATGGTAGAAAGGCCATCAAGAGTTGTTTGTATGGTGTGTTGGCTGTCAATAGATGTTTGTATGGTATATAGGCCATCAATAGTTGTTTGTATGGTAGATAGGCCATCAATAGTTATTTGTATGGTAGGTTGGACATCAAGAATTGTTTGTATGGTGGGTTGACCATCAAGAGTTGTTTGTTTGGGTTGTTGGTTGTCAATAGATGTTTGTATGGTATAAAGGCCATCAATAGTAGTTTGTATGGTAGAAAGGCCATCAAGAGTTGTTTGTATGGTGTGTTGGCTGTCAATAGATGTTTGTATGGTATATAGGCCATCAATAGTTGTTTGTATGGTAGAAAGGCCATCAAGAGTTGTTTGTATGGTGTGTTGGCTGTCAATAGATGTTTGTATGGTATATAGGCCATCAATAGTTGTTTGTATGGTAGATAGGTCATCAATAGTTGTTTGTATGGTAGATAGGCCATCATTAGTTGTTTGTATGGAGAGTTGACCTTCAATAGTTGTTTGGGTGGCAGGTTGGTCTTCAATAGTTGTTTGTATTTTAGGTTGGCCATAAATAGTTGCTTGTTTGGTGGATTGGCCATTAATAATTGTTTGACTGGTGGGTTAGCCATCAATAGTTGTTTGTGTGGTGGGTTGGCTGTCAATGGTTGTTTGTATGGTAGATAGGCCATCAATAATTGTTTGTGTTGGGTTGGCCATAAATAGTTGCTTGTTTGGTGGATTGGCCATTAATAATTGTTTGCATGGTGGGTTAGCCATCAACAGTTGTTTGTGTGGTGGGTTGGTCAACAAAGGTTGTTTGTGAGGCAGGTTGGTCTACATTGGTTGTTTGTGTGGTAGGTTGGTAATCAAGGGTAATTTGTGTAGTAAGTTGGTCAACAATGGTTGTTGGTGTGGTAGGTTGGTCAACAAGGGTTGTTTGTGTTGCAGGTTGGTCAACAAAGGTTGTTTGTGTGGTAGGTTGGTCAACAAGGGTTGTTTGTGTGGTAGGTCATTCAATAACAGTTGTTTGTGTGGTAGGGTGGTCAACAATAGTTGTTTGTGTGACATAACTCATAAAATTACACTCATAAAATTGTTTACAAATAAAATCTTAAACACTATTTCAATCACTGTTGCATTATATTAAAGACTATATTTGCTTATATACATTTAGTTGTTTTAATCTTACCAAATACCATTTTAAGATTCACCCACCCATACACGTACACTATTACTGACCCAACCGCCAACCCATACACGTATAGTGGTATTGACCAACCCACCCATACATGTACACAAGTACTGACCCACTCGCCCACCCATACATGTACACAGGTACTGACCCACCCATACACGTACAGTGGTACTGACCAACCCACCCATACAAGAACACTGGTACTGAACAAGTAACCTTGTTGGTGAACAAGGTTGTATGTTGACGTACAAGAGTTGTTTGTTTGGTAGATTAGTCAACAAAGGTAATTTGTATATAACTCTTCCGAAAATATTGTGTATAAATATACATATACACTACTGATTGTATATTTATACAATTTATACATTGGCCTATCTACCATACAAACAACTATTGATGACCTATCTACCATACAAACAACTATTGATGGCCTATATACCATACAAACATCTATTGACAGCCAACACACCATACAAACAACTCTTGATGGCCTTTCTACCATACAAACAACTATTGATGGCCTATATACCATA
This sequence comes from Stictocephala bisonia, assembly GCA_035578905.1. Taxonomy (NCBI): domain Eukaryota; kingdom Metazoa; phylum Arthropoda; class Insecta; order Hemiptera; family Membracidae; genus Stictocephala; species Stictocephala bisonia. Next base: position 146,366 of record JAQJVL010001212.1, on the reverse strand, counting down.
CAAACATCTATTGACAGCCAACACACCATACAAACAACTCTTGATGGCCTTTCTACCATACAAACTACTATTGATGGCCTTTATACCATACAAACATCTATTGACAACAAACAACCCATACAAACAACTCTTGATGGTCAACCCACCATACAAACAATTCTTGATGTCCAACCTACCATACAAATAACTATTGATTGGCAATGTACATGCCAATTGGTTTTTTATATGCCTTAAAAATAAATAAATTACATTTGACAATTTATATGCCATAAATAAATGTTCAATACGTTTATAAAAGCGTCCATACAGATAAAAGCCAAAACAACACGATGATTTTGGCCTCGAACAGAAGGCCCCACTGGCCTCGTCTATGTTGCCTTGCCTTACATGTGGGGATACAGGATTGGCCATCAAGATCTGTTTGTGTGATGGCCTGGTCAACAAATGTTGTTTGTGTGATAGGTTGGCCTGGAAATTCCTAATCATATCATCTGCATGTGCCAGTTATATTTTAAACATGATGTTCTAGCTTTCTTGTAGGACTACGGTGAAATAAAATAAAAAAACAAAAAACGAAATAGTGTACTTGGTATTTCACACCCAGGTTAGATTTGATTGTTTAATTTTGTATTCTTTATTTAATCACAAGCATAAGTCATCCGTACATCGAACGATTGTAATTTTCCGGTTATCACGGTAGTGCAGTTTTTTATCGTTGCAATTGACCAATGTGATGACTCAGTCTGTTGTTCGTTGGCAGCAAGTGCTGACAAAACTTTATTGATAACAAGGTAAAGTACAGAGGTGTACGTGCTATCCCACACGTACACCCTCGTGCAGTGTTAGTGCACACGTTTCCTTTCGTACGTGATTTGACGCTGTTCACCAGATCCCATGATTCATTCATAAATTATCAATATTGTGTTGTTTGGTAAAACGGAGCTTGTACTTTGAAGACTATTTATTTAATTTTATTAATTTCATTACAAACCCTCAAATTTTTTCAATAAACCGTGTCGTGTCACTTGCGCACAGGGGTAAAAGCGTGTTTCTTAAACGCCTGCCGTAAAATGTTACTAAACGTGTTAGATTCAACCTGGACTTAAAACACTTAAAATTGTCGTATTAAATTGGGACAAAACTGAAATATTGAAACTAAGTTTTCGATCAAAAAGTGTTGAAATATGATCAAGGTTGAGCACCTTAAGTTTATGGGATGATACTGGACCACCGACCCTCACACCCTGCGGACCTTGGGTAGAAGGGTTGTGCGCAAGTACCACGGAACCACAGTTAGCCTATATAGTAGTTGAGCTGCTGTTTTAATTGTCATCTAATAAAGTAGGTCATGAAATTATGCAACTTTCCATTAAAACTGATACACAGTGTGTTCAACAAGTGTCAGAACGGCATTATATTGGAAATTAAAGAGTGAAACTTAATTTATCGATACTAAACCTAAAATCTATTATCGAAGCAAATATAATATGTTAACCAAATCAATACCCAGTCTAAATGGAACACAACGGGTCAGAATAAATCTTAAATGAAAGTCTAGATTGAATTGTGCATTAAATTTAATGCGTTGCTTAGAAGAACTCAATGCCTCAAACCCAACATGAAAAGCCCACCACTTGAAAACCAATTGTTAAACTTAGATTAGGATTGGTTCCAACAAAATCTCGTTGAATGATATAGGTTACATCCCATAATTATAAGGTACCAGCACTTCACTACGGGGTGGTTGTCTACGCTTGCTTACCCTTCCCTCTAAGGTTCTCTCTATACCTTCCCACCGGTGCAAACGCTCACCCTGCTGACGTTCTCATAGATAACAAACTGCTATAGTCCAGAACACCCTGTAACCCTATACTTAAGGAGATGCAAAGTAGTGCAATCATGCCAGAGTTAGTACAAATTACTTGGTACATTTCACAATGAAAACCAAAATTGTCAAGATTTAGGGTCTTTTTTATATTGCTTCTATCAACTGTTTTAAATAAATTATTAAATTAATGCCAATGCTATTCTTATGAAATAAAATAAATGTTGTAGGACTGTTTATAAATATATACATCTTAGGAATGGAATTTCCACAAATTTCTTTCTTAGTGGGCCTCTATGATACAAGAGCTAACTTCCTACCAAATTTAAAATACAAAATGTTCAGTGGTTCCGGAGATTTCATGATAAAAAGAAGTACATCATTTATTGATTATATATTAGGATATAGAGGGAGAGAGAGAGAGGGAGAGAGGGAGAGAGGGAGAGAGGGAGAGAGAGAGAGAGAGAGAGAGAGAGAGAGAGAGAGAGAGAGAGAGAGAGAGAGAGAGAGAGAGAGAGAGAGAGAGAGAGAGAGAGAGAGAGAGAGACCCCGGTAACAAATAAAAAAAATTGGGTGTGCGTCGGACCACACGGTGGAAGTTATACTTCTTTGGCCATTCTCATACACCCACTCACGCACACAAACAGACAGGATATATAAATGAAATATAAGACATTTTTCAATATTATTCAATATATTTATCTTCAATATATTATACGTGACTTCATTATTATATTATACACCTATATTATCATTATCAGTAATTTCTTCGATTAAATTTCTTCGATTAACAATCGATTAATCGATAGTTCTTAAAAATTTGTTCTTACTTTTCAGCGTGACGAGGTTTCTCGACCAACATCCCATCCCAAAGTGTCTAACAAGCGCAAAGAAGTATAACTTCAAAAAAAAAAAAAAAAAAAAAAAAAAAAAAAAAAAAAACAGTGGAAACATAATTTTTAGAAATTCTCCCATTTCTCAGGAGACCCCACATTAAATAGTCATTCAACAGAACGTAAGCTGTTAAAAAAAACGTCCCGAGCCAAGAGTGACAGTGCATTTGATTAATCCTCCCCCCGCCCCCTGGTGTCAGACCTCCCACGTAGAAGTGCCTGCGTGTATCGATGACACTAGGTCAGGCCCGGCTGATATCTGTTATCTAGCCCGCGCGCATGACTGTGCGTGCTATGGAGGGGGCAGGCGCGCTGCCAGTGACTGTCCTAGTCAGCGGCCGGCCGCGCACCCTTCCGGAATATTATGAGGGTGAGTGTCAGAAGACGGCATGATCTGGAGTACTTCATCATATCTCTCCTTTACTACCCCTGTAAGTGTTCTATGGCCAACATAAATATTTTCAGTACTATTAAAAATGATTAATCATATCGAAAAAAACAATTTTTTTCTTATATGCTTTCTTATATGTTATGCCTACGTCATAAACAATAACCACAAATTAACAGCGGTCTTGGGTCTAGACTAACCTAAAAATATATTTATGAAAATGTTTCTTACAATTTCAAAAATTAGAAAATTAATATTTTTATTTCGAAGTAGAATACGCAGGCAAATGAGCAATATTAGATTGAACATGTCTAACACAATTATTAAAAATATATGAAATAATAGGCTAATAATATTTTGGAATCACTAATGTATGCCTTGAATGATTTTATGATTATCCAATGATTATGATCGATTTCGGCTTTTCAAAAATCTGTTTCCAATAGTTTTTGTAGATTTTAATAAACGATTTGAATGAAAAGAAATTTAATTTTGAATTATATTAAAACCATAAAGTAAGGATTAAGATTGTGGCGAATGATACCTATGCTTTTACTAAGTATTGGAGCATAATAAATTTGCGAATGAAATTTCAACGAATAATTAAGTGAAATTGATTGTCATCTGGTATCTAAAAGTGATCAAGTATACGAGGAGGCGATGAAACAAGTTAAAAATATTTATTTCCATACAATTCTTATTTAAAGTGATAACTAATTTTGCATGCTTTAATTAATTATTAAATATCTTAGCATGATAAAGTTACACATTTACTGGATATTTCAAATAACTTGAAGAAATAAAACCTCCCACATTTTCTAATAAAATTAAATTCACATACAATGTCATTTTTTTAGTATTTATTTTTTCTTTAAATTATAATAAATAACTTGCAGGACTTTTCAGTTGATTAATAAATTCATACACTGTAAAAATATAAAATAACCCATAATGTGATGATTTCAGTTGAAAAAACACAACGAAATACAATTATCTCTCCCAAGTACATTATGTTAAAATATTCCAGGAAATGGATTGTTATGGAATACTCGAGTATATAGGTTGGGGATATGAATACGTACGACAATTTTGAGTGAATGTGAAAATACGAATATAGGTACATTCCGTTATTTTATATTTGAAAATCTATACAGCATTTAAAAATTATAATTTAGTAACTAATCAAGAGCAGGTACCCCAAAAATACTCAAAAATGGTCCATAAAAGAGTAAAAATATAAGATTTAATTTGCTGTTGAATTAAAGATTCATTAAATATCGAGTATAAATTACTCGATACTAGTCTTCTGTCTTAATCGATAATTTATTAACTTCTACGTCGAATTAATTCATTAAAGAATGTGTTTGGCTAATTTTACTATCAAAAAAGCCATATATAGGCTTGTTACTAAAATTAAAATATGCTTGTATATTTTATCAACTTCTTAGTGGGCTCAGAAGGTAAAAGGCTTTATTGGAAATCCGAACCACGTGGTATGTATGTGATCACCTTGACTCTGTTAACAGTCTTGAGTATATAGGAGGGATTTAACATTAGATATTATATTTAATATTAAAAAGCCAATTTTTTGTGTGTTAATTACCTAAGAAATGTAAATTCCAAAAATTGCTTGAACTCAAATTAAAGATGGGAGTAGGGGGAGGCACTTGAAGAAGAAAAAATACGCCAAAACACACCCTTATAGTTGCTAAAAAATGGAAGCTTCAAAAAGTGTGTTTTCGCAAATAATAATTACGATTTAGTCGACTAAAAATGTAGACTAAAAATGTGGACTAAACAAAATGGAGCTGTTTAGTAAATAGAAAATCAAACTTTTATTTATCTTTCCTCACCTGAATCAAGTTTTCGTAAATACTAGCAGCAAGTTCTAAACATGGAGGCTGCTATGTAGTCTAAATTCGATCCATCGTAAACGCTGGTCTCTAGTTTATCAGCGCCTAAAACACAACACGAACACCTTAGCATTATCTATAGTGGTCCTATGTTTTTGGGTTCAGTTTCAGTTTTCTTTTTCATAAAAAAATTATATGTTGCATGTTAGTTATAATTATATTTTATAATCTCATAATTTGCTATGTGAGTGCTTGTTACCTTTTCAATGTATTTTTATCCGTGTTTGTATTAGCACCAATGATTAATAAATAAAGTAATTTTTCTATAGTAATAATAAATAATTTTTTATTGCATCTACAGTTATAAACTGTTTGGAAATTGCCATTTATAAATCTAAAATTTGCCATTCCATTTGCATTTTAGGTCCCTTACAAATATATAATTCAGATATTCACTTATCTCACTCATTCGAATCTCTCCCCTTTTGCTCTTGGTTTGTCATCCATACACGTCCAATGGTTAACACCCTCTCACCCACCCACACACTTACGGTGGTGTTGACACTCCAACCTACCCACACACATCCAATGCTGATGACCCTCCCACCCATCCATACACGTACAATGGCTATGACCCTCTCACCCACCCACACACTTACGGTGGTGATGACACCCCAACCTACCCACACACACATATCCAATGGTGATGACCCTCCCACCCACCCATAAACGTATAATGGTGATGACCCTCCCACCCACCTATACACGTACACTAGTGATAGCTCTCTCACTTACCCATACATGTACAATGGGGGTGATTACCCACCTACCCACATATACACATACAATGGTGATGACCCTCTCATCCACTGATACACGTTCGGTAGTGATAGCCCTCCCATCCACCCATACACGTACATTGGTAATAGCCCTCCCATCCACACACTTACGGTGGTGGTGACCCTCCTACCTACCCATTGTTTCCTGTTATGTCATTGCATTATCATTGAAAATTGTATGTTTCCAAACTATACAAGCAGGGTAATGTCATAACAATTATGTCAGTTCTTGTAAAGTCTTATTTCAAAATTTATACTTTTGATAAGGTCGTAAGAAAACGAAGATATAAAACGACTTCTAAACAGTACAAACAAAATACCTAGCAGTGTCATGTTTCATGATCGTTTAAATTATCCAGAATGCCTTTATACTCTATGGGCTTATTATTATTATTTTGTACTATCTAAAGCCATCTTGATTGCAATAATTTTGTCGGGATTTTTATAGAAATAATACATAATGCACAAAATAGTTTTTTAAAAGAAATACTTGTTTTAAATGCGATTCTTATTTTTAAATGTTTCTTTGAAGTAAATTTTGTTACAGCAATATTTTGAATTTTTAAATATTTCTTATTCTTTTGCACTTCATCTGAGGTATTACCATATATTTTCATAACAGTGTAGTTTAATTAGTTTTATCTGAGACTTACAGGTTGGAACGTCAAAGAGGCGCCAGTTTCCTGTATTGTGAATATTTTTTATATTTCTCTGTTCATATTTTCATTCGTTCAAATGAATATCACTTGCAAATTCGATAATATAAAATTAGACTAATGTAAAAAGTTTAAACGATTTAATTTTTGGTATTTTCCTCACTGGTTTTATTTGGTCTCTGGTATTTTTCTTCTTTTTTTTGTAGTATTGTAAAAAAGACCTATTTTTGCTACAATCAAATCTATGGTATGTATTATCCTACAAATATATGGTATTTAAAATATGTGTAATCTAGGATTTTTATGATATTTATATTACAGAATTTAAGTAGAATTTCATTATACTACATATATTTGCAATATGAGGCATTCATGATAAATTGGGGGAAAATAAATATTTTTGTCTTACATGAATTTATTTTAATATCTTTAATATTATAAATGCATTTAGAACATTATGTGAATATTTTACAAACTACAAGATTGGGGTTTTAAATTATTTGTTAGTAATCCATTGTCATTGTACCTTTAAAGAGTTAAGAAATTTAAATATGTGAATTCATGTCTATAATGAATGTTGGGTAGTCCATCATCTGTAAAAAAATAATTAATCTTCTTCTTCACTTACATCCGTTAATAGTTTATATAAAGGATGAAAAGTAATGGCCCAAAAACTGTATCGTTGGGGAACACCACTTTCACATTACAAATAGCAGGATCAATGCGATAGCCAGACTTATATTTCAGTAAATGTTAACGATTACTTAAGAATTATTTTATCCAATGAAGAGTTTTATGGGCAACACCAATATTAAAGCATTTTATTTATTAGAGCTGTTTAATTTTTGCTGTCAAACGACCATGTCAAATAGAAAATGTATTTTAAACAAGTCTAATACTAACATTCACAAGGAAATTTTTACGAACCAAAATCTTAAAAAGGAAAAAATTATTTAATCAGTCATTTTTAATATTCAAGCAGAAATTCTAATTTTATATGCTCTGCACTTTTGCACAATGACGGCTGTGTAACGATAAATTGATAAGAGTTCCTGGATGAACAAATCATCGATAAACGAACAGGATGAGTGATATCAAATCGATGGATGTGTCATCGACTTTACCACATATTTGAGCATTTACATTCGGCCATTTAATTATATTTAATAGTCTTTAGGGGTATATAGTTTCGCATGTTTAATGGTGCTGAGTGAGTCTTAATGAGCAAAATGGTTTACCAGTGTACACTTATAGTAATATATAATGGTGAAAGAAATTATATTCTACGGCGTGATATAAAGCAATGGAAATAAAAATATAATTACCATTAAACGATTAAATATAGTTGAGACAACCTGAACGTGAAGTGAAGAGTATGAAGATATTTCTGTGCATATGACTGTATTGCCCAGACCTAAACTGGACGTCGCGTCGGCGGGCCAGATGACTTATGTGGAACTAAACGACTGCATGGTTACAAATGAGGCCTGCCACATCGCCGCGATTCATTTCCACAATCACTCAGCGTTCCAGCACTTATTGGAACATATGTAGTGATTCGGTTTCACGGTCTTCCAGCAACTTCATTTTGATGCTCATGAATATTAATGGGCACTTTGAAGAAAATACTTCTTGTGGAGAAAATTAAATTTTGCGAAATATAAAAAATTGCTTTACATCATTAAAACATCATGATTTGGGATTAAAATAGGTAGATTAAACAGTCTATATCTTAATTTTTTATTTATTACTAATACATTTGTAAAGTGTATTTGCTTCATGTATGTATTTATATGAAGCCAAATTCACCGTTAAATCAAATCAAAATTCTTTATTGTAAAAGACAATATACTTGTATTACAAACGTCATGGAATTTAACTTAACGTATCACATAAAAATATTTATTTGAAATCTTAAATTGACAGCATTGGCTTAAGTAACTCATCGACTGAGTAACTTAAGCCAATGCAACAATCATTATCAAACAAATATCTCTTCATGGCAATTCCCCAGATTTTTAAAATTCAATTGCATTATGTAATTTGATGATATGTAGACACTACTAGAGAAGTCTGGTGTGTCTGTGTTGGATGGAAGTCAGGGTCCGGATGTTCTGTAGGAAGAAAAATTGAGTATCAGACTTGTCATTAGCTGAAAATCAGACCAATGCTACGTGGTACCTTAGTTGCCCTGGCTGTTGGGCTATTGTTAAATAGCTCTTTCTAAGGAACAGTCAAGCATAGTTAGTAACCAGACTACACAGATCATTCACATTCATGTTATACTCACGTAATCACTTATATTTACCTTAAAATACGAACAAGCTGTGTCGGCGTTTCGTGTCTGAGTGATACTTTGAATCCGAAGAACAATTGGGAGAGCCACTGGCCGAGCGTTCTAAGCATAGAACTATACACTATACATAAACTATACACTACTTCATGTTTATAGTTCTATGGTTGTAAGGCGTCAGAACCTTCTACCTTAGTTAGAGATAGCGCAGGTTCGAATCCTGTTCTTGACTGTTAGTTTTTATCAGTAATGTTCACCTCGTAGCCTACAGTACTAGTTCTCCCCCTTACTTGTATGATAAGTTCCTCGCACAGATCAATATTCAATGGGTGTTTGGTAAACATTGTTGGAGATTCCAACGCTACAAGTGTTTTATGAAAAAAAAACACACAACGTTTCGACAGGTTTAAAACCCGTCCATCTTCAGATGTTACTTGCTACCTTAGTTGTTAACGAAGTATTTTTCGTCCTCAACCCATAGTTAATATCTGGATTAAGGGTTTTTGTTCCAACCCACAGTTAAGGAGGAAAAACTAGTTGTTAATGAAGGTTAAGGCAGTAAGTAAGATAGTAACATCTGAAGATGACAGGAGTTTTATAGTTGTCGAAATATTGTGTTTGTTTTTTAAAACATTTTGAACGTTGGAAATCTCTAACAATTTTGACCAATCATGAACGATCAAATGTCAACAAATAACTTTCTAACAACAGTGTATGGGCAATGGCTGGAGTAAGGTTATAGAGGAGTACAGTCTCTCCTAAAAAATAATTAAAAAATATATACGTACGACTTATGCCTGAAAGTGATTCATTCATTGGTAGTACGTGTCTCTAAGTGTTTTGTCATCCTTGTTAGAGTACCAATTGTTTTGCTAGTTACTTACACTATCGAGTCCAATTCGCTACGGTTACTTACATAGCAATAACATTCTGTTATGATTTATGTTTATACGTTCTCTTGACAACCACGCCATTACTTTGGTTCCATTTCACACATATTAACTTTAGAACTGAAGTGTAAAAATTAAATGCAAATCTTACATTAAATTGATGTTACAACGTGTCATACACAATATATCTAGGTCAGGTTAAATTTTTATTAAGAAAATATTTATACTCGTTTCAAATATACAATTATTTGGGTACATCAGTAATAATTAAGAAAAAAAACTGAATAATAACATGGATACTTTTCATTTGACCCTGAAACCCCCCAACATTGTACATTACTTCTTAGATGTATCTGAAATACTTGTAGATTTAGATAACACATCTAGAAGAAAAAATGACAAATAAAAAAAGAATACTTCTCATATAAAAACTTTAGAATCCGTCCTGATTATTTTCAACTTTCAAAACTAAATAAAAGGAGTTATTGTTTAAATTTTTTTATATTTTAATTCAACACAAGTGAACGTCAGACAACATTATTTACTATTTTAAACATTATTATCGTTTTATTACTAAGTAAGTGAATGGTCCCCTGTGTCTGAAGAGGGTAAACGCGGTTTACTAAAATCGATCAATCGATAATTTGTACTTATATTGTAGTAAATTAGTAATATGTCACGTTCACTTTGTAATGTGTTTTATTCCTACCGACACGTAATGTTTTAACTAAAAAACTAAAATTTTAATTTTCAACTTTCATTCAATTTAAACTAAATATTAAAATTTTTCAATTTAAACTTTGTAAAATACTTAAAAGTTTGCCTTTAGGTGTTTTTCTAATTTTTTGTAACGTTGACGAGTTCTTGTCATATATTCGGAAATAACTGAAATTAAAAACTCATCCCAGAGGAACTTAAGGTGGCCGTTTCTCTCCACGAAAACAACAAAAATATGGATTTGTATTTCAGCGAGTCGGTCCGTAACACTTGAAGTGTCATTTGATATGCGAAGAACTGTTCCAGTGGACCATAACTTGGTTGTTGTAAAAAATTAGTATTTATATAATTTGGTTGCTGTCAAATATGTGAAACTTTAAATGTGACTTGACAAATTAAATTACAAAACTCACATTATCAACTTATAGTCCACTATTTTAGGCCTCTAATAGTTATATAATGCTCACATAACTTATTATAAGTAAAAAGATGAACCGTGTAGATGAAATAGAAAAGCGCGTTTTAGCTCGCTGGCGGCAAAATTGTGTCTACTATTAGATAAGGGCTTTCTGGGGCTGTCGACTTTCCAGCGGTGGTATGGTATTATGGAAAAAAACCACCTTAGAGAGGAAGCTTAAGCAAACGAACGAGAATTTGATTGTAAATGTATGTTTGAAAGTATAATTTATATTAGAAGAGGCAGAAATTCATATATTTATATTTTGACTATGATGTTGTTTTGTTTATGTTTTGATCCCATTATGCGATGTAATTTTGAGAATTGTAAGGAAAATCCATTAATATATATATTATTATTTATGAAGGATATATATGGCCATCCTCTTACAGCCATAACTACCTTTCTACAACAAAAGTTTTTATAATTCGAAAATAACTACTGACGAGAGTAAAGGAGTGAGTGCACTTCAAGTGCTCGGCAAGTGTTAGAACTATGAACAGGAACTAGAACTCCTACGACCAATGGCGTGATGATATTAGCCAGCCTCAACAATATCATCATGTTTGTTACCTTTCAGTCATTTATCACAAACATGATTGTTCAAATATATGAATTTACGAACGAATACACATTTTATGATCGCGGATTTTCAGATCGTTTAGATTGTCGTATATTTTTCAATTCTTACGTTGTTTATAGATTGTTGTAGATTGTCTGATCCCATGCTCTATTGGTAAAACCGCGCGTCAGTGTCTTACTCAAAATGCTTCAAGCGCACACAAGTCAAGACAGAGATCCGTTAAACTGAGTGTAATCTTTCAAAGCGCACCACAAGTCGTTCACTAAAAGGGCATCTACATCTGTTTTAAATCGTACAAAACACAGGAGTGCTTGTGCAATGCTATTGTTTAATCTGTAATATGAGGCGAATTACAGTTTTAAAATAGGATGAAAATTCGCTAAATCAATTTTTAAGACAGTTTATAAGTCGATAGTTCGTCAGCATCTCATAATTGAGGATCGATAATAGTTTGGTTAAATCTACCAATTTATATTTATATTAAACTTCACCGATTTATATAAGTGAAGTTAAAAAATAAAAAAATATTATATGCGACTGAAAAAAATTAAAACACCTAATAAGTTATCGAATAATAAACATTAGTTTATTAACAAATAAGTTAAGAATGGGTTTCACTCAAATGAGATTCTTGCACAGTCAAGCCAATCTTCTCTCATTCTTCATTTTTCCCGTGCGATAATCTGCTATACTTAAACGCAATGTCACAACTTGAACGTAATGCAGGTGTTGCCTATACATGAAAATCGTAAGGCATTTCCTTACTAATGACCTCAATTTTAGATAGGAACTTAACGCGAACAAACATTACATATAGGTACATAGGGTTTTATGTGAAGTAAATACACGCAACATATTATTGTGATCAACCCTTACAATTGGGTTTAATCATGGCACAAACAAACTCATAACTTGCCAAATGATTGGGTTACAAGATAAACCTGACTTCATTAGGTAAAATGTTTATGGATGATTAAAAATAGAAAAAATGACAAATAGTTGAGTCCATCTATATGATACCTCCTACTATGCCTTAATGGTTTGACATATTTGAAAATATAATATAGAACTTCGTTTCATGCTATCTTACTGTGAGACATTTTATATCATACCTTTCTAAACATACACATATGTTACGTTGTCCTTCAGGCAAAAAAATAATTTATGGTGCAAGATAACATGACTGTATCCTCATTCCAGGAGTATTTGTTTAGGTTCACTCTTCTCAAAGTTGGGACAGGATAACTGATAAGCAAATCAAGGGAGCACGTGGGTTTAGTGATGGATTCTCTCTTTTAAAGTAGAGAAGATGACAATTTGATAAGTTATCAGGGGAGCAGGTGTTTGCAGTGATCCGGAATCACTCTCTTCAATGAATAGAGGAGGACAATATGATAAGTTATCAGGGGAGCAGGCGAGTGTAGAGCGAACCGGAATCACTATCTTTAAAGAGTAGAGGAGAGCAATATGATAAGTTATCAGGGGAGCAGGCGAGTGTAGAGTGATCCGGAATCACTCTCTTTAAAGAGTAGAGGACGACAATATTATAAGTTATCAGGGGAGCAGGCGAGTGCAGCGATCCGGAATCACTCGCTGTAAAGAGTAGAGGAGGACAATATGATAAGTTTATCAGGGGAGCAGGCGAGTGCAGCGATCCGGAATCACTCGCTGTAAAGAGTAGAGGAGGACAATTTGATAAGTTATCAGGGGAGCAGGCGAGTGTAGAGGCGATCCAGAGCAGGGAGCGCCACTATTAAAGGTCGGCTCAGAACAAACCGGTTCCTCCACTGTTATTATTTCAATCGTCGCGTGCCATTGTGGTGTATAATAATTAATTACACTGCAGCCCATAGATTAATGTTGCCCATTGATTCGCAGGTCTATTTATTTATCAATGTCCACCGCTTGGTCAAATAATTGGCCGCCACGATAGAGAATTGCCATCTTGATTTATTGGTCTCCGGATACATTACAGCCAGGTATGAGTAGTTTATTAATTTGTTTTTGACGATGTTTACTTGAATATCAAATGTCAACTTTGTAATTACACCTCTCGTCAAAGTACAGAAGAGCTTGACTAAAAAAGTAACCATCTTTTGAAATCACACTTTTCGTTCTTACGTTAACTGTTGTCACATATTGGAACTTTTGTAGCTAAACCGGTTTAAGAAATGAATCTTGCACAGTCCAATATTAACATTATAATAAACCTAATTATAGGGATAAACAAATTAAAACGATTAAATAGTGAAAGACAAAATATCGAATTTATAGTTGGGTGTGAATTGGCTGGGTGGTTCAGTTGTCTGCATTGAAATTATGTCTGTAAATAAATAATGGTGTTAGGGCTGTTCATTTAAACAGGTGTTTGGCCTTCATTCATTTACCACCAACGCTTGTTTCTTTGTTTCTTATTCTTCCGAATACCCTGCTACACTTCTAACCATTTTAAATTAGAGTAAATTAGTAAATAATTAAAACTGGTAAAAGTATCATCCACTACTAAGGAGTATATCTTCACATACCAAAATCATCATTACTTACTTAATCATTGCGAGGCCCCATACAATAAAACTATTGCTTGGTCCTCAATCACAAAACCATTGCGAGGTCTTCATATACTTACGCCATCGCGGCTAGGTCCTAACACTTAAAATCATTGTTAAGTCCTCACATATTATAACCATTGCTAGTCTTAACTCATTGCTAGGTCCTCAATTATTAAAAAATTGCTCGGTCCTCACATATAAAAATAACTGCTAGTCCTCACTCATTAAACCATTGCTAGATCTTCACACACTAAAACTATTGCTAGGGATACATATACTAAAACCACCGCTAGGGCCCTAACACATAAAACATTCGCTAGGTCCCTAACACATAAAACAATCGCTAGGTCCCTAACACATAAAACAATCGCTAGGTCCCTAACACATAAAACAATCGCTAGGTCCCTAACACATAAAACCACCGCTAGGGCCCTAACACATAAAACCACCGCTAGGGCCCTAACACATAAAACAATCGCTAGGTCCCTAACACATAAAACAATCGCTAGGTCCCTAACACATAAAACAATCGCTAGGTCCCTAACACATAAAACCACCGCTAGGGCCCTAACACATAAAACAATTGCTAGGTTCCTAACACATAAAACAATCGCTAGGTCCCTAACACATAAAACAATCGCTAGGTCCCTAACACACAAAACAATCGCTAGGTCCCTAACACATAAAACAATCCCTAGGTCCCTAACACATAAAACCACCGCTAGGTCCCTAACACATAAAACCACCGCTAGGTCCCTAACACATAAAACAATCGCTAGGTCCCTAACACATAAAACAATCGCTAGGTCCCTAACACATAAAACAATCGCTAGGTCCCTAACACATAAAACCACCTCTAGGTCCCTAACACATAAAACAATCGCTAGGTCCCTAACACATAAAACAATCGCTAGGTCCCTAACACATAAAACAATCGCTAGGTACCTAACACATAAAACAATCGCTAGGTCCCTAACACATAAAACAATCGCTAGGTCCCTAACACATAAAACAATCGCTAGGTACCTAACACATAAAACAATCGCTAGGTCCCTAACACATAAAACCACCGCTAGATCCCTAACACATAAAACCACCGCTAGGTCCCTAACACATAAAACCACCGCTAGGTCCCTAACACATAAAACAATCGCTAGGTCCCTAACACATAAAACCATCGCTAGGTCCCTAACACACAAAACCATTGCTAGTCCTCACACATTAAACAATTGATAGGTCCAGCCATTAAACCATTGGTAGGCCTTAAAACATACGCGTATTAAAAACCAGTTTATGGTCTTCACTCAATAAAACCATCTCTATGTCTTAATACAGTAAAAACATTGCTAACACTAGGTCCTAACACAGTAAAAACATTGCTAACACTAGGTCCTAACACAGTAAAAACATTGCTAACACTAGGTCCTAACACAGTAAAAACATTGCTAACACTAGGTCATAACACAGTAAAAACATTGCTAACACTAGGTCCTAACACAGTAAAAACATTGCTAACACTAGGTTCTAACACAGTAAACACATTGCTAACACTATATCCTAACACAGTAAAATCATTGCTATCACTAGGTCCTAACACAGAAAATCATTGCTAATACTACGTCCTAACACAGTAAATCATTGCTAATACTACGTCCTAACACAGTAAAATCATTGCTATCACTAGGTCCTAACACAGAAAATCATTGCTAATACTACGTCCTAACACAGTAAAATCATTGCTAACACTATGTCCTAACACAGTAAAATCATCGCTATACCTTCAACCAATTAAACCATTGGCAATTCCTCCATCATTAACCATTGCTAGGTCCTCACATATTGTTCCATTGCTACGTCCTCACTCATTATACAATGGCTACGTCTTCACTCACTTAAACCATTGCTACGTCCTCACTCATTATACAATGGCTACGTCTTCACTCACTTAAACCATTGCTACGTCCTCACTCATTATACAATGGCTACGTCTTCACTCACTTAAACCATTGCTACGTCCTCACTCATTATACAATGGCTACGTCTTCACTCACTTAAACCATTGCTACGTCCTCACTCATTATACAATGGCTACGTCTTCACTCACTTAAACCATTGCTACGTCCTCACTCATTATACAATGGCTACGTCTTCACTCACTTAAACCATTGCTACGTCTTCACTCACTTAAACCATTGCTACGTCTTCACACAGTCTATAGTGAGAGAAAGGTTGGCAATATATTATAAATATGGGTTTGGTGCAGTTACGACTATGTTAATGAAAAGAAAGCTGGTCTATGAAA
Organism: Stictocephala bisonia; assembly: GCA_035578905.1. Taxonomy (NCBI): domain Eukaryota; kingdom Metazoa; phylum Arthropoda; class Insecta; order Hemiptera; family Membracidae; genus Stictocephala; species Stictocephala bisonia. The sequence goes on along the minus strand of JAQJVL010001212.1, from coordinate 130,121 downwards.
TTAATGACCACTTTGAACGGGTTAGTTTCAGCTTTCCTACGGTTAAAACGTCCTTCAATAACTTGCCTCTTTTTTAATACCAGTAATAAAACCCTTGCGTCCCCAAAACATCCATTGGCTTGTCTTTGTAAGCCTTATTTATGCTGTTACACCAATCTGGTTAAAATTAAATTTTTTATAAATAAATGTTCTCAATTTGATTCAATGCGGCCTAGATTCCTTCTATTCGTTCAATGATGCTTCACACATAAAGCACAAGACGTTGCCACAGAAGAAATGTCCGGATTAAGAGCATTGCGAAAAAATATATAACAATAAATATGGCAAAATAGTTCTCAACCTAAGTTGTTCTGTATCTATATTTAATTAAGTATATTTGATTGGGTTCTCAATGGACTGACTGTAAATGAAACATACAATCATGACATATATTGCAAAAAAAGTATCACCGTGTTATTTTAAGATCATCAACAGCCTATATAAAGTACTCTAATGATATAATTGAAATTGTTGCTGCTCTAAATTAAGAGCGGAACAAATAAATAAATGCTTTCTAAGTGAACTTTACAGAACACAAATTTATTACAATATAAAATATTATTGTGACCAGTTTACCTTCCTCAGATCAGAGGACTTCACTTCTACTGTATTCCACCAATACGTAATGTGCTAGTTAAGAAAATATTACAAATAAATTATATATTAAGCAGTAGGATAGTTGTCCTCGAATAAGCAAGAATTTCAATGAAAATTTGACAGTGGAACCACGTTAATTTTGTTCAGCTGTTTAATAAAAATATGCACATAACTAAATTAAAATTTTACAACTGATTCTGTGGTTATTTTTAAAGTATTTTGTTAATAATTTTGAACTCAAAAGTTTAATTCATTTTTTCGCATAATCACGTCAGCCTATTTTTTGGTAAATTAATACAAAAACCCTGACAAAATCAGGCCTATGATTTGAATTTGTTTAACTTGAGTAGGTCCTATTTGTAATAAACGTAACAGCCTAATATAAGTTGTCGCTTCCACTGAAATCACCAAATATCGCTAAAAACTACCGACCAAGCGGTCTTTTACACCATTTTACAAAAATAGTTCTAACTAAAATTACGTATTTCGCAATTTCTTATTAGTCATGTAATAGACAGCATAAAAGTAGAAACCACGTACATTTGTACAACTTTATAATCAACAAATTACTCACAACTAATGTGCCTAAGAAAATAAACCAAGGTAACAAAAGATATATTATGGTTACTTTTAAATCATAAATTATTAATTTTAATTGATTTTTCACGTATTCACGAAAGTCCATTTATGGTAAATTAGTAAAATGACCTGATGAAATATGATTTTAATTTATTTAAAAGTGAAAAATAGTTGCAATAAACGTATAACTTGTCACTAAAATCACAAAGTATCGTTAAAAACTACCGACCAATCGTGCTTTCACAATATTTTACAAAAATATTTCCAATTAAAATTACGTGTCAAGCAATTTCTTCTATAATTACCTAATAAAGAAGATAAAAGCAGCCTTTTACATAGACCAAACAAAGCATTTATTTCGCCAACAATAACCAACGCTATTGTTTTTCATTAATCTTGTGACAATGCGCGGAGTGCAAACCTGTTTGATTAACATACGACCACAATAGCCTATTACCTGATCTAAGGCCGCGGCCGCTAATTGTTTATTAATCATTAATAGAGGTCTACAACAGTAACAATGGAGGCCACACACGTTGTCAGGTGGCGCCATATACTCCGCTCTAATAGAAGGTTAGACACCCTCAATCAATATGTGGCCCTTTTGTTTACTTAAAGGCGATGAAAATAACCCCGCCTAAACGTCGTCGCCCGAAAACACCACTTTTGGAATCTGGCGTCTGGCACGAACGTCAGGTTAGACAACTTCGCTCGTGTTTCAAAAACCAACACTATTTCACTTTTTACTTTCTCCCATATGCGTTAGGAAAGAGAAAGTATTGTGATCGTAACAAATTTTTTTTTACAAGTTGGTCTAAAAATCCATTTTAGGGTCCCTTGAATAAAAAAATTGGTTTTTCGAGAAACATTTTTATTGCCTGTCCGTATGTGTGTCTGTCTGTGTGTATGTGCAGTTTGCTGGAGACTAAACAGATGGATCAATTTTTATGAAATGTGTTATGTAGGTTTATTTATCCAATACATCCAGACCATTTTTCACTTTTTCAAATTTTAGTTTTTTATGGGCAAAAACATATCAAAAATGGAATTTTCTCCAACACGGTTATAACGATTTTGATTAAATTTTCAGGAAAGATGTAAATTACAATTTAAAATATTTTAGTAAAAACTGCATGTCTCTAAGTTTACTAGTTTTTGAGCTATGGCAAAACAACCTATTTGGGAATCAAACTGGTAATTTTTAAAGTTTTTATTTTTTTAGTGTTTAATATGGCTAAAAGTTTGTGCCAATTCTTTCCGAACACATCGTGTGTTAACAATTATCGTTAATGAAAACGTGCTCGACCCTATGGCAATGACTACAAATACACTAAGACGAAAAGTTCTTATGGGAATTTTTCAGACAAGCGGGAGGGAAGCTTACGCAAACAGCCGTTACGAGCGCTGCTCCGAAAGACAGGGAGCAGGCGGGCGAGCGCTCGTGCCTCCTAGTGGCCGTTTGCGTAAAGTCGAGTTTCTACCTGGACGACTGGTCTGAAATTTTAACATGGCTACTTTTCGTCTTAGTGTATTTGTAGTCATTGCCTATGGTCAGATCAATCGTTAATTGGTGCTGTGGGTTTTTTTTTAAATAACTGGTACATAGGGTCTTTCGAGATCTCCCTGGGAAAAAACTATTTCTGAAGACGTGGAAGTGAAAATAAATGTTTTTGATGAGAAATTTGCAGGAATGATAAGAAAAAAAAATGATCGTGTACATTTACTATTCATGCTACTGACAACCGATTCTCAAAGTTTCAAATTTTAATCTGTTCCGTCTTCAGTCGAAACCCCTTATCACAAAAGCAAGTCTTATTCTAAGACATATTAAAGTGTTTCACAATTATTGTAGGATGTGTACATACTATATACTACAATCTTAACTATATTCTTCATTTTATTTATTTTTGTAACGCCAATCATCAAGATATGGGGAATGTGGATTTTTTAATGATTTTTGTGAGTGTAGATGAGCTAATGTCCTAAATCTTACAAACTATAGCCGACTATTACTTAGAAAATAGACCAATGACAAATTAACAGCCGGTGGTTGTCAGCTGATTGATTTCAACATTCATTATGCTCTCATTGGGATCGAACTGAAAATTCTTTTCAAATTATGAAGTTTTCGATTACAGGACCAGAGAGATTGTAAATCGATTTCTTAATTCATATTCACGCAATGTAAAAAGCCTGCATATTTTAAATAATACGTACTAGTCTTTCCTAAAATATCGTGTGTTAACAATTATTTTTAATGAAAACGTCCTCGACTCGCAAGTGTCTGGCTGCAAAGATGTTATCACTGGAGGTTCTGTGACGTAACCAGTTGAGTCACTAAACTTGGTGGTCTCGCTGGAACTCCAGTCACATACTGTACGTTCAATATTTCATACGACGACCGCCCCACACGCCCGTGAGAGAGTAAATCAACCATTCCTCACAGTTCTGCCATTTCCCGTCAACTTCGCGAATCAATTTACATCTGAAGAAATTCTAGAAAACCTTTCGTTTAAGATAGTTTCACCCGTTCTTCTGTAGCCTGATTTAAGCATTCTGTCCCTTTTCTTTATTTATAACTGTTACTTTACACTTTGCCATAACCAAGGCGTGAATAAAAGTCCATAAACTATTTGTCATGCTATATTTTGTAAATCATATGAGTTATTCTTTTTTAAGGGATACCGATCTCCTTCTTAACTCTGCTCTGCACATTCCTCATAGACTATTGATCTGTGCGAGGAACTTATTCAGACATAGTAAGGGGGTGAACCAGTACAGTAGAAGGTGATTATTTGATAAATACTTCCAGTCCAGGCCGGAATTCAAACCAGCTCTATCTCTAACCCAAGCTCAAAATCCTGACGCCTTAGACAGCTCGGCCACTGGCTCATGGGCAAATATGTATTAATTTTAGTTGGTTAATATATAAAGTGTGAGGTACTTAAGTGTTTCTTGGATAGTAAGATACAAGACAGTTTAAAGTAGCAAATCTAATCTTTTAAGTAGCTTGTTTTGATTATGTACAAACTATGTAAAGTGCAACATTTCATTATAGGAAAGGTGTATTTTTAATAAGGTAATCGTAAACTGCGGTGCTTTCTGAGAAATATAATTCGAAACTGGATCCATAAAAAAAAAATATTAGTTACGTTTTTACAGCACATAAGGTTAAGTGATTATTATTAATGAACTAAACGTCAAAACTGTACAGTATATTTAAAAACTACCAAAATACTATATTACAAATCTGTATTACAATTTTATGGAGATTTTTGGAAAACTTCAAAAAAAGATTTTAAATAATTCAATTTACATTACTGTATTAAATTGATGGTTGATTGTGACTGAACATTTTAAAATATAAAATTCTTCTTAATTCGCTTTGAATGAACCAAATGCAAAAGAAAATATAAAAAAATCCACACATTGATCTACAAAGCAATGCTTATTTATAGTGATTGTCCCTCGACGACACTCATGCAAAGATCTTTTCAGAAAACACAAAATTCTTACAGCTCACTCGCTATACGTAAAGGAAGTTCTAGTTCTTACATTCAAAAAACGCGATGACTTGGAACGCATGGGAGACCTCCACGGACACAATACAAGACACATACAGGATTTGCGCTACTTACGGCACAGAACCACTACTTTTGAAAAAAGTCCGTTGTATTCTGGTTTGAGACTTTTTAATAAACTGCCTTTAGAAATAAAAAAACAACAGTCACTAGCCAAATTCAAAAAACTGATTAAATCCTTACTTGTCACACAGGCGATATATTCAGTGAAGAAATTCTTAAATTATTAGATATTATTCTATTTTATAAAATTGAATTTCATCATAAGTTATCATGAATTCCCTTGTCTAGTTTTAATATTGATTAACGAACCACCATATTTGTGAAATGTAAGAAATAAATTGTGGTAATAAAAATGCTTATTGCTTATTGTGTTTATCCCCCAAAAGGTTTCGCCCAGCATGAAGTTGGGCTTTGCTTGCAAACCTATCATCATGCTCCAAAACTATCATCATCATCATCATGTTCCGTCGCGTCTGAGAGAACAGGGTTTATGGGCCAAATATTTAATATTTTCATTTTTCTTATCCGCTTTCCATACATTTTGTTGTGTGGCTAAGTAAATGTAAAATTTGATAGCGGGTTTTTTCTAAAAGGCCCCAAAAATATTTCAACGTCCTCATTCCCAGCTTGAATCGCCCTGTTAAAACAGGACATTCTTATGTTTTAGACTGTAATTACTATTTCATCCACATCTTAGCCGGAGAAAGTTTTCCACCATATCCGCTACGAGTACGTGGGAAGCCACGTCTGTCGTGTGAGAAGAGATATCTCGTGAGACTGAAGTCACGTCCGTCGTGTGTGAAGAGGTATCTCGTGAGACTATAGTCACGTCCGTCATGTGTGAAGAGATATCTCTTGAGACTGTAGTCACGTCCGTCGTGTGTGAAGAGATATCTCGTGAGACTGAGGCCACGTCCGTCGTGTGTGAAGAGATATCTCGTGAGACTATAGTCACGTCCGTCATGTATGAAGAGATATCTCTTGAGACTGTAGTCACGTCCGTCTTGTGTGAAGAGATATCTCGTGAGACTGTAGTCACGTCCGTCTTGTGTGAAGAGATATCTCGCGAGCCGCCGAGATTGAGACGTTATCAGATCATATGGTGGGTTATAAGTTATGAAATTATAACCAGTGGCCTCCGGCACGTTGGCAGTACTGTATATCTCCACCGGGCCTCAGGCACATTGCTGCCAATCGTAAACAAACTGGACTTCTTAATTGATTCCTGGCGCCTCAAATTGTAGGTTGTTTGCTACGGATTTATCGAGTTTTATTACACCTGTAATTGTTTTATTAGACCGGCCAATAAATGTCTCGGTTATGCTCCAGTCGGTAGGTTAATGGTGTGGAGACCGGGACCACACAAGAAGGCCGCTTAGGACTTATGCGATGGCTTGTCTTTATTATTCTCCTCTCTCTCTCTCCCTCTTCCTCTCGCCAACTGACAGCTACATTGCTATTCTTCGTCCAATCTGTAATAAATTGAGTTTCTCTTTTATATACACATTAAAGCGTTTACTTTGTTTACTTTCTAGCATCTGAATTATAAACGATGCAACAGTTAGACAACTATCCGAGACACTTAACGTCACCAGTGTGAAAACCATTGACGATTCTTCGTTCAGTTTTTTTGGTTGAAAAAAATCATACCATACGTGGTTGTGAAGCAATCTGTAAAGAGTTAACAGAGATATGGAACATGATGAATAAAACCACGAGACAATTAATTTGAAATACATTCTGAAAATTAACAAAACCGCTCAGCTGAAGTACACACTGTAGAAAAAATGAAAAACCTTACTATCTCAACTTCTACTCGAACAAGTAACAACCGCATCCAGTGTCACTTTACATTGTATCTAAAGCTTCAGTCCTAAAATGTTTAACACAATATTTTGAGCTAAACATACCCTATCTAGCAATTTCAAAATAATCCATTTAAATGTTAAATCATATTTTTCGTGGTCTGACAGTGTTTTGAAGCAGAATATGTGCACTACGATACTACGAGTTTTGTAACAGCAAGGAAGCTCGTCCAAATCAGAGTGTAGTATTGTTAATTATCAAATGACAGCCTTAACACAAAAACACACGAGAGAGTTACGAAAATATCGTGAGTCGATACAGTTTGAGGTTCATCGTATATACAGAGGCGTGGTTCACAGAATATACCCGCGAGACGTGGTTACAATATTCCATAAGCTTTCCTGTACAAGAAGCCTTTCTTCTATGTATGTATAATACATAGATAAAAGACCTGTTGGAAAGTAAAAGTAGATCTCACTTATTTACCCTCATTTACAGCTATTTATTGTAATAAGTACATGTTTTTGCCCATTAGAAAACAATGTCAACTCCACTTTCCTTTCTTTTTACAATGTTCCAAACAAACAGCCTGGTTTCTGGTTAATTTATTCCCTGGCCAATCAGGACATGGACCACAGGTAGAGAGAGTTAACTCGTCTTGTGTTTCATTTCACTCATAGGGGTGGATCCGATTTCCTCTTGATTAAGAAATTTACAAGCGGCTGTACGGCGTTGCCATTCCGTGAAATTCGAAACCCAGAAATCTGTCTCACGGAGGTCTTTAAAAACGGAGAGCATAAATTGAAGAATTCCTAGCGAGCGCTATAAATCTGTAGACTATCTGGTTCTGTGTTTAGTGGCTGTGTGGCCACATTCCGAGCTGGCCGCTAAACCTCGCTGTGTTCTGGCAACCAGATCTCCCAACTGATTCGCCCTCTTTGACTATTCTTGTTACAGGGACTGTCGTAGAACAAGTACTGACTCAGACGCCCTCGCGATCCGATTCTACAAACCTAGTTCCAATAAATCCTGTTCGTATCTTTAAAATGTTTGCTGAGCAGTGGAGTAATCTATTCATCTATGGTTACCAACCCTAAAAACTACGAGTAGAATCATCTGGTGCACCTTCCATTAGAATTTGAGTAGAATTTATCTGGTGTACCCTCTAATAGACTTTGAGTACAATTGTGCATCCTCCACTAAACTTGGAAATGAATTCATTTGGTGCACAGTCTAATAGACTTGGAGTACAATTGTGCACCATCCACTGGACTCGGTTCCTGTATTAATTGCAGAAACAATTAAATGGATTGATGCAGTAAAAGAAGACAGCAAAATCAGCAACGGTAACAAAAGCTGACCTTTCAAATATGTACATATTTAGGCAAAACGTTCTTGGGTGGTAGAAAAAAGTACCGGAACAACCTGGTCTAGTGAAAGAAAGAAAGCTCATTCCGATAGAATGTAACAAGAGTGGGCACAGAGTGTGTCTCATGGAAACACCTTTGACAGAATTTACATGGTCGATTTACAACAACTAGCCCTTTTAGAGGATAAGTGGACCTCAGTTAGTAACCAGACTACACGGATTATTCACACTCTTCCACATTCATTTTCACTTATTATAGCCTTAGAGTATCCAACAAATGCGTCCATGTGAATATAGACTTATTCTGATCAACCAATCAGATGTTAGGTGTCTATCATTCTTGATGACAAAAATAGACAACTTGGCTTCTAACCCTAACCACGAACAGCCAGTTTGCTTCTAGAACAAGAATATTAAACTAAATTTAGTTAATTTAATCCTAGCTCTGTAAATCAGGTAAAATGGCTAGAAATTGTAGACGTAGAGTCAATGCATTTTCGTAGAGTTGGGCAGTTAATAAGATTGATAAAATGAAAATACAAATACTAACTTTCACACCAACCACAGAGAAAAAAAGAAACAAATGTTGCTTTCTTGTGGCCCCAGTGAGCGCCTAAATGACTCTTAGAAACATATTCCAACTCGTGTACATCTTTATACATCTGTAGTTGTAATTACGACGTTATATCCTTGAGGATGTTGAGGAGTATGCGGGAGGGACTGACAAGGTGCTGGCCCTGCCATCCAACCTAACTACTCGAAACCTCAAGTTTCTAACTCGACACCCATTCAGTGCAATATTGAATAATGCCGGTGTGGGACGGCAACGATATATCGATATTTAAATATCGATAAATATGTTTCGATATACCGATATATTAGTATCAATATTTTATTTCGATACTAATAATAGTGTCGATATTTTGGTCCGATATATCATATCACTAAATATTAACGTTATTCTCTCTACTCAAAATCATCACGATTCGAAAAAAGCACATTTAAATTGCCTCTTATGCGAACAAAACATGCATTGAAATAATAAAATAACTTTATGTAGTATTTCATGTGAGGTTAACGCAATAAACTGTACTTTAGTGAATTAATTTGTTTAATTTTTAGTGTTTATTAGAAGGTTAGTGGCATTTTAAACGTGAAAAAAATAACAATTTTATTACATTATTATTTTATAGTTAAAATAATAATTTAAGGTATAATTATTCTTATTTTGAATTTTTTCATTCAACCCCCGATACATCGGTACTATCGTTAGATCGATATTTGGTTTGCGATGTATTGATAATTCGATATATCAATATGTTGAAAACATTTGCCACCCCTAGTGGCTCAGTGGCTAAGTAGTAGGGCGATGTTCAAGTTGCGAATCCTTGAGTTTAAAAATCAGAAAAACACAAAATCATATAATTAGAATAATTACAAATAAAAATCGCAGAGAGAGTTCTTTTCCATTATATTATACATTAAAAATTTTCCCGATACAACACCTTTTTGTCTATAAAGTTTTAAGATTGTTTTATGTCAAAAGTGGTAATACTGGCACTACAAATTTACTACATAATACGAGGAGTGGGGCAAGTAGAATATTTAAACTCCCTAAAGTCTCAAAAAGTGTTTTTAAACAATCTTTTCACTATATTGGACCCAAATATTTTGATCAATTACCACATGACATAAAAAGTAGTACAAATTTGAATTTTTTTTCTATGAATTTGAAGAATTGGCTATTTTCGAAACAAGATCTAGACTATTTGGATTTTTGTTTAATATAAATATTGACACTTCTTGCAACTAATATGGTTTCTTGTTATTTTAGTCCTGTAATGTATGTTATATAAGAAATTTTAAGTTAAGTAGCAATAAATAATAGTGTAAGATGAATTTAAGATAACTTTTAAGTGTTTCATGCGCCACAGAGAGTTTTATTTTTATAATGTAGAAGCTGGACTCATGTTCCATGTTTATAATATGTTTTTATTAAGTTATATTTTGTGTTTTTTTAGTATTTTGTAAATAATTTTGTACTGGCCACAAATACTTGTAAGTGTGGTCAGTTTTTTCCGAGCCGAATTATTGTTTTTTTATATTTGTAAAAATGAATGGAAAATAAATCATTATCATTATCATTATCAGTTAACAGTTGCTATATCAATCGTTGAATAAAGTTCACGCACACGTCTACAGGCACAAGTGATGTTTTTTTCTGACTTAAACAAACAAAACGATTGCAGCCTCTGTTTCTTTATCTCTGCCCTAACTCAATACTAAGAAGTACTCAACATTTATTTATCCATACAAAAATCACTTTTACTAACTAAAATATCATATTTTGTATCAACTTTTTTGTCTTTCTGAATGAAGTTTGATCAGCCATACAACATTACAAAACTAACAACACACCGCTTGGTTCAGAGCGTTATTTCTTTCTGTTTGGACTATTATTGAACGTGTATACATTGTAGTATTTTTAAAGCTTTGCGAGTAATTGTGTAATCGTTTCGAGAAGGAAGCCATTTGTACAAAAACTAGGCAAGCTATCTTTATGTTTCCATTCTCTGAGCCAAATGGGACGTATCCGAGCAAACTCAATTAAAAAGAGATAAACTGTCAACAACGCTATGTGGAAATACACTTCCTCATACACAGTTCTGTAGACTCTAAACCCTTTAAAATACTAAATTAGTTAAAAGTCTTTCAGATTAACTCACAAAGTGTTTGTAATATTTGCAAACTTATTTGCTTTACAAACATAACTAAGTCCTTTTGTTAGTGGCCGTTTACCTCTAAACCAACATATTGTCGTCCGTTGGTAAATAGGTTTGCAGACACCACTCATAATATTAACTTATGGTCCACTAAAATGGACCTTTAATAATCATAAAGTGTTCACTATAACTCGTTATAATAATAAATACGACCCGTTGAAATAGAAAAAAATGTTTTGGCCCGCTAACGGTAAAATTGAATTGCAACTATAGGGATGTCTGGGACTGTCGACCTTCCAGCGGTGGCTTGGCAGTTTGGGGAGCTGTCGACCTTCCAGCGGTGGCTTGGCAGTTTGGGGAGCTGTCGACCTTCCAGCGGTGGCTTGGCAGTTTGGGGAGCTGCCGACCTTCCAGCGGTGGCTTGGCAGTTTGAGGAACGGTCGTCTTCAATAATACATAAAATCCATAAACATGTACTCAATTCACTAATCACGAAATCTCCGGGACCAATGCAGATTTTAACGGAATTTGGAAGGAAGTTACCTTTCATATTATAGTTATCAAAGAGACCCATTATAAAACGATTTGTTTAAATTCCATTCCTAAGGGGTAGAAAAAGCCCCTCAACACTTCCTTTTTTCCAAAATAGTGACATTGGAATTGATTTAACTTAACATTTTATTTCAAAATGTTTAATGTCATTTTTACTATCTAAGATGTGATTGCACTACTGTGTATCCCCGTAAAGTAGACTTATAGGAGTTTCGCGGCTATAAAACTTTGTTACCTAAGAAAGCGACAGTAGAATGAGCTTTTATATAGATATGATGGCTTAGAGAGAACCACGGAGGGGAGGATAAGCAAGCATAGCGAACCAACCCGTAACGAAGCAATGGCTGTCAGCTAGTCTTAATGTATATATATAATGAAAAAACAGCTAGTAGAATTATTAAGAGTAGTCCATCCATATTATAGAAAAACAAACATTTATTGAGTATTATTCCAGATTATATTTATAATGTCAATTATCTGAAAATCATACCAATGCTACGTGATTCGGATTCCACGTAAAGCTGTAGGTCCCTTAATAATAATAATGAAATAAATAAATGTCTCTTTCTAAGAAACAGTCAACATTAGTTAGTAACAATGACTACATTCATCCATCTAACTACACTCATCACACTCATTCGCTCCTCATATTCGTCCATATTTCTACGATCGGCGTCTGATTGAATAATAAAAACAATTGTAGTTTCTACTGCCAAACAATTTAGTCGTTACGCATTCCAAACAGTATTTTTTTTTTTAATTTTACTTTTATTGCCTTAGAAATTCCAACAATTAATAAATAAAAAACAATTACGATTCGTCCTAAGCAGTGGTTTATTGTAACTTAACGTCTTAATGATTAGAAGTTAGATAGATTTTTTTAAATTAATGATCTTTACCAAATTTAAAATTTTCACATAAGGTTACTAATTACGTTGTAAATTAGCTACAATTTTAAGGTAAATTAAGACTTGACGTGTGGCCCCATCTAAAACGTGTTACATTTACTTATATACGTAACATATTTTGATATAATATTGTATAATAGGTTGTAATAGTCCTAATTTGTCCACCACTGTAAATATAGTTTCCACCATCAATTCGAAGCCAGGTTATTTTTGTCCTAATTAGTGGGTTTAAAGTGTCAAATCCTATTTTAAAATAGCCGAAATAATTATGACAAGGTGTAACTTGTCTGTTTTAACGTAGCCAACCGTTAAATCGACATCTCGGTTCGTTAAGATTTTAGAAAATAAATTGGGGACTGTTAAATTTGAAATTATTAATTTTTTACAAATGACATACATTTTAATTAGTGTGGTCACAACCAAATCTAGTGTTTTATATGTGGCGTTCGTGTTCCTGATAATAGTACAAAATAAGTGAACGTCACAAATCACAAATACATGTATTATAAGTACAAAATGTACAGAGAGATTTATTAGATTTCAGTTAAAAACGCTTATCATCCTCAGACCAGAGGCACTTATAATATAATGAAACTGGTTAACAGGTAACACTGATTTTATATAGTTATTTATAGAATAACGATTACAAGAACATGCTACTAATGTAAAGAAAAATAATATATGTTTACAAAACTTGAAACGTGATTATAATAGACCTGCTATATAAAATATAATTTTAAACTACCAAAAGTGAACGATAAAAATAACAAGAAGAGAATTACAGTAATAGAGAAGCGAAAATATTAAAACATCAAAATATAAACATAAATCACAGATAAATTAGTTTGAGATACAGTACAAGTAAAATTGTTAAAAGTTGCAGTGGCAAAAAATAAATAAATAAAATAAAAATGCGTACGGCTTAAATTTATCTAAATGCATATAATTGTCTCATACAGTAGAGATTAACAGTTAAAGACGAAAAATTAACATAAGAACATTAATCATTTTACATAAAAACTTACTTATTAAAAAAGAACACAGAAAGTCCATTTTAAAACCACAACAGAATAAAGAAAAAAAAGAAAGTCGCTTCCTTGTGGCAGTAAGCGCCTAAGGGGCAGTTATAAATAGATTTCAACTAATGTACATAATTAGACATCTTTAGTAACAAATACTACTTTATCCTTTAGGACTTGGGGTTAATAAATGGAGGGACTGACACGGTGCTGGCCCTGCCATTGCATGACAAAGTGGAGAAATAACTACTCGACACATATTCAGAGCACTATTGGATGCGATCTCTGTCTCTTTCTCCTGTCTTATGTAGCCGACAGTAGTATTATTTAGAAAGTCCAATATTATTATCAAAATATTGTTTAGAATCATACTAAAACAGACTGAGCCCTAATATTTTATTTTTACTTTTTCTACTTAATGGAGCAAAACTAAAATAAATCGGTAAAAATAAAAATTAAAATTAAACGTTATATAATAAACATTGCTGTCCATTGAGCAATCTCCATTTTCTTCTGTTTTGTATGAATCATTTATAAATTGCAATTTAATCGAATTTAGGTAACTAAAATTCGCTCAAATTTCTGTGTTAATTCTCGATGAACAATTTTTCAATCGATGTTTTTGATTATATCCAGCCTAAACAAAATCCAAGTACCCTAACGATTTAGGAGTCATTCTTTTTATTATTATTATTTTGAAAGTTCCAGGGAAACTCTTAACCCCATTTTTTTGAAGAAGAAAAAGAAGTCTTAGTTTTTGATAACAAAAATTAAAAAAACAAATTAAACAAACTAAACCATCATCAAATATGGTAGCTGAATTCTCACGAATTTGTGATGTCCCAGCCATGGCATTGAGAAAAAAAACTGTAAAAGTTAACCTTGTCAACCCATGTAATATTGTACCACCAGCGAAGTTTACATACATTCGGCGAAGTGTTTCATCAGATTTATCGCTCGCGTTACACCATCGGTCGTAACTCGCCACTCTGTTACACAGGTTCGGTCGTAGTAAACCTGTTGCGAATCCCAACAGAACAGAGAGATTCTGCTATTTACGACGGATTTAAATTCTCGAATAAATACTGTAGACAAATACAATAAAGAATCCTATTGGATGTTTATTGTGCAGCTGGAAAAAACGTAGTGTCGTTTCCAAGGCCAGCAGTCGTGTGTGTGTGTGTGTGCTAATTCAAACATATATTATAGTATGTGTCGCGGGGCCGCACGGAGAAAACCGATGTCAATCAAGACGGCCGTGGCGGGCGGGAGGTCCCGCTGTGACTGCTAGCCCATAATCTGTCAGTGCAACATCACTTATGTAAATATACAGCTATCAGCTGGTGCTACTCGGTAACACGGTAACTAAAACATATGTTCTATTTACCGTGCTCGGTAAGACTTGTCGTAAATTCAAGACAGGTGTCAAAGATTGATATGCGTGTACTAATGGGCGTTATTATGTAAGCATTTATTTAAAAACACACAATAAAGTGCTATTTGAAGGTTTTGTTTTGTTTTTTGGCGTTTTACTGGTTTTATTGTTTATTTGTTGTATAGTTGCAACGTTAATGTTTTATTTTTTTAAACAAACTCAACGTTTTGACATGTATAAAACTTTTTTCGTCTTTAGGTGTTACTATCTTATCCTACATTTCAATTAAAACTATATAGCATAGCGCGAGTCAAAGCATATCACTACCAAAGAACCACGAACAGTAAATTAACAATCATTTAGTTTATTCTGTTAATTTATAAATTAAATTAACTTTTATCGATTTAGTTTTGTAATTGCAGTAAAAAGAAAAATATGTATACAGTAACTTAAGTGGTTTATAGTAAACTCTCAATCTTCAAAGAAAGTGCGTAATGAAATAAAAATTATACAACATTTTTTACTGTACTTGTAAGAAAAAAAGTATTGATACAAATTACATTTTTCCTTAAGTCATTTTCGGACATGAGTCAAGGTTATAACCATAAATAAGAACAATTTTTGATCAAACTTTTATTAATATTCTATTCCAAATTAAAAATTAAATAAATCAGATTACATAATGATTTAGATGTAAATTTAGCTGCAAATAAATTTAAAACATAAAAATTATTTTATGAAATAATTTGGGCGGTTTAGAATTCGATGAAATTGTAATAAATTATCAAATGCATAAAATAAAAGAATACGTTGCAAAACATGGTCACAAAATTAAAGAAAAGCTCGAAGAACAGTGGCATCAAATTTAATAAAAAAACTTCACCAGCCACATAAATAACCCCTCAAGTAAATGTCACCAACAAAATATTATAACAATGCAAAATACAACAATTTATTTCGAGAATCCTTCTGGTCTGAGGATCGTAAACTTGACTGATCGAAATCAATCCTCATCTTAGTATAATGCTAATAAATCATTATAATTATAATGTTTGTTCTTTTGTACTTATATTGTTATGCATTTGTGTTGTGACATTTACACGTAATATGCTGAATCAACTTGAGTAACAAATCAACGTGGTTTGTTAGTACTGTAATCGCATTTATGAATTAAGCTATTTTCAATAATTTTTAACTCAGATACATGTGGCTTAAATCGAAATGTTTTAACTTTCATTGAGTTTGTATGATTTCTTGTAATAATGAGGCGTCCAAGTAATTCAGTGAATTTAATATTTAAATTAGCAACTATGAGCTTTCGAATAATGGTTGAAATGAAAGTGGAATTTTTATTGAGTAGGTAGTATTAATTTGACGAATGAATTTCTTTATACTGACTAAACAGTCTGTGCTCACGGCCAGTGACAGCTGGACATAGGCGAGAGCTGAAGAGGGGGCTCTTTTGTGAAAACATTAGCCCACTCAAACTGTTGTCTCGATCAAGTGTCGAATCGTTATTATTGATTATTGTAATAGGCGTTAGCAACGTGGTTATAATAATAGTAGCAACAACGTCATGCGCACAGATTAATTTTTCAATCAGTAATGGAATGCATTGTTGTAATTATTGGTCTCATGGTACGTACACGCGCAATACGACAATGCATTGCTTATAAAATACAAATAATTTATAATGTTCTTTTCCGGAAATGTTGTGTTTAAAATAACCTATATAATATAGTTGACGCACTCACCAATGTTAGGTTAGGTTATATTAGGCTTATCCCCTCTCTCTAGCGGTTCTCAAACTGTGGTACGCTGAGGCGGGACAGTAGCCAATGGTACGTCTCAGCCTTAGTACGGTGACCCACGTAACGTAGAACCACTAGTTTAGTGGTGATGCCCCATCACTTTGTGATACATGTTCCAGACACGAAATTTTCATAAAAAATACAACGACATGATCTATGTATATAATAAAAATATATTAAACATTAATACAATATTAATATATAATATCCAAAAAAGAGATATCCACTCATCACGAAATTTCTGGAACCACAGTAAAGATTTTTGATGAAACTTGGAGGGAAGGTAGTTTTTGTACCATAGAGACTCACTATGAAGAGATTTTTCGAAATTCCATTCCTGAGCCCCTCAACGTTTCCTGTTTTCCGTAAGAGTAAAATTTCGTAATTTAATAATTGATTTCAAACAGCTGATAAAAACATTAACATGACACGAAGGCTTGGCTAATTTGGTTTTGATTGTGAAACGTTAAAAGTCATTTCTACTAACTCTGACATAATTGCACTAATTTCCTACCCTCTAAATTAGACTTATAGGGATTTCTAGGATATAAAAAGTTGTTATCTAACAGAACGGTAGCAGGCCACGGATGGGAGGATAAACAAGCGTAGAATACCAACCCGTAGCGAAGCTAGAGCTATCGACTAGTTATAATTTAATACTGTGTGATTCCTTTGTGATACATATATGAGTATCAAGTAGCTTTAGGTATAACAATTCAAAAAATGTTTGGGAACCCCTGCATGACATACCCCCATGCAGGTTGGGGTTTGTTTTGTACCCCTTGACGCTCCTTCTCCCACTCATGGTACAGGGTAGAGGGTCTTACCCACCCTACATCTCCAAGACGTCATACCCCTCCAATAACTCCAGTTCAGTCCTACCAGTAATCAACACACTAAAACCACCCTTGGCTCGTTCAAGATCAACCCCCGTGCAGTAGCCGTCTCATTAGCTCTAACTGGGCTTGAGCCTTACACACGAGTCTACACTAAACATAAATAATGTACTCCAGGTGTGGCATTTTCACATCTCTACAAAGACCTAATGAGCTACTTTCCTTTGTATGATCTTCGCTCGTCTCCACTTCCAGCGGACAGCTGCAGTTATGAGCACCGATAATCCTTCTCAATTCATGGGAGGTCCTTCAACCTCGATCCTTTTTTAGAGTTGAGCTCTACTTACAAGCACTAGCGTGAGTATAGTTCAGTTTTTAAATGAAGTGAAGTGAAGTGTAGTATAGTATAGTGTAATGTAATGAAGTGAAGTGAAGTGTAGTATAGTGTAATGTAATGAAGTGAAGTGAGGGGAAGTGAAGTCGGTCTGAGATTTAGAGACAGCTGTAGGCAGGTGTTCCGTGATCACTCTATTTTAACCCTTCCATCCTTATTCAATTTCAACTAAAACTTATGCTTTTTTTTTTTTCAAAAATTAATATCTTTTCCTTACCCATAGTCATCCCTACAAAACAAGAAATAAAATAATTTTATCATACCTCTTCATCATAAAGCCATTTTTCAGAAATCATCTGCATATTTGCCCGGCCATTTTGGCAGTATCCCGGATATATTAGAAAAAGTGATAGTGAGAAGGTTTTCAAAAGCAGGTTAAAAAAATATCTTTTAGACAAGGCATATTATACAGTAGACGAGTTTTTAATCAATTAATGATGTTCTTTGATTTGTATGACTGTTATATTTAATGATGTTCTTTTATATATATATATATATATTTGTTTTTTTATCTTTTTAGACCTTATATAAACACTGATTGACTATGTTCCAAACATTGTTAAGTGTCAATGAACAATAAACGATTTGATTTATCTGTTTAAAAATTATGCACTAACTCTTATGTCATGATCAAAATACACTCATGTTTTGCTGTCACTATCTACAATAGCCAACTGTATGTAAAAATTAAACGCATTATCGAAACGAAACAAGTTGTGATCTGTGGGGTTGAATGAAAAAAGTTCAAAATAAGAATAATCACTTCTTTAACTATTATGTTAATTATAAAAATGTCATAAAATAACATTGTTATTTTTGTTTTTCACGCTTAAAAATGCCATTAAACTTCTTATGCACACTAAAAACTAAACAAATTAATTCGCTAAACCTACTTCCAATACATGTTAGGTAAACGATTGAAAAATAAAAATTTGGAAATCACTTTTCCGCTTAACCTCACGTATAAAACTAAATAAAGTTACTTTATTATTTCAATGCATGTGTTTTTACGCATAAGAGGCAATTCAAGTGTGTTTTTTTCGAATCGGGATGATTTTGAATAGGGAGAATAACGTTAATATTGAATATCACTAAATTTTAGTGATATAGTATATCGGCCCAAAATATCAATAGTAATATATCGATACATCGAAATGAGTTTATCAGTTTTTTGTTTTATATATATATATATATATATATATATATATATATATATATGGCTTAGCCATCCCTAGGTGTAAGTCTTTCACCCCTAGATATACTAACACCCGTCTCTAAATTATTGTAGAGTTAGCGAAAGGAATAGGTATAATAGTGTTGACCTCCCTCCCCCCTGTCCTCACTGCAAAATAGGGTACCCGTCCGCAGTCCCTCAGAAATGAACTCCTGGACACTGTGTAGGTCATGGATGAAGTCATCCTCCCCCCCCCCTACCAACTCTATCCCTTGACTGTCCAATCATGCGCAAATCCTGGGAAGATAAGTAGGCTCCTGTATAGGGAGTGTAGGATCACTGAGACGTCTCCAACAACCACCCGCAGTAAGGGTGTGACGCTCAATAAAGTACTGCCAGATAGGCTTTCACCCGAGCACAGATTGACGCTCGCTGTGCGGGCGGTCCTGTACTTTCTCCCGCAAGGCCGCCTCGGCCCGCCAACAGCGTCGGCTGACTCAGTGCTCTTTGGAGGTCGGCCGTAAAAAGTTCAGACTTTCTGCAGCTCGAGATGACTCTAGAGGAGTTTCTTGGAAAGTCGAGTTGTTGTTGATCAGAGTCCATCCAGATTTCTTAATCAAAGCCGCTCTGTTTACCTTCAAAATCCTTATATATAATACGTGAAGCCGTTCTGTATCAACGCAACTCCTCCCTTATTTCATTACCAATTTAAACGGTTGAGTTGTTAAAAAGTTGCCTCTGTTCGTAGTTGTGCAATAAAGTCTTAATTCTTTAAAATTTTTACCCAGAATGGCATGGGAAGCCCTCAAAGTATGTTTCTCGGCCATAAAAATTATACGGAGGAGATTAAAATTAATTAAAAAGTAACAGATGTTCAAATGTAAATAATAATTTCAACAAATAATCCAACAGCGGTTAGAATTCAAACAATGGTGTTTTTACGAGGCGTGTTTTTAAAGTAAGTACCGTTTTTAAATTACGCCGCCGCAGCGCTGCGGTCGCCGTTTAGCGCATGCGCGCCGTGTAGCCACATCTGTTGGGAAGCCACAGACGCCATTACGGAACCATCCGATCGAGTTTACATCTGTTTGCGTGATTTTAAAATGACTCCACCTATTGAGAATCCCGCCGACTGCGAAGTGCGTGCTGTAATACGGTTTCTCTGTGCTCAAGGCTTCAAAGCAGTCGACATTCATCACCAAATCAGTGAAGTGTATGGTGAAAACATTATGAGTGATGGAATGATTTAGAAATGGGTTAGGGCCTTTAAAGATGGCCGCACAAACATTTATGATGAGAAACGAAGTAGGCGACCTTTAGTCATTACCGATGACTGAATGAAATGAAGGTCGTTTCTCATCATGAATGTTTGTGCGGCCATCTTTAAAGGCCCTAACCCATTTCCAAATCATTCCATCACTCGTAATGTTTTCACCATACACTTCACTGATTTGGTGATGAATGTCAACTGCTCTGAAGCCTTGAGCACAGAGAAACCGTATTACAGCACGCACTTCGCAGTCGGCGGGATTCTCAATAGGTGGAGTCATTTTAAAATCACGCAAACAGATGTAAACTTGATCGGATGGTTCCGTAATGGCGTCTGTGGCTTCCCAACAGATGTGGCTACACGGCGCGCATGCGCTAAACTGCGACCGCAGCGCTGCGGCGGCGTAATTTAAAAACGGTACTTACTTTAAAAACACGCCTCGTAATATTGATGAGGTTAGATCTATCATAGTTTTAAACCAGGGAAGGTTACAAGCACGGTTTTATTCACATTCGAATGTAGCGCTCCGCTCTAATGTACTTGTAGGTTTCAATGGTAATCTAATGAAGTTATTTTATTTATTTAATTAATCTTCATCTGTTAAAAAAAAAAAAAAAACAAATGAAATGAACACGTTTGAAATAAGCTAAGTAATATAATTGGGCGTTTATACTAATAAACAGGTATCAACACAAGTAATGTGTGTGAGATACAGTACATACATTTAATATTGTGATTTTATATTATACACTTATTTAATATTATTTGTAGTCAAAAGTCACAGGCCGAGGTGTAACGAGCGCAACGAATGACGGGGTTGGCATGCAAGCGTGCAGGGGTGACCCCTAGTGTTATCATATTGTAATATATAAAATCCAAAAAGTGATGTACTCACTTATCACGAAATCTCCGGGACCTCTGAACGGAATTTGATGAATATGGAGGGACGTTAGCTGTTGAATCATAGAGACGATATTACATTCCTAAGCGATAGAAACAGTCCCTCAACGTATCCTTTTTTTCCATTAGAGTAATATTAGTTTAATTTAGTTTCATAATTTATTTCAAACAACTGATTAAATAAACGTAAAAGTGACAGAAAAGATTGGCTGATTTGTTGTTGTTGTGAAATGTTTAAGGTTATTTCTATTAACTCTGACATTATTGCACTAGTTTGCGTCCCCCTAAAGAAAACTTACAGGGGTTTCTAGGCAGTAAACTTTGTTTTTAGGAGAATGGCAGCAGGCTGCTATATTCTTGGGAATGAATATAAGAGAAGGCAATCAGGCGTAGAGCACCAACCCGTAGCGAAGCAAGGACTGTCGGCTAGTTATGCATATTAGGGACAATTAGAGGTAATCACTACATAGAATTTAGGGCCGAGGGGTTGGCACGCGAAGCACGCAGGGGTGTTCCCTAGTGCTTCGCTAATTGCGATTTTGTGTTTGTAACGGTCAAGAGATGAACAATTGGTGGCGAGACGCTTTTAGAGTCGTTTATTATGAAGAGTCTAAGTGACTTACAAACTCACTAATGACTTACTAAATTTGTCAATTTCCGAACATTAATAACCCCCCCACCCCCCACCTAGTATCCGTCTAAATGTAACACCACTTATCATTAAGTTATAAAGCTATTAATGTAGGAGAAAAAAAGCTTTTAAATGTAGATTAAGGTGCCAAATTATTTTCCTTTGTATTTTCCACTTCCAGTGGACAGCTGTTGTTATGAGCACCGATAATCCTTCTCATTTCACGGGAGGTCCTTCAACCTGCAATCCTTTTTTAGAGATAAGCTCTACTTACATGCACTAGCGTGAGTTTAGTTTGGTTTTGTACTGTATTACTGAGCACCCCCTCTCCCCCAACGTCTAGAATATATTTGTTGACGACTGGATATGTAAATATCGGAGTCTTTTTTAGAAAAGGCTCACCAAAATTGCATTTTTAAGTATCATACCTAAATTTTGAAAAAAGCCAATTCCATGAGGATTCAATTAGGATTAGGTTATGTTACGCCAGTTTAAGGTACGTTTTGCTTGGAGCGACTGGTGCGATGATCGTAGGAGCGACTATCGCTGAACGATTATCGCTCCGCGATCATCGCGACTGACTGTTATGCTTCAAGCGACTGGAACCAAGTGACTTCAACGTAAAAAACCCTCAGTGGATCATCTTCAATCCATTGTCGAGCTTTGGGAGGATAACATAAAATGAGTTATTGATTATTTTTCTTGTTTTTCTGACATATTACTTAATATTATACGGAAAATGTAATAATAAAATGATATAATTTCTTGTTGTAGTTTTTATTACATTTTTAACTGAACAAAAAAATTCATAGAAGAAAACCATTAAAAAGCAGCTTTTTTCCATAATTCCGAACGAATAAACAGGAGCACCAAGAAATAAGGTTATAACCGCTCAGCGACCGCGATTAGACTGGTTCCGAAAGCAGTATCTCGCGACTGCGAGTGGCGACTCAATCAAGGCAAAACGGTGCAATGCAAAGCAGTCCTTGCGTTCATCGCTCGGCGATCATCGCTTAGCGAACATCGCACCAGTCGCTCCAAGCAAAATGTACCTTTAAGCATCGATTTTAACTACACACTCTTACACGTCTCGTCCAATATTAAATTTTGTGTGTAAAATGATCATCTGACGATTGAAGTTTTTATACATGTTTAAATGTCTTGTTGAAATTTTGGCAGTCTCTAACAAATTTACCAATCATGAATAATCATATGCAAACAAATAGCTTTTAAACAAGTGAGGAAGTAGAATTTCAAAATATGACCAAACGTAACTCCTGTTTGAGATGTTAGAGCCATCCCAAAACTGACTTCTTGCCAGGGGCAGTTTTCTAAGAAGTTCAAATTTTCCGGCTTGTTAAGGTAAGGGACCACCGGAGACGGTCGTCGCGAAGATTTGTTACGCCGGCTGCAGACTCCAGCTGAGAGGTTTCAAAAGCGAGGTGCTGACCTAAAGAAATAAAGGACCCTAACTGTCAACGGTGACGAAACAATTCTGTCCTCAAGGTGAAGAAGTGGCGGGGAATCACCGACTGCTGTGACGCCTTGATTGCGTCGTTCGAACTGACATACATTGACTTAACAGTATCTAGACACCATTGGAAGAAGTAGTTTTGATATGAAAGTAGTCAAGCGTCTTCGTGAAGTTCTTGGGTATTAAACGATCTATCGTGAAATAATTCAGAGACTTCTTTCTACGGAGGTAAACCTGTTAGAAAAGTCATTTACTATAATGACGCCGTGTTCCTAGAGCACGTGTTATTTGCGCACAGGACTAAAATCGTGTTATTTGTACACAACCCATCTACCTAGGGTCAGGATAGTGTCAGAAGCACACACGAGGTAAAGCGGTCTAGTCTGTCTGACCTGTTGAAGATCCCGTGAAATGTATAATCCCCAGGACATAAATCGATTACTCAAGTTTAAGTGCATAACTCAATTGAAATTTTAAAAATATTTTAAGAAACGTTCATTAAAAATTAACTTGACGAATAGGAAAAAAATATGTTTAGTGACATTCCAGTTTTTGTCCGAATTCAATTTAACAGTTTAAAACTCACGTATCTATTAGAAATTAAACGTAGGCATAGGATGTAAATATTGAATACAACAAGTATTAAGTACAGGTATAATATAAGAACAAATACAGTACAAGGTGAATTTTACTGATAAAAACTTCCAGTTTAGGCCAGGATTCGTCTCTAACTAACTCAGGCTCTGACGTCTTAGACCACTTATCCCCACCGACTTTACAAACTTTCCAACTTATGGTCTCCAAAGAATGATTTATTCTTGAACTAGTATTTGCTAAGTAGACCAATCGGCTTGCCAAAGCAAGAAACTCAATTGAAACAAGTGAATAGAAAACTCTTGAAGTCTGTGAATAAGTTGTTATTGACACAGTTTAGTTGGAGTGCAGTTCATATTGAAGGAAGATAACAGGTATAAGTAAATATTCTTCTAAAACATCCGGTTCCTATCCTTTATCGCTATCCAGGTGTCGGAAAAGTTCAAAGAGTGTTTACTGGAGGAGTGATCAAACATTTTTAGTTAACAGGTCAGCACTGGTGGGGCAGTGCTGTAACCCAGCTACTTGGGGACAAAGTGTTTGGGAGATTGTAGGCGATATGTTCTACTCTTGGTCCTCTTAATGCCGACACGGCGTCCGCTCAATGGTTGCTATCGACGCGGACACTACTAGAGAAGTCTGGGGTGTCCATGTTGGATGATAGTCAAGGTTCAGAAGTTGTGTAGGGAAGAGAACTGAGTGTCAGAGTTGTGAGTTAGCTGAAAATCAAACCAAAACTACGTGGTTCGGATTCCACGAAAAGCTGTAGGTCCTATAGTTGCCCTGGCTATTGAGCTATTAATAAATAGTCCTTTCTGAGCTAAGTTGAACTCAGATAGTAACAGTGACTACAATCGTTCATCTACACTCATCACACTCATTCACCCCGCATATTCGCCCATATATCTACGATCGGTGTCTTGGAGATGAATAATGAATAACTTCTAGCTCAAGTACGTACGGTTGAGCTATTATCTTTATAAGTATGTATGGGTTTCAGTTGTATGAAAAGATTAGGGATACTGATCGATGGTCCTCTTAGCCATCCAAAGGACTACGAATATTGACGGATCCCTACCACCTGAGGCTCTCCCAACCACTTTGGATTTCGACATCCCCGGATCCCCCGACCAAGGGATGAGGCTATCGACGAACTCTATCTACCAGTCTAAGAACTGGTACTATAGTGGTCATCCTATCCACCCTAAAAAAATACAAATATTGATGGACCCTCACAACCACTTGAGGACCCTCCCAACCTTCCTGGATTACGACTGATTACATTGCATCACGACCAAAGGATGAGGCTATCGATGAACCCTCTCTACCAGTCTAAGAACAAGTCCTGTTAAGATCCTTCTAGCCACTGTAAGGACCACAAATATTGACGGACCTTTCCTGCCACCTGACGTCTCTCCCAACATCTGTAGATTACAACTGTTTAAATTTCATCCCGACCAAGGGATCAGGCCATCAACCTGATCTTCTAGTCTAAGAATTAGTACAATTTGTGGGCCTCCTAGCCCCCCCCCCCCACCCGACGGACTGAGAGTAGTTGACAGCTTTCCCATCTACCCTAAGGGATGCAGTTGTATTACACCCTCAACACTTTCCTCAACGTGATAATATTTATGGGTCCTTTATCCACACAAGAATTTTAGATATTGATAGATCCTCATAATCAATCTAGAATTAAGGATATTGTGAGGCTCTTCAAACTATTGTTAGAACGCAATAGGTACCTTATAGTACCCGGAATTCTTGTATTCAATGGTCTTATCACCAAATGAAATGTAGATTTACTTCAACCTCTTTGAGGGTGGTGGTGGCCTTCTCCTTCTAGACCAATGTTAAGAGTACAAATATCGACCACACTAAGGAAAGAGGATATGAACTCTCCTGATAGACTACTTTAAGAGCCTAGAACATTCATCCTCCAGACCACACTAAGGGAAGAGGTTATGGATCCTGAGACCACTCCAAGGACAGAAATTATGGACCCTCAAGACTACTGTTAGAGCTGAGACAATGGTTCCTTAGACCACTCTAAGGAAAAAGGTTATGGATCCAAAGACCACTCCAAGGACAGAAATGATGAACCCTCAAGACTACTGTAAGAGCTGAGACTATGGTTCCTTAGACCACTCTAAGGAAGAAGGTTATGAATCCAAAGACTACTCCAAGGACAGAAATTATGGACCCTCAAGACTACTGTAAGAGCTGAGACTATGGTTCCTTAGACCACTCTAAGGAAAAAGGTTATGGATCCTCAGACCACTCATAGGACAGACTATAGACCGTCAAGACTACTGTAAGAGCTGATATTATAGATCCTCCAAACAATTCTAAAGAAAAATAGTACAGATATTCAGATAACTCCAAGGATAGAGGCTTTGGACGCTGAATACTACTGTAATAACTGAAACTATGTATCCCCAGACCACTCTAAGAAAAAGGGTTATCGATCCTCAAACTACTCAAGGGGCAAAGACAATAGATCTCCAAACTATTCTGGGCCATGCACATTACTCTAAGGGTAGTATATCTGAACCCTGTAAACGATTTTAGGAAGAAATGTTACAAACTCTCCAGATTCTGAACAATTTTAAGGGCAGGTGCTATGACAAGCTCACCTGACCACTCTATATGATAAATCAATTGATGAATTCTGCAGACCAATTTATGAAGTTGACTAAATCGCCAGACCATTTAAGAATAAATCCACTGGCAGGACATCAACACACTCACTCTAAATGCTGTGACTACTGACGCCTCTCCCACTGATAACGAACTCTTACAGAAACTGACGAGTCCTCCCAAACATCTTGTGACCCATACTCTCCCAAAATCCCTAAGGTTTATTAGGTCATTTATAACCACTCTACCTTCAAATAATTTTGACTAACCCTTTTAGTCTAAGGAACACCGAGTTTTCCCAACCATAAAACAGTTTTGTTGAGGCCAAGGACTAATCTAATCTTTCCACCCATTCTATCTTTACACAGACTAACCTCTCTCTCTATGTAAATGATGGGTTCCCCAACTGCCCTAAGGTTTACGCCTTTTTACAGATTCTCTCACCAACCCCCGATTTAGATAAAAGGTAAATGTGGTGTGGTGTACCGAAATTGATCACTATAATATTTTCACATTTTTTTACTTACTCGTAAATTGTAATAAAAGTGTGTTGTGTTACGTTCACTTGTTTTGGTTATATTAAGGCGAATATGAATGGTTACTTAACTGTAGGGTGAGTCCTGATGAGTGTAGTCTGATTACTAACTGAGTTCAACTTATGCTGAGATAGGTTCAACACTGGTTTAATGTAGGGGCTTTGCTCATTTATCACAAGCCCAATAGCCAGGGCAACCAAGGGACCAAAAATTCAACTGGAATCCAAACCATTCGTGTTATAGATACTGTACCTGTACTTGAGAAGACTGATATGTCGGATAAATGGACACTTAAATAGACTAATTGATCAGTGCCGTGTTAATTGGAATGAACGGCTGTGACGTGGGGAAAGGGACAATCGGAACTAAAGATTTCCCAGTAGCCGTGGTGGAGGGACCACCCAAGAAGCCGTGCCGTGGCTACTGGACCGAGGAAATTGGGCAACAGCGGTCTGCCGCTGTCGCAAGGCATTGCCATTCCACCGGAACAAACGTCAGGCGCAGCCTGGAACTGGACTCCTAGATAACTTAGGGGACAGGTCACCGTTAACTACTTCACGTTCTATTAGTGTAACAGCTTTCTAGATCTGCAGTTCGTATTAGTTTACATAAAAAAAAAAGGGATGTTGTGCAAGGGATAGAACTGAGTATCAGGGTAGTCAGTTTACCGAAATCAGGCCAATAATACGTAGTTCGGATTCCACGTAAATCTGTAGGTCCCTTGGTTGGTCTGGCTATTGTCCAATAAAAAGCCCTTTCTCAGGAACAGTACACATAAGACAAACAATGACTACAACCGTTTATCTACACTCATTCCGTCATTCATATTCGATCAATATCGACGATCGGTGTCTTATAAATAAACAAATAAGAGGGATGCTGTGCTACAGTCTTCAACACACTTGATACACAGATAGTGATTGAGATGTAGCAGTATTATTAGCATTATGCCTATAGAATTACATTTATATTAGATTGTAGATTGCCATGTTTACAACTGCACCGTGTTGCAGAGACGTGTGGAAGGAAAATGTAGACAACAATTTCACAAAATAATATTTATTCTCTCGTAAAAATCGTGTTATCAACTGATAGATTTCTCTGCAATACACCAAGGATCAGGCTTGTGACATTTTCACCAATATAACTTGTATTATTCTTTCGGTGTTGCAGAGGGCGTGCTCGGGTTGTGACAATGCCCTAGAAGAGCCTCAAAATAGTGCTTCGAGTTGCGACAAGTGTTTAAAAGGAATCAGCCCCAGAATAGTGCTAAAGTTGGAACAAAATTCCAGGCGGAGACTCAATCTTCTGCATGAGTTGCGACAAGTGCTAAAGAGGAGGCAAATGCAATCCAAACTAGTGCTCAAGCTGTGTCAAATGGAAAAGAGGACCCTCTAATTATTAGTGGGTCGCGACAAATTTCCAAGAGGAGCCTCAACATAGTGCTCAGAAGTTCATTAATAAATAGAGCTTAAGATACTCTGTTACATGGAAGTAATATCCAAAACAAGTGCCTCAAGATTTCTGAAAATCAATTGATAGATCATGATTAAAGACCCACTAATGATGGTACTAAGTCAGAAAAAAGAAAATTGAATACATCAACTAATACTCTACTAACCAACCTTACCACGTGGACGGTAAATATTGAGTGATCAGTGAAGACAATGACAATTGGTGAAGATCACCTTCATCCCAAGATCTTACGGTCAACAATATCCCTTCTATACCCACGCGTTTTAAAACTAAGTACGGAAGTCGATGCCAGCAATATGCCTAGAAAACTAAGTATGGTAGGCATACTAAAAAAAAGAGCATTAACCATTCAAGCGCCACGTACCAAATACCAGCAATACGCGACTTTTTAGGGTTCCCAACCACAAAATCTCAATTTTTATTACTAAACAAATGTGATTTATGACGTATTCTTACTTTCACATTAAAGTCTGGTCTCTTGTCGTAAAATAAAGATATGTAATGTGAAAAGACACTTGGAGTCAGATGCAAAGGTGGAGATAATAGCTCTGGCACAACCCGTGATCACGCGACTAGAGCTGGCCGAGGGAACGCGGCGGAGGCGCGGAGGTGCGAAATGAAGAGGCGTCAACGAAATGCGACGTCGGAATGATCCTGATCGAGTACGGAGTACGAACGTACGTATGTACAGGTACGGGGAGAGCGAGTGAGAGAGAGAGAGATGTTGTTTTTGTTTCTGGCGTGGTGTAGCGCGGAGTCCACGTGTGTGGTCCAGCCAGTGAATGGCGGCCGTTGGCGCTGGGGGGGAGACGAGTGTTGCTAGGCAACGACCAATGGCAGCGCTCTAGTCAGTCGACGAGACCTGTCCAAGGTGTACACATGTCGCGAGTGTTCGCTCGGTCTGTGCTTGTTCTTGTGCTGTGTGTTTGACGAGTGCTCTAATGTGGACAGTGGGGTTTGCAGACGGTATGCAGGGCCGCTATGGTGTGCGAACAAATACGCCACACGTCAGATCTCTATGTGAGGACTAGCTGGACTGACGCCGCCTTAGCTCTTTCGCAAATTGACAAGGTAATCTCTCTTGTACATTACTGATAAGGTCCTTGCAACGTCTCATAGTTCATAAATAGTGTCTGAAACAACGTCCTAAGACTAGTAGTTTCTTCATTAATTCAAATAACTGACAACTTTCTAACTGGAGTGATATTTAGATGTGACCTACCGAAGCAGTTGTGCGTTTCTCTACTAGGTAGCGCGGCCTGCTCTATACTCTTTATTTTCCAGTCTTGCCTTTTTACTTAATTAAAAAAATTAACTTTTTTTTGAAAAAAATAGCTTAATTTGTTGTTAAACAGTCTCAGTAAAGGCATACATTAGAAATATTTAATGTAAAAAAATGCATAAACTAGTTCACGTTAGGGCTACTATTTTAATAAATTAAATGATAAATATAATAAAGTACCCTTTTATAAAATAAATATAATAAAAGGGTACTTTATTATATTTATCATTTAATTTATTAAAATAGTAGCCCTAACGTGAACTAGTTTATACATTTACAATGGCTAATTACCCAGAAATTGTTCACAAATACAAATACAACAACCTAAAAGAGATGACCATTAAAGAAGATATTAAGTTTAACAAGAGATGCCTAAGTGAAAATATTACTCCTAACTACGTCCAACTATATACAAAAGTAAAATCTAGAGCTGCACTTATTACATTGGAGACTGCCAAGAAAATATGGATCAAAGAAGAAATTAATACTCTATATATGAAACTACACAAATTGAACCAAGAAAAAGAAGAATTATATCAAAATCTTAAATCACAATACCACCATTATAAAAGGGTACTTTATTATATTTATCATTTAATTTAATAAAAAAATGCCTATTGACTTTGCATTTTTTCGTGCTCCTGTACAATTTATTAGGCCTAGGCTATAAAAGGAAACCAAAACAATCATATCAATGAAACATTATTGCAGTAATTTGTAATAGTTTAAAACTCAATATAGTGAGATTTTAAAACCTATTTTAGGCGATTTATAGAAATACTCAAACTAGCATTATTTACAAAAATAATTTATCAATTATCGAAGACATATATACATTTTTGTTAAGATTAATTTTATAGTTACAGTATTAGCATGTGTCATATACGTAATATTTGAAAAATACATTGAATGCAAATCATGACTGTTACTCTCCTATGACAATTTAAAGGCCAATAGAAAATCGCAGAAATAATTCAGTTTTAACTTATTTATTTGTTATGTTATAGAACACCTGACCTCCTTGATAAGAGTAGGCCTCAGTGTTTACCTGTACTCACCGGTAGGCCTACATTTTATGACAGATTTCAATTGTTGTAAATTGTAAAACGTTGTTTTTGTATTTAAAAGATAATTTTTTATTTCTTTAATAATAAAACAAGTGGGCCTAATAATGTTAATTCCAAGTAGTAATTTTTATAAAAATACGTTACTTATAAAATTTAATGTATCGGTAAAAATAATCGATTGTTCGATAGTAGGGCTGGATATCGGTGCGTTCATGGAGGTAGGTAGGCTAGCTGGCGGCACCTACAGAGCCTGTGTGTGGTCCTAGCCGGCAGCTGACGGCACAGCTCAACCGCCAAGGACGCCCATCTCTTCCGCTTCCCCCCGCCGGCCACCCTTAACGGCACACAGACCGCCGTGCCTGTAGCTTCTCTTCTCTATCTACATTAGCTATTATTTGTACCAAAGACAAGGTGAAACAAGCTAATTTTTAGGGAAGAAATGTACGGTACTTTCTATTTGATGTACATTAGCATAAGAAACTAATGAAAAAGTGTTACACCTTCCAAGAAATAAGACATCCCCACTTTAATGTGTTAATGTTCTGCTTATTATTAAACAAAATTATACGATTTAAAATTAAATCAAAATTATTACCGTAACATAAAAATTAACCTTAAGAATTAACCATACTTTTGAAGTAATTCATGTTAAACGTTTTCTTTCTACTTGTGTTTTTTATCGTTATTTTTTTATTTATTATCAAAGCTGGTGATTCGAGAGAGGGCAAAATATTAATTTATTCGTGTTTATTATATAAACTACAATGTAACATAATTTTATTGTAGACCTACAGTACAGAATTTATAATTTATGTGTTTGGATCAATCTGATCAAATCGAAACAAGTTTGGTAGTAGTTATTTATTAAAATTGTTTACTGCCTGAATTTACAAAAAGGTATAACTTGTAAATTTTTTCCCTCCAATAAAATATACTTTTAACACGTTTTTATTATCCTACTGTATTTTATTATTATTTATTTTATTTTACACATGTGAACGAGAACTATCGGTGTATTTCTCTAGAACCCAAAAAGAATGTACATTAAAGATTATTATTATTAGATTACTGTACTATGATACATCTAAGTTTTTTACATTCAAAATTTCATTTAAATCTCGAAATCCTGCAACATAGGCTAGACAATGTGGTGGCTGACTAGAGTTTACACAAAATGTACCACTTCGACTAACTTAATAGTTGATGTCGATATAATTCTAGATAAAAACCAGGTGACCTTGAAACTGGGATTGTTTTACGTTAGAATCAGATTTTGCCGCACTGAATTATATTGAAAAAAATCGTGATTTATAACAAAATCCAATACATTTTATCGTACACATATTAATATCCCAATAGTTTACTTGTGATCACAATAATAATCTTAAACAATTTATGCGTGATCAAAAGTTGCAGGAAACAACATATCAACGACCCCCTTTAAAATTAGTGGCGGCGTACTGGAGAACACCTGACGGCGGACTGGTGCTGCGCCGGTGGTCAGCCCTGTAATGAGCAATGGGTGCATCGCATATTCCAGTCAGGCGGGTTTGTTTACCTACAGCGTGAGTAGCACAAAAGAAAATGCATTTGTAAACAATGGTTGACGACGGCCAAGTGACGTGCACCGTCGGACCTGGTGTTGGACGGGACAGAAGACGTCACGTGTGCCATCTCTTATGTGTTGGCTAAGGCACGTGACGTCACATATGCTCTGTCTGTGTTGGGCATGGCGCATGACGTCACGTGTGCCCTCTCTCATGTGTGTAAGACAGGACACTTGACGTCACGTGTGTCCTCTCTCTCTTGTATGTTAGACGGGACACATGACGTCAGGCGTCGCCTCTCTCGTGTGTCTTGTGAGAGAGAGTCTTGTTTGTTAGACAGGACACATGACGTTACGTGTTCCCTCTCTTGTGTGTTATACAGGACTTATGACGTCACGTGTGCTCTCTCATGTGTGTTAGACAGGACTTATGACGTCACGTGTGCTCTCTCATGTGTGTTAGACAGGACACATGACGTCACGTGTGTCCTCTCTCTTGTGTGTTAGACAGGACACATGACGTCACATGTGCCCTCTCTTATGTGTTAGACAGGACACATGACGTCACGTGTGCTCGTGCTTGTGTGTTATACAGGACTTATGACGTCACGTGTGCCATCTCTTATGTATTGGACAGGACACATGACGTCACGTGTACCCTCTCATGTGTGTTGGACAGGACACATGACGTCACGTGTGTCCTCTCTTGTGTATTGACCAGGACACGTGACGTCACATGTGTCTTCTCATGTGTGTTGGACAGACACATGACGTCACGTGTGTCCTCTCTTGTGTATTGACCAGGACACGTGCCCTCTAGCTCTCGTGTTTGTTGGACAGGACACGTCTCTCCCAGTGTTACCCACGCAACAGGCGTTCAGTTAGTGTGCCTAGACTTTTTACGGCAAGTGAGAAGGTCTTGCTTAATAGTAGTAACCGTCTATCCCAGTGTTACGCACAGGCGTTCAGTTAGTGTGCCTAGACACTTTACGGCAAGTGAGAAGGTCTAACTTAACAGTAGTAACCGTCCATCCCGGTGTTATCCACAAAACTGGCGTTCAGTTAGTGTGGATAGACAATTCACGACAAGTGAGAAGGTCGCACAACAGTAGTAACCGTCTCTCCCAGTGTTACCCACAATACAGGCGTTCGTTAGTGTGGATAGACACTTTACGGCAAGTGAGAAGGTCTAACTTACAGTAATAGTAGTAACAGTAACCGTTCCTCCCAGTGTTACCCACAGTACAGACGTTCTGTTAGTGTGGATAGACACTTTACGGCAAGTGAGAAGGTCTAACTTACAGTAATAGTAGTAACCGTCCATCCAAGTGTTACCCACAGTACAGACGTTCTGTTAGTGTGGATAGACACTTTACGGCAAGTGAGAAGGTCTAACTCACAGAAATAGTAGTAACCGTCCCTCCCAGTGTTACCCACAGTACAGACGTTCTGTTAGTGTGGATAGACACTTTACACTTTACGACAAGTGTGAGGGTCGCAATTTACAGTAGTAACCGTCCATCCCAGTGTTACCAATAGAACAGATGTTCAGTTAGTGTGCCTAGACACTTTACGGCAAGTGAGAAGGACTTACATATAGTAGTAATTGACCATCCCAATTATAACCACAAAAAGGACGTTCAATTAGTGTGGCGAGAACTTTTACGGCAAGTGAGAAGGTTATAAATATTTCGGACATTTATTGCGCTTTTTATATCTCGAAACTTGATTTAAGACTTTTCAAGACAAGTCTCCGGTGTTTTATTCGGCGACTTTGTTCTCTTCAAGGAAATCTGCCATTTACAGCCAATTCGCCGAATTTATTGCTTGTCTTTTAAGTGTATGAGTTCATTTTATTAGCTTTTCCCATTATTTTTTTGTTGTGCGCGAAAAAGTGACATTTAACAACTGTATCTATAGGATAATTTGCAGTTTGTTAAATTTGAAATCGTCGAGAGAAAGAGAGAGAGAGAGAGAGAGAGAGAGAGAGAGAGAGAGAGAGAGAGAGAGAGAGAGAGAGAGAGAGAGAGAGAGAGAGAGAGAGAGAGAGAGAGAGAGAGAGAGAGAGAGAGAGAGAGAGAGGTGGGGGAAGAAAACTGATGATACCAAGGTGATGGTTCTATATATTTTAGTAATGTCTGTATGGTTTACAACAAATGTGGATATTTACGGTATGGGAAAAATATTCATATGTTAGTAAGGGTTATGGTTTTTGTACGACCTTTACGCGAAGTTAATAATTGTACGTTTTTGGACAGGTAATGTTAAATGATTTGTTATGTTTAATCTTGGTGCCGTATATCGTATTTTTGATAAAAGAGAAAAGACATTTAAAAAATAAATTATTTCTAAGCACTTCTAGTTTGAACGGTTTGCTCATTAGAAACATTCGTTTAATGATTAGTTGTGTTAAGATTCGTTTTGCAATTTTATCTGATTCAAAATTAATCAAAAATATTCGAGCAGTGATATGTTTTGTTCTTACTGCCCATATCTGACAAAGCGAACGACAGTCAACGCTTTTTGTTGAGCTGGCTTTGCGCCCAAATTTGTTTTATTCTTTCGGAATAATCTCTCTTTCTTTCACTAGACCAAGTTGTTCCGGTCTTTTTCATGTCTCTATGGCCAACTTCCAATCCAAGTCTCTTGCCTCAAAGTCAGCTTGTGCTATTCGTTATGCTTTTAGGTCTTTTATTGCAAATATTTGTTTAACTGTTTATGTAATTCTCCTTTTTCGATTTGCAAGGTTTGTTTTGTTAGCCTAGTGGGCTCTATTCTCTTGATATATAAGGATCTTGTTATTCTTTTCCAAGATCTTGATCGTAGTTACGAGGGTGAGTATAGGTTACGAACGAGTGTGAGTTATTTAATATAGCATTTATTAGAAGCCAAAACAGAGTTGGTTCTCCTTAAAAGACGGGGACCAATGGTTCTCTGTCAATATAAGGGTGTCTCTAGGATGACTGCTACAATGTCAAGAGCTAGGCTTTGGCCATACAAGCCAATTAGTTAAATACCTCGCTGTGGTGTCACATTTCACACTAATAAATTTAAACATGTGTCAGTTGTTGACAACTGGCTAATGAGTTAGGGAAAATAAGCCGATTTGTTTCCTCTCTGGGTGCTGCCAATTTATTCCATTCGTCTATAAAATTATTAACGTGTAGTGAAAGGTGTTCCTCAGGGATCTGCATTGGGCCCAATTCTCTTCCTACATTTCTTTATTGTATGTTAGTATAAGGTATCAGATCGGCATATTCTGTAATTGTAATCATATTTTTTCATTATGTAATCGTAAACATTACCAAATTAAATTAATTTTGATGTGATTAACTGAAAAAAATCTACTAATCTTTGGAACCGTAAAACTGACCTGTAGGTGTGAGATAACTTAATCAAATTGCTCTCACCTTAAATAGTTAAGGTATTTATTCCTAATACAAAGACCTTAACTGTAAGAATGAGGAATTATAAAATAAAGTTAAGGGATGTAAGGGGCTTTGCGTTACGAAAAAGCGACTAGTGTTACAAAAATGGCGGTTTTAAGAGGAGAGAATATTTAAGAGAATTAGGGTTTTAACACAAAGTAGGGGGATAGGAGCGTTACATTCAGGACAGGGGTTTACATTAAAGAGTATGAGGCTAGAAGTATTACATAGAAGAACTTGTATGTAATACTTCTTCTAGTTTCTATGTAACTTAACACTTCTATGTAGTACTTGTAAAGTGGTTTAGGGCGTGTGTATGAAAGTCTGCAGAGGCTGTCAGCCATATTGGTTTTAATATAGCGACAATGTTATTATGAAATGAACGATGAACAATGTTATTTGCGTATCCATATTTTTTCGTTATTTATTGACCAAAAGTTATGGATGAGCTGTAATTTTAAACGTTATCATATTGCACAGTGGGTTTGCTTTTTATATTTTGAACACATGTGCATAGTTTTGAAAAATAGATGAAAATAATAAGTTCATACTAAATAGTTTTTACATTTTTTCCCATAAAACTAAGTAGGAATTTGTAAATCAATTCCAACGTTCAATTTCATTCTTGATCAAATACAATTTGTTTGGAAAAGTCCTTATATATATCTGTGTAGTTAGGATACGCATGATCATATGTCCGATTCGAAAATAACATTGTTTTTATGGGATTAAAATCAACATGGCCGACAGCCTTTGCAGACACTTAAGGGGCTGAAAGATATTAAACAAAGGTGTATGGAGCTAGGGGCGTTTCATAAAAGATTTAAGGGTCTAAGGGGTGATGTACAGATATGGGTATAGGGGTGTAATTCACTAGTACAAAATGTAAGAGGGAATAGTTTGGCTTCACGAAAAATCACCAGAAACATGCGTTTCTTTTTCAAGGATTCGGTCCATAATAATTATTGTATTGCAACAATTGAAGTGCCATTTGATGGGCAAACAACTGCTTAACTAGTAGTTGACCATGAGAAGGTTTTTGTACACAATTTTGTATTTGTATAGTTAAAGTGTGAAATTTAAACGTTATTTTTCCACCAATCTACTTCTGGTGCACTAGATTGGACCAATAATAATTATGCAGTGTTCACTATAATTCTATAATCCCGCTGACGATAACATCGCATGTCTAATCTAAGGCCTTCAATTTTCCAGCTGTGGCTAGGCAGTTTGGCCAGTTGCCACCTTAAGGACATAAGAAGAATTTTACTCCTTATGGGTTATCCGGACAATTACATCAAAGGTATCCGGACAATGGTCTCGAATCGTTAAACTGTCAAAAATTTGCTTCGGTGAACTCACCGTTTATCGGGTATAAAGTATCCCAAACAATTGATTCGGACTCGTTGTCCGGGAATATTCATCAAAATGCTAGGCATAGGAATAATCCAATTTAAGTAATACTGAGATCATTAACGTATAGTGACAGGGGGGTCCTCAGGGATCTGTTTTTGGCCCGATTCTTTTCCTATATTTCGCTCATTCTTCATTTGGCTCTACTAGGAATCACTGTGTTGATAAATATTATACATACTTTAGAATAGAAGAATAGAATAGAATTTTATTGCATAGACAATTTTAACATTGCATTGTATCGCAATCGTCAAAAGAAAAAAATATGTTCATTCATTCTACAAATTCAGCATTCATACAATTATTTCATTCAATCATACATTCATTCTAGAAGTCAAGCCTATGATTGAACTGTAAGATTGATTCCATGCTCGCCCTACTATTTATTATTGACATCACTGTTCCAGGGCAAGGCTGAGGGGCGGCGAACGGCCTTGTGGTTTAGAGCCAGACTCCAGGCACAGCTGTTCCAACTAGGCTGCTTCCTCCAGAGTCACGCCGGTAAAGTCCTGTTCGTCGCTGTGCTTGTGCTGTGCTCATTTAGTGTCGGGCTCAAGTCAGCCGTCATACATTCGCGCGTCGAACAGCTTTGGGTTGAAGGTGAGTACAATATTTACTAAACTGACTTAAGTTTTATATTTGTAGAATAAAATGCTTTAAATTGTGTTATTGGACACAAAACACCACCCTGAATTATCTTTTGAAGATCTAGGATTGGAAAAAAATCGACTTATGAGGATTTTTACATACTAATGGATGTGTACAAATTGCGTAAGGTCTCCAAGAAGGGGGCGTTCGAAAATATTACGCGATATCACGGCGAGGAGGAATAATAATAAGGATACCTTTAGAGTTCACGAAAAACAAACGGATTTTTTTTTCAAATTAGTAATATTTGGCTTGAAAAACATTGATAATCACAGGAAATATTGTGCTGTTAATTAATAATCGTGTGTATGACCACTATACTTCAAATAAAGCGGTGCAGAAATATTCCTATGCTAACTTCGCCGGGGGGGGGGGGGGGTTACAATAGTGGCTTAAAATGACCTTGCATAGTTATTTTACGGCCTCATAGATTTTATTACAAAATATATTGAACAATTCCTTTGCTCAACCCCCTCCCAGTATACTTCCATACTTTCGCGATCATCCTCGTACGTCTCCATTACTCCAGCGCGGCTCCCCGCTGGACCGTTCCAGGAACACGTAGGGGTGGGGTGGATTGCATTGTTGTGAGCGAGGGGTGCCCGATACCATCTGCCCGACCCCCATCCCTGTTTCCTTCATCCTGTCAAGTGTCGATCATCTAAGATTACCCTCGCGATATCATCATGTTCGCTCATCTCGAGGTGAGAACTCGTCTTGTTGGCGCACGTGGAAACCCTCCTGAAGGATACCGGTAGACAGAGGAGAAAGATGCGTTGCCTTTTAAGGCCTCTTGCTAGCCTAGTGGTTAGCACTTCTGCTTCATATGCAGAGTGTCACGGGTTCAAATCCCGGGAGGTTCACAACAATTTGCTTGAGGGATTTGGACGAATTTGTAATTCAATGGCCTGGACTTGTACTTGGTTAGTTAACATTCATTTCAATTCAATTTTGTGTTGTACAACATATCCAAATGTTGTATTGACATCTTTTCGTTATAATTTTGTTGGTGCTCAATTTTTCTTTATTCATGTAGAATCGAAGCTGAAAATCATTATCGTGTAATTCTTTCAGCTCTAGTTATGCTTAATGTACCATGGTTAGTTACATTTGCTGTAAGTGTTTAGAAAAAGGGATACTAGCATTCTAAAACATGCGATATTTTTTATTCACGAATTTCCCAAATATGCCGAGTGCGGCGTACTGAATTCTCCAAGATTACCGAATTACGCACATTTTCAAAACATGCGTACCTAGCATGTATGATGCATTCGCTAAACAGTAATTACACTCTAGACTCATCTCCGGAACACAAACTCTGAACACGGACGTGTTTCACATTTCTAAAAATCACTATAATAATTATTACCTTATGCGATATGATTGGTAGACATTCTTGGAGAGTTAATTGTGCTATAACACTTGATTGAACTTAAACAAAAATCGGGAGTAGTTTGCTTCTTTACAATGTCAAGAAAACGGATACGGAAGTGGCGTTTTCCGGTTTCTTTACGCGCAGCATGTACCGTAATTTATTGCTTTGTTAATAACACTAGTGATTGTAATAAATAACAGCAGTTGTTAACACGATTGTACCTGTCTTATTTAATTGTGGCATTAATCCGATCTACTTTAATGACAGGCTTTTATCCGACCCGGACTACCCAGCACACCTCCCAATAATGAGATGGAAATCACTTTTTATATGCAAATCTTTTAAATTATTGCTGTCGTTTTACGGCTCTTGTTTATTCTGATGGACATCGAGTTAATTTATTTCATCCTTAGCTTGAATACCTAATTCCTCTGTTGTAAAATACTGCGTTCGACTTTTAAGCATTTTCCTCTATCTTCAATATCCGATATCTTTCTGGGTTTTAACACACTTTTTATTTATCAAAAGAATGCTAATATAATATCGTAATCCTAACTCGTCAACTTTATTATTACAGTAGATTATGTTTTTATTTTCATTCATTTTTCAACGTCAATATATGTGATCCCTCTGGCATATTGTAGGCCCAAGATAATAAATATATCAGTTTTTATCTTAAAATCCCCAATCCCCGTACCCTAAGTTGCAAATTATTGTGTGCTTCTTAAAGTACAAATTTCTTTAATGTTTATATCTAACATCTCTCCCTCCCTCCTCCCCTGCCCCTCCTCACCCTCTGAATCTCCCTCATTGGATTGTGTGGTTTTGCCTATTACAAATAGACCTATGGCATTTTAATGCTAAAACATTTATGCATTTTAGTATGAATGCTAAAACATTTACCATTTTTTTAAACATAGCAAAATATTGATGGAATAAAACTCATCCAGAGTCAGAGGAATGTGTTGTAACTAAAGGCCATCTGCGATTAATTACACGGTAATGTGTGAAGTCGTCAAGGTCTGGCCGGCCCAGAGAAATGTGCCGTAACTAAAGTACTCGGCCATCTGCGATTGATACACGGTGATGTGATGAAGTCATCAAGGTCTGGCCGGCACAGAGGAATGTGCCGTAACTAAAGTACTCGGCCATCTGCGATTGATACACGGTGATGTGATGAAGTCGTCAAGGTCCGGCCGGCCCAGAGAAATGTGCCGTAACTAAAGTACTCGGCCATCTGCGATTGATACACGGTGATGTGATGAAGTCGTCAAGGTCCGGCCGGCCCAGAGAAATGTGCCGTAACTAAAGTACTCGGCCATCTGCGATTGATACACGGTGATGTGATGAAGTCATCAAGGTCTGGCTGGCACAGAGAAATGTG
The DNA here is from genome assembly GCA_035578905.1 of Stictocephala bisonia. Classification (NCBI taxonomy): domain Eukaryota; kingdom Metazoa; phylum Arthropoda; class Insecta; order Hemiptera; family Membracidae; genus Stictocephala; species Stictocephala bisonia. Next base: position 89,694 of record JAQJVL010001212.1, on the reverse strand, counting down.
CCGTAACTAAAGTACTCGGCCATCTGCGATTGATACACGGTGATGTGATGAAGTCATCAAGGTCTGGCCGGCACAGAGGAATGTGCCGTAACTAAAGTACTCGGCCATCTGCGATTGATACACGGTGATGTGATGAAGTCATCAAGGTCTGGCCGGCACAGAGGAATGTGCCGTAACTAAAGTACTCGGCCATCTGCGATTGATACACGGTAATGTGTGAAGTCGTCAAGGTCTGGCCGGCCCAGAGAAATGTGCCGTAACTAAAGTACTCGGCCATCTGCGATTGATACACGGTGATGTGTGAAGTCGTCAAGGTCTGGCCGGCCCAGAGGAATGTGCCGTAACTAAAGTACTCGGCCATCTGCGATTGATACACGGTGATGTGATGAAGTCATCAAGGTCTGGCCGGCACAGAAGAATGTGCCGTAACTAAAGTACTCGCCCATCTGCGATTGATACACGGTAATGTGTGAAGTCGTCAAGGTCTGGCCGGCCCAGAGAAATGTGCCGTAACTAAAGTACTCGGCCATCTGCGATTGATACACGGTGATGTGATGAAGTCATCAAGGTCTGGCCGGCACAGAGGAATGTGCCGTAACTAAAGTACTCGGCCATCTTTGATTGATACACGGTGATGTGATGAAGTCGTCAAGGTCCGGCCGGCCGAGAGAAATGTGCCGTAACTAAAGTACTCGGCCATCTGCGATTGATACACGGTGATGTGATGAAGTCATCAAGGTCTGGCCGGCACAGAGGAATGTGCCGTAACTAAAGTACTCGGCCATCTGCGATTGATACACAGTGATGTGATGAAGTCATCAAGGTCTGGCCGGCACAGAGGAATGTGCCGTAACTAAAGTACTCGGCCATCTGCGATTGATACACGGTAATGTGTGAAGTCGTCAAGGTCTGGCCGGCCCAGAGAAATGTGCCGTAACTAAAGTACTCGGCCATCTGCGATTGATACACGGTGATGTGATGAAGTCATCAAGGTCTGGCCGGCACAGAGGAATGTGCCGTAACTAAAGTACTCGGCCATCTGCGATTGATACACGGTGATGTGATGAAGTCATCAAGGTCTGGCCGGCACAGAGGAATGTGCCGTAACTAAAGTACTCGGCCATCTGCGATTGATACACGGTAATGTGTGAAGTCGTCAAGGTCTGGCCGGCCCAGAGAAATGTGCCGTAACTAAAGTACTCGGCCATCTGCGATTGATACACGGTGATGTGATGAAGTCATCAAGGTCTGGCCGGCACAGAGGAATGTGCCGTAACTAAAGTACTCGGCCATCTGCGATTGATACACGGTGATGTGATGAAGTCGTCAAGGTCCGGCCGGCCCAGAGAAATGTGCCGTAACTAAAGTACTCGGCCATCTGCGATTGATACACGGTGATGTGATGAAGTCGTCAAGGTCCGGCCGGCCCAGAGAAATGTCACGTAACTAAAGTACTCGGCCATCTGCGATTGATAAACGGTGATGTGATGAAGTCGTCAAGGTCTGGCCGGCCCAGAGGATTGTGCCGTAACTAAAGTACTCGGCCATCTGCGATTGATACACGGTGATGTGATGAAGTCGTCAAGGTCCGGCCGGCACAGAGGAATGTGGCGTAACTAAAGTACTCGGCCATCTGCGATTGATACACGGTGATGTGATGAAGTCGTCAAGGTCCGGCCGGCCCAGAGAAATGTGCCGTAACTAAAGTACTAGGCCATCTGCGATTGATACACGGTGATGTGATGAAGTCGTCAAGGTCCGACCGGCACAGAGGAATGTGCCGTAACTAAAGTACTCGGCCATCTGCGATTGATACACGGTGATGTGATGAAGTCGTCAAGGTCCGGCCGGCCCAGAGGAATGTGCTGTAACTGAAGCAGTCGGCCATCCGCGATTGATACACGGTGATGTGATGAAGTCGTCAAGGTCCGGCCGGCCCAGAGGAATGTGCCGTAACTAAAGTACTCGGCCATCTGCGATTGATACACGGTGATGTGATGAAGTCGTCAAGGTCCGGCAGGCACAGAGGAATGCGCTCTCCGCGTGAGCTTCGAATTACTGGGCATGCCTCGGGCGGACACCACCCGGCGGTGGAGCCATCAATGGTGTGTGTCAAGAACGTTGCGCGTGGAGTATCGACAGTTGTCAGCTAACTTTGTTACAGAACAATTTTAGCATCGATATGTTATTAATTATTTTTCTAAGTTTTTTTTCTAAGTGTTCTACATTCGGAACTGTCCGTGTTAGTACGGAATCGAGATTTTATAAACTAGATAGGCCTACTTGCCAGTTTTAAATTGTTATCACTAATTTGCCTATAACCAGATAAAATTTTACTATCCAAAGATAAAAACGTTGTTCGAATCACTTTCTTTTATCTATATTAACTCTAGATAGGGGCCTAGAGCATGTCGTATGCTGCTTTAACCTTTCTTCCATTTTCTGACTGAAATAGTTTTAAAGACAGTATCAAATTTACAATCTGCATCGTGTATTAAGAGGCCTGATTTCTGGAGATAGATCCGGACTTCCTGATATCCTGTCATCGTTTCATGTTCAAATTAAAATAATTTGAAATTATGTGAAGAATTGATTAGCCCTATTTTACATGGAATTATCCTTGTAAATAAAACTGAACCTCTCAGTAGACATTTTACAGAATTTAAGGCATCGTGTGTCTACCCGCCCATGGGAATAGTAAAATTATTAGATGGCCTTCTTCAAGGAGATCGCTTGATAGAAAGAGTGTCATCGAACTAATTATTAGATGGCCTTCTTCAAGGAGATCGCTTGATAGAAAGAGTGTCATCGAACTAATTATTAGATGGCCTTCTTCAAGGAGATCGCTTGATAGAAAGAGTGTCATCGAACTAATTATTAGATGGCCTTCTTCAATGAGATCGCTTGATAGAAAGAGTGTCATCGAACTAATTATTAGATGGCCTTCTTCAAGGAGATCGCTTGATAGAAAGAGTGTCATCGAACTAATTATTAGATGGCCTTCTTCAATGAGATCGCTTGATAGAAAGAGTGTCATCGAACTAATTATTAGATGGCCTTCTTCAAGGAGATCGCTTGATAGAAAGAGTGTCATCGAACTAATTATTAGATGGCCTTCTTCAATGAGATCGCTTGATAGAAAGAGTGTCATCGAACTAATTATTAGATGGCCTTCTTCAAGGAGATCGCTTGATAGAAAGAGTGTCATCGAACTAATTATTAGATGGCCTTCTTCAAGGAGATCGCTTGATAGAAAGAGTGTCATCGAACTAATTATTAGATGGCCTTCTTCAAGGAGATCGCTTGATAGAAAGAGTGTCATCGAACTAATTATTAGATGGCCTTCTTCAAGGAGATCGCTTGATAGAAAGAGTGTCATCGAACTAATTATTAGATGGCCTTCTTCAAGGAGATCGCTTGATAGAAAGAGTGTTATCGAACTAATTATTGGAATACTCAGTATTGGATACCAAACAATTAAATTGGTTTTCAAACAAATTTGAAGTTCAAGTGGAAATTTAAATTTACAGATAAAACAATGTTAACAAATATTTCATTTTTTTGTGCCTGTGTAAGAGCCTGGGATGACAAACGGGATGCGGGATGGTCGGTAGCCGGGTCATGTTACCCCAGAGGGCCATGTCAGTCATAAACAAAGCGTGGGGTGAGGTCGATCGGCTCCGGATAGCAGACAATTAAGTTGGTCCCAAATTAGCATGTATAATGCGGAGATTGATGTTTGCAGGCCGGGTAGTTTGCCAGACCGATGGCAGCAGGACGGATAGTAGCACGGCCCACCCAGAGTGCGTCGGGGTGGTCTGTACCGGCCGGCCGCCCACACGCCGCCGTCGCCCGGCGCTAGCACTACAATCGCCTCGTGGTCCGACATTACCCTAGACGAGTCTAAGTTGTTCCAGGATTACAATTTGTTAGATATCCTTAATAGGAAATCATGTTGGTGATCGGCTGTTTGTACAAGCATAGTAGCTAGACATGTTGAAGAGTAGGAATGATCATTACGACTTTTATTATTTGCCAAGCCATCATATGAAGTCCAACCCCTTGCCGTATTGCACGTGGGCCTGTAACGGGTATTTTTATAATTTGACGAGCCGTTGGACATATACTGTATGATGACCATATGACCTTGTGTGGTGTCTTATATAGGCCTGTTATGGGTATATATTTCTATGATTTGACAAGCCGTTGGGCCCATATAGGATAACCACACGACCTTGTGTTGTGTTGTGCATAGGCTGAAACGGGTATTTCTATGATTTAACGAGCCTCTTGGCCTATATGATAACCATATGACCTTGTGTGTTATTGTTTAAAGGCATGTAAGGGCATTTCTATGATTTGGCAAGCCGTTGGGTCTATATGATGACCATATGATCTTGTGTGTTATTGTACACGGACATATACATACGTCGGCACTGGTGGCGCAGTGCTGTAACCCAGCTACATGGGGACAAAGTGTTTGGGAGATTGTAGGTGATAGGTTGGATGCTCGGTCCTCTTAATACCGACATGACGTCCGCTTGATGGTTGCTATCGGCATGGACACTACTAGAGAAGTCTGGGGTGTCCAGGTTGGGTGGTAATCATTGTGCGGATGTTGTGTGGGGGAGATAACTGAATATCAGGCTTGTCAATTAGCTGAAAATCAGACCAGCACTACGTGGTTTGGATTCCACGTAAAGCTGTAGGTCCCTTAGTTGCCCTGGCTGTTGGGCTATTAATAAATTGCCCTTTCTGAGGAACAGTTGAACTCAGTTAGTAACCAGACTACACTCATCCACACTCATCCTACACTCATATAACCATTCATATTCGCCTTAAAATACGCACAACGTTGTGTCGGCGTCTCATATGTAATAATAATAATAATAATAATAATAATATGAGGGAATTTCCATGATTGGGCGAACCGTTGGGTGTATATGAAAGACCTTATGACCTTCTGTGGTACTGTACATAGGCCTGTGATGGCATTGCCATGATTTGGCAAATCGCTGGGTGTACGATGACCATATGACCTTTTGGTATTGTACATAGGCCTGTGATGGCATTGCCATGATTTAGCGAGCCGTTGGGTGTATGAGATAACTATATGACATTGTGTGTTATTGTACACGGGCCTGTCGGGGCATTGCCATGATTTGTCCAGCCGCTGGGTGTACGATGACCATATGACCTTGTGTTATTGTATATGGGCCTGTCAGGGCATTGCCATGATTTGGTCAGCCGCTGGGTGTACGATAACCATATGACCTTGTGTTACTGTACATGAGCTTGTCAGTGCATTGCCATGATTTGGTGATCCACTGGGTGTGCGATGGCCATATGACCTTGTGTTATTGTACATGGGCCTGTCAGGGCATTGCCATGATTTGTTCAGCCGCTGGGTTTACGATGACCATATGACCTTGTGTTATTATACATGGGCCTGTACATGGGCCAAGCTTATAAGTTATCTAGATAACAGTGTAAATGATGATACTTAGATATTTGTAAGTAAATTCTCCTGAGATACAGTGATATTGACCCACCCATACACGTAGAGTGGTATTGACCCACACACCCACCCATACACATTCAGTGGTATTGACCCACCCACATACCCATACACGTACAGTGGTACTGACCCACCCATACACGTACAGTGGTATTGACCCACACACCCACCCATACACATTCAGTGGTATTGACCCACCCACCCATACACGTACAGTGGTATTGTCCCACCCACCCATACACGTACAGTGGTACTGACCCACCCATACACTTACAGTGGTATTGACCCACACACCCACCCATACACGTTCAGTGGTATTGACCCACCCACCCACCCATACACGTTCAGTGGTATTGCCATGATTTGGTCAGCCGCTGGGTGTACGATGACCAGACCTTGTGTTGTTGTCCATGGGCCTGTCAGGGCATTGCCATGTTTTTGCCAGCCGCTGGGTGTACGATGACCATATGATCTTGTGTTATTGTACACGGGCCTGTCAGGGCAATGCCATGATTTGGTCAGCCGCTGGGTGTACGATGACCATATGACCTTGTGTTATTGTACATGGGCTTGTCAGTGCATTGCCATGATTTGGCGAGCCGCTGGGTCATGACATTTTGTGGTATTTTAAATAGGGCGTGACGGGATAGTTTATGATTTGTCCAGCCGTTAGGCCTATATGAGACCAAACTACCTTGGGTGTTATTATACATACTTGTGACAGCCGACCGGTGTTATGATTTGCCAAGCCGTTGGGCCTTTATAATGACCCATTAACCTTGTGTGGTATTGTAAGGTATTGCTTGCTCGACTGGCGACTTGTTTGGCCTATTGTCCATAAAATAAGTGCTCTAGTTGCGCTTATTAACATGAGCACTAGTACTGTAAAGTAGTTTCATTATATATAGCCACTTTCTGCGGACAAAACACAAATGGGTCCTGCCAATAACTCTACTCTCAGTAACGACAGTAATGTTATTCGAACGTCAGAACACTCGTGAACAGTTTATATTTTTGTTTTTACGAATATGGTAAACAAAATGGCCTTTAATAAGGAAAGTGATGTAGTTCTGTTCATCTAGGAGGAACAATAAGTTTTAGTACTACGTTACTAACAGTGACGGCGGTAACGCACGTGCTGTGACGTAAATGCAACTGTGGCTGAGTGGGTCACTAGGATACAAACAGAACAGGTCGAGGTTCCTTGAACCTCCAGTCGCCGTGCATTTGACAAAGTAGTTTCCCTGCTCTTTGTACTACGTTACTAACAGTGACGGCGGTAACGCACGTGCTGTGACGTAAATGCAACTCTGGCGGAGGCTGAGTGGGTCACTAGGATACGACCAGGACAGGTCGAGGTTCCTAGAACCTCTACAGTCGCCGTGCCTTTACTGGAATGAGGACAGCTACCAGAGATCTTACATATTTTCACGTATCTTCCTGTATTCGATTCCCAGTAACGCCAGCTACATCTTGTTTTTGGACATTACTGTTTCTTGAATCTATAAAATTACAGTGCCACTCTTTATATGGTTGGAGAATCAGTCATTGGATTTGTCCACGAGGATGGCCTTTTATCAATGTTAAATGTGCGCCTTTCCCTCCTGTACTCTGAGGAAACCGTGAGACTGTTATCTACATTATTTTGGCTAGGAAAAAATAATGTTATCTACGTTATTTTTGCATCATAAATAATGATGCAGATCGTCTAAGACGGTCCAAAATGGTCAAAACACTGCTAAATGAGCTATAGTTATGAAGAAAATTATTTATGTTTTTCGTAACTATAAATTATGTTGCCAACGCTTTGGACTGTAATGTTCAAGATGACGAGACCAAAAATGTGGGTCTGCAGAGAAGCCCGGCTGATCATTATTTTTTAATAATCCATCAGGTCTGAGCCGACCCGCCTCTCGTAATGACACTAATGCTAGCCTTCGTGGGTTCTCAAAACATATTGATTAACTTTTTTTCATTGTTGACTTCCAAGAAAACTTTCCTTAACTGGGCCAACTACTTCATTTTCGTTCAAACGATCGTTTGGTATACGGCGCTTCAAGAATATTTGAAGTAACGAACCTGAATTTGATTGAAGTTATGAATATTATTGTCAAATTAGTTGCACGTTAATTAAATGTATAGTCAAGTAAATATGTTTTTTGTTCGTGAACAATGGGAAAGGGAACGTTAAATTAAACGTTGCTAGAAAGGACTATTTATACAAAATGAGAACGTCTTGTTAAAATAAAAAAATAAATAAATAAATAAAAATAGAAGTATCAGTATTGAATCATGTCAATGTTTGCTGTATAGTGATGATCCGTATAATTAAGATGAACTGGATTAACCACAGGTCTAGAATCTGAACAAGTCGTCGCTACAAGGTTTGTAATTTAAAGCTCTCTGTGGTACGAATTTCTTCCCAGCAAAAAGAAAGACCAGAACCATTAACTTAGAGGAAGTCGTTTCCTCACATCGGCCATCGTTCGCTCAGCTCTGATCTGTCACAGTACATTGGTCACAAGTTCCGGTCCGCTGGTCTCGCTGGAGCAGTATCTCTTTCTATTTCCGTTACACTTCTCAGACCACACTATAGAAAAGTGTCTCTTTGTTACGGAACGAACCTCACTTCGTCTCTTCTTGCTGTCGTTGCTAAAAAATATATATAACTTGCACAGCAACCATCGTTAGCCTCTTCATGTTAACTCTCATGTATAACTTGCAGACCAACCCTAGTTAGCCTCTTCATGTTGACGCTCATGTATAACTTGTAGACCAACCCTAGTTAGCCTCTTCATGTTGACGCTCATGTATAACTTGCAGACCAACTCTAGTTAGCCTCTTCATGTTGACGATCATGTACAACTTGTAGACCAACCCTCGTTAGCCTCTTCATGTTGACGCTCATGTATAACTTGTAGACCAACCCTCGTTAGCCTCTTCATGTTGACGCTCATGTATAACTTGCAGACCAACCCTAGTTAGCCTCTTCATGTTGACGCTCATGTATAACTTGCAGACCAACCCTAGTTAGCCTCTTCATGTTGACGCTCATGTATAACTTGCAGACCAACCCTAGTTAGCCTCTTCATTCATGTTGACGCTTATGTATAACTTGCAGAGCAACCATCGTTAGCCTCTTCATGTTAACTCTCATGTATAACTTGCAGACCAACCCTAGTTAGCCTCTTCATGTTGACGCTCATGTATAACTTGTAGACCAACCCTCGTTAGCCTCTTTATGTTGACGCTCGTGTATAACTTGCAGACCAACCCTAGTTAGCCTCTTCATGTTGATGCTCTTGTATAACTTGCAGACCAACCCTAGTTAGCCTCTTCATGTTGACGCTCATGTATAACTTGCAGACCAACTCTAGTTAGCTTCTTCATGTTGACGCTCATGTATAACGTGTAGACCAACCATCGTTAGCCTCTTCATGTTGACGCTCATGTATAACTTGTAGACCAACCCTCGTTAGCCTCTTCATGTTGACGCTCATGTATAACTTGCAGACCAACCCTCGTTAGCCTCTTCATGTTGACGCTCATGTATAACTTGTAGACCAACCCTCGTTAGCCTCTTTATGTTGACGCTCGTGTATAACTTGCAGACCAACCCTAGTTAGCCTCTTCATGTTGATGCTCTTGTATAACTTGCAGACCAACCCTAGTTAGCCTCTTCATGTTGACGCTCATGTATAACTTGCAGACCAACTCTAGTTAGCCTCTTCATGTTGACGCTCATTTATAACTTGCAGACCAACTCTAGTTAGCCTCTTCGTGTTGACGCTCATGTATAACTTGCAGACCAACCATCGTTAGCCTCTTCATGTTAACTCTCATGTATAACTTGCAGACCAACCCTAGTTAGCCTCTTCATGTTGACGCTCATGTATAACTTGTAGACCAACCCTCGTTAGCCTCTTTATGTTGACGCTCGTGTATAACTTGCAGACCAACCCTAGTTAGCCTCTTAATGTTGACGCTCGTGTATAACTTGCAGACCAACCCTAGTTAGCCTCTTCATGTTGACGCTCGTGTATAACTTGCAGACCAACCCTAGTTAGCCTCTTCATGTTGACGCTCATGTATAACTTGCAGACCAACCCTAGTTAGCCTCTTCATGTTGACGCTCATGTATAACTTGCAGACCGATACTTGTTAGCCTCTTCTTGCTGCAACTGAAATGTAATTTGAAGATCAATACTTATTAGCCTCTTTTCTCTGAAGTTGGTCAAATATAACTTGCAAACCAATACTTATAGTTTCTTCTCGCTGTCACCCAAATGAAACTTTCAGACCAATACTTGAAGAAAGACTTGCAAGATATGACTTTATTTCTGTGATGTTCTCCTCTTAACGGACAGGAGAAACTGTGTTCTGATAGATATGCTTTAAGTTACTTAATTATCTAATATTTACTCTGAAATCTCTTGGGCGTTGAGCACGATTTTTGAAGCTTTTATTACTCTCGTAACACTGAGAAGATATTAACTTTTTTGGTAGATTATATGAGTTTCTGAAGGTTTGGACGTCCTGGCAGCCGCCCATGGGAGGAGCTGGATCGGAGCTATTGTCGACGAACGAGCGAGGAATTATGGATGGCTAGAGATGAATAGCGGCGGGATTTCGTGCCTTATTCACGTTCAGTAAAAAAGACCGCTACGGATATTAAGGGCGAAGGACCCAGGATGGTCTTGGCTGGGTTACTGTGGAGCGAACGTAGACAGTGTTGTCGGGTTGGTCAGATGAAAACTCTACCAACTATGTTATTATTTGCTTATAAGACTTTACATAAAAAGTCTGATAATAATGAAACATAAGACTTATTTGTGATAGGAATGTATTTCTTTTCATATTAGGATTAACACAAACGTAAAACCTAGCTCTAAGAAAACGTCCGAGATTCGCCTCAGTGGTAGGCAAGTCTTTGTAAGTGGGTTTCTATAATAACAGAAGCCGTACTATAATTGGTTGTATAATTTAAGATGGAGAATTTATTCAGTACGCCGTTGGCGCTAACAGAATTAAAAACTGTTAACTCATTAAATTAATTGCTAACTGCAGCTAACAAATGTCGAGAACCTGATCCCCAACCCACTAGCTGCGAATGCTACTTCATTTTAATTACTATTTTAATGTAACCGAACATATTCATTAAAAGAATCTTAACACAGTATACATAATCCAAAAACGATATACTCACTACGAAATCTCCGGAACAACATAACAGATTTTGACGCAAGTTGGAGTTAAGTTAGCTTTTGTGCCATAGAGACTCTACAAGAGGGAATTTATCGAATTTCTATTCCTAACGGGTAGAAACGGTCTCTCAACGTGTCCTTTTTTCTATAAGAATAACATGGGCATTGATTTAATTTTGTAATTTATTTCAAACAGCCGACGCAAAAAACACGAACATGACAAAATAACCTGGGCTAATTTGGGTTTCACTGTGAAATGTCACGTTAAGGTAATTTGTACTAACACTGACGTGATTGCAGTACTTAACATCCCTGTAAACTAGACTTATAGGGCTTTCTAGACTTTAAAACACGAACATGACAAAATAACCTGGGCTAATTTGGATTTCACTGTGAAATGTTACGTTTAGGTAATTTGTACTAACACTGACGTGATTGCAGTACTTAACATCCCTGTAAACTAGACTTATAGGGCTTTCTAGACATTAAAACACGAACATGACAAAATAACCTGGGCTAATTTGGGTTTCACTGTGAAATGTTACGTTAAGGTAATTTGTACTAACACTGACGTGATTGCAGTACTTAACATCCCTGTAAACTAGACTTATAGGGCTTTCTAGACTTTAAAACACGAACATGACAAAATAACCTGGGCTAATTTGGGTTTCACTGAGAAATGTTACGTTAAGGTAATTTGTACTAACACTGACGTGATTGCAGTACTTAACATCCCTGTAAACTAGACTTTTAGGGCTTTCTAGACTTTAAAACGTTGTTATCTAGGAGAACCGCTTGAGGCAGAGCTTTTATGTTTATGTCATGGTTTAGAGAGGGAAGTGTAAGCAAGCGTATGGAACCACTCCATAGCGAAGCATGCGTTGACGTCTAGTTTAGGCCTATTATAAATCTATGTTAAAATCACGGCCTAGATAAAGTATTTTCTCCTTCGTCAGGTTTCCTATTTTTAAGTAATCTAGTAATCATTAATTTTATTCATTCTCTACTTTTGGATTTTATTTGTTTCCATACAACCTATTATTTACTACAGTGAATTTCCATGGCTTTATGCACAAGCTTTATTTTGTAATCTAAAAATGTATAGATTACTTAAACTTTGATCTCCCCAGATTGCCACCGCATAAGACAAGTGGGGGTATACACACCCATAGTACGCTGATGGCAGGACCCGCCTATCTGTAAAGCAAGCTAGTCTTCGTAGAATGAATAGCCCTTGCTAATTCTACTAGACACCAAGGCAATGTGGCTTGAGAGAACACGCTTGCTGTCAATTTCCAATCCTAGAAAACCAACCTCTGAACTCGGCGTTATCTCTGAGTCACCTGTAATGAAATTGTGATCTAGGTTGGAGTCAAAAGAACGGATGTGGAATCTAACCACTTTAGTCTTTTGTGAATAGGCAACAAGTTGATTACTTGTGAACATTGTAACAAAGCGCTGCCATTTAAAAAAGCATCTATTTCTGCTGCTGAATGATCTTGATTAGATACTAAACGGTAATTGATTAGTAAAGATTAGTAAAGAGTTGTCATCCGCATATAGACATAAGTTAGCATGGTTCACACTGCTGGAGATGTCATTAATAAAAATAAAAAATAAAATGATAAAACTAACACCAAATGAACTGCATTTTCAATTGAATCTGATGTGCAACTTTAACATTTCATAGCTTTGTCCTTTTTACAGATTGCACTAGGAACTCTATTTTAAAGAACACTTTAAAATTTGTTCAAATATGAATGTATAAATTTGATTTTAAAATTAATAGTTTGTACAGAATCACAAGCACACTCAACAGTTTTGCAATGCACTACCAAGCAATGCACCCACCCGCCCGCCCAAACACGAACAGTGGTATTGACCCACCCGCCCGCCCAAACACGGAACAGTGGTATTGACCCACCCGTCCGCACATAAACGAACAGTGGTATTGACCCACCCGTCCGCACATACACGAACAGTGGCATTGACCCACCCGTCTGCACATACACGAACAGTGGTATTGACCCAGCCGTCCGCACATACACGAACAGTGGTATTAACCCATCCGTCCGCACATACACGAACAGTGGTATTGACCCATCCGTCCGCACATACACGAACAGTGGTATTGACCCATCCGTCCGCACATACACGAGTAGTGGTATTGATATACCCGCCCGACCATACACGAACAGTGGTATTGAACCACCCGCCCGCCCATACACGAATAGTGGTATTGACATACCCGCCCGACCATACACGAACAGTGGTATTGACCCACCCGCCCGACCATACACGAACAGTGGTATTGACCCACCCGCCCGCACATACACGAGTAGTGGTATTGACATACCCGCCCGACCATACACGAACAGTGGTATTGACCCACCCGCCCGCTCATACACGAACAGTGGTATTGACCCACCCGCCAGACCATACACGAACAGTGGTATTAAATCGAAAGCGACAAATTAATTGCTCTACTATTGCCTTTTAATTATTTATGCTCACACGCCCAGTCCTATATCCACTTCAGATGAGTTCTCCCTCGGGATCAGCTCGCTTCCAGCCCGGGGGGGGGGGTGTCCATCTGAACCCTTTGGTGTCCCTGTAGATTGAGGCGGCACGTCTACCCGGCACCATATCTGACCACCGCTCTAAGGTTAATCAGGCGTTACTAATGTCACAACTTAACCCGGCACCGAGACAGTTTGAAGGTAGGGGAGAGCTGGGTTCCCCCTCCACAACACCAAACATACGCCCCTCATTCTCTTCTTTCCCTCCCTCGAACCCTAGGCATCTCATCGCCCTAACTCCTTTAACCTAACCTAACCTAACCTAACCTAACCTAACCTAACATAACATAACATAACCTAACCTAACCTAACCTAACCTAACCTATTGAACAAAGCGTTGCCTTCATTTTACAAAGCTCACCCCCATTCATTTTAAAACCATCACACACCTTCGTTTAGTAAAGCTCGGTCCCCGGACATGGACAGCGCGAACCTACGGCACCTTACGAAAAGGGGAGGTGATTAGAGGAGGGGAAAGAGAAAGGAGGGGTTGGGAGGGGGTAGTGTAGGTGGAATGGGTAAGAGGGGTGGCTGGTGCCGGGTTGACATACTGTCATGGCGGCCAGTGAAAGGTCCAGTGCCGGGTTGACGTGTTTTTTTATAACATATAGAGCTTGGTGCCGGGTTGATGAACTCCCTAGATTGAACATTACGGCGATAAGATAGTTGCGCCCCGCTGTCAGAAAAATCACACTTCCCCTTTACAGCGGTTAAAGTATTACTATTAATTCTATGAACATTTTATACGCTCTTATTACACTCTCATTCGATCATTTTTGGTTTCTTGACGTCCTGTAAGCTATTCAGGCAGCAAGGTTATGAATACCAAAACTGTCAGAAAAGCACATAACACTAAGTATCTAAAACGAAAAATCGCTTAAGGTCATTCAATCACAGTTTTTGAACAATAGATCATTTTCGATCATTTTTTAACAAATAGATACAATGTAGTATTTCAAACAAATTTCTTATATGTATTTCGAAGAGTAAACTGTTTCATAACAGTAATGCATTTTATATTTCTGTGTACCAATTATATGTTTTTGTTTCAAAATAATTATTATAAGTCTATATATTTACAATGATTTCCGGATTATTTCTAATAAGGCTAAACAAAATATTTCTACTGCGTATTAAAGTTTTGTGTTGAAAACAGAAGCCAAAATTTCTTAAGTAATTACTTAAGAAATATTACTTAAGAATAGTAGGTAATTACCTACTATTTTGTCTAATCAATTTTATTGCGTTGTGGTTTTCAAATTTTGTAATGTAATATATTTTAAAACTAATTCAATATTACGGCTACACAACTCAGCAATTTGGCATTCACCATTGAGTCCTAAATGTAGTTAAAATATAAATAATTTTATTGGAAGATTTTAAAATGATGTCCACTTTTAGTTTCCATACTTATTGTGCCTTTAAAAGTAACAAATATACGTAATAGTTACAAGACAATAATAATAGTAGATTTGTAACGGGCACATCCCGACAAAGATCCGTTCCTATAACCCATTTTGTGGCTGAGTTATCCGAGGCACGTATAACGTGGTGGTTTTATCCCTGTGCGTGTAAAAGTTCCTATAACCCATTTTGTGGCTGAGTTATCCGAGGCACGTATAACGTGGTGGTTTTATCCCTGTGCGGGTAAAAGCATAACAAATTATAAGTTACAAAGAGCAGTACATTTTTATTCCCTCAGCATTCTTTGTGTAACGTTTGTTAAGATCGGAACTGTGGAAATTTAGCAAGATTAGCATATATTTTGGTAAACAGACTTAACTTATTTATGAGCAGATCTTAAAAAGCATTACATCAATGTTCAGGAAATTAAATTGTGCAAAGTTTTCGTACCTAGTGTTTTTGTACATTAATTAGTTATTGAGACAATTAAATTTGGATACAAAATATAGCCACTATTTTCAAATTAAGTAAATGTATATTTTTACTCCTTCTAAAACTCGTTACTATCATATACCAACTATAGGAATAGTCTGCTGTCTACCTAGCTTGGGTCGGTGCCCAGATCAAGTAAGGATTATTGAACCCTTTTTGGCTGGTGCCGGTTCTAGCGCGCCCTCTCATGGCCAGAATTGGGTTGGAAATGTTCTTATCTTGAACGTAGTATGATTTTAGCTTCGGACTCCAGCTTCAGAGTCTACAGAGGCTGTCGGCCATGTTGGTTTTAATCCCATAAGAACAATGTTATTTGCGTATTGATATTTCTCGTTATTTATTGACCAGAAGTGTTGTATTTGGTGTCATTTTAAACGTTATCATAGGATTTGCTTTTGATATTTTGAATACATACGCATAGTTTTGAAAAATAGGTGAACATAAAAACTTCAAACTAATTTTTTAAAATAATTGTTTGGATACAACTAATTATAAATTTGCAAAGCAATTCCAACGCGCTATTTCATTCTTGAGCAAATGTAATTTGATTTGAAAAAGTCCGTTTAAAAATAACTGTTTGGATACGCGTGATCGTATGTTCGGTTCGAAATTAACGTTGGTTTTATGGGTTTAAAACCAACATGACCGACAGCCTGTGCAGACTCTTAAAAGCAACAAAAAGTACGTCTCATACATCCTCCTTTAACCTTTGATCACAATCAAATATGCAAATGTCTTTTAAAGTATGTGTGTATGTCTGAATTATTTACCAATTTAGTTACCAAGTTACACCTGCTTTTTTCTGCAATACGTTTACATGCCTAAATAACATTATCAAGGAGGTCGGGGATGTGAAATTGTATGTTTTAATGATTTATAGTAAAGGATTTTAAAATTTGAAACTACTATCAAAATATTTAAATCCTTTTTAGGCAACTCAACCAACCTTCTGAAGCAATATTCAATTCAAGTTATATCGAATAGTTGTAAAAGAAATGCTACAGAAAACGTGCATGAAAAACCTGAAAAAAATAATTAAATGTGAGCTAGAAACAAACAATGTGAAAGAAACAGTTACTGGACGAAATATAAATTGCGCCAGGAAAAATATATGAAATGCCCGAAAAAGAAATTTGCCGCCTTTGCCCAAGAACATTTTTGAAACTCAGGAAGTATTAGATAACATGGAAGTCAAGACCGACCGGGGAGAGGATTTTTTTTGCTGGTAAATGACAGTGACAATAAAATCGTGATTTTTGGGTGTAAGGAAAACTTAAACATGTTCAGTAGAAGTAAACATATCTTGATGGACGGAACTTTTGATTATTGCTGCAACAACTTTCAACAGCTATTCACAATTTTCACCGATCACATTTAGTAGCTTACATATTTGTTTAACCCTGTAAAAATTGGTATCTGGCTTGAGGTATGCATACGGGTTGAAGTATTTATAAAATGTATTGCAAGTAAATATTTTACACATAAACATGCGCGTGCGCACGTTTGTGGGTATAACACTTATTAGCTGATCTAAGTGTATAATATTCCAGCTTAAAAATACATCATGCATACGTTACTAAATTAATTAATACAACTTTTTTCTCAAGAAATAACATTTCAACAGTGTTCGAATATGAGAAAAAAATAAATGACTTCTTGCTTTGTCCCAGCTGTACGTGCATTGTTGTGTATGTACTTAACATTATTTATTTGGGCCCTTAGGCACAAAAACATATGTCCTTTAAGGATAAAGTACCTCATATAGACAGAAAGTATCAGTAGCCATAGATTAGGTAAATTGTATGATGTAAAAACATTAGTCTTACATAGAAGTAACGTTTTCGTATAAGAGGGTAAACATTGTTTTTAATTTTGTTTTTGAGATATTAATATTAAGGCAGCAAAAAGAAAGTACCATAATCATACTATTTTTATCAAGTTTGAATACAAATTCAATGAATTAAATAAAACTTAAATAATCAATACTATCATACTGCATTCATGTTAACGGCCTTGCCTTTATTCCAAAGGCATCTGGAATGGTGAACATTTTTCTGCAGATGCCTCACGGTTGGTTTCCTTGAAACCTAACAGGGATTGTCTGAAAGGGGCCCAAAAGTAAGTTTGAGAAGTTCTTTAGTTGCACAGGGGATTTGCAACTGTTGTAGTAAACTGCTTCCAAAGGGGTGTACAGTTTAGCCCAAAAGTATTGAAGTAGAGCCTATGGGTGTGAATTTGGACATTTTGATGAGACCTTAAATCAAACTGGTTTGACAGGGGTGTGAATTTGGATACGGCCACTGTCAGTCACTCAAAATTACAGCATAGTATTATCTCATGTCGTTCTTCCAAAAGACTCAGGGAGGCTACTGGCCTCACCATGTTACTCTGTTGTGAACCATCACCTTCACCTTAGCCACCATCTTCCGCGACTCCTTGTATTATTTTCCCTCTGCACCTCCAACTTCCACTGTAAGTGTATGGGTGAGCGAACTGGTGTGTCCACTCCAAAGCTTTTCTTGCTATATAATGCTTTTATTTTCTCAGTGTGTGGGCCAATCCATTTCCGTTTCCTTTCAATTATATTGTACCTAAACAACTTCTGGTTAGTTCCTTTCTACCATATTTTCAATTCCCAGAGTTCACTCCGTGGGTGTCCGATGGTGGACACGAGATAAGGCTATCGAAAGTCAGTCGCCGGCCTGTTTTAATGGCGTCATTACCTGCCATTAACACAGTCACCGGAAGTGAAGCTGTAAGGGCGTGAAATGGATGAGAGTAGTTGTGTATTCTCGCCGCGACGCCACACGCGCGCTAGCTGCTTCCGGTGGGACACCCGCAGAGTTAACCGCACTTGTGTGCAATAGCCATTTCCTCTTCCGTTCGCTCATAAACATTCATATTCCGTAATTACATGTACAGAACAAGCGAACACGTAATTATCTTTTTCTATACAAGCATGTAATACTCTTTCCCTCAACACGAGGGCTCCTAACAATACGCCCAATTAGTTATAATGTAGAGAGAACGCAGGAAATTGCAGATTTTGTATCACCGAGGTGCACTAATAAGGATTTGTCGAAATTACATTCTTGCAGAGTAGAAAATGCTCTTCATAGGGTCCCTTTCTCCCTAAATAGTAACATTGGCAATAGGGTATGAAATAAATAAACATAGACGATAAAATAAACTATATAAAATGTATATCCAGCTTGCCTACTCTTACTAGTTTAAGAACGTAGTTTTATAAATGTTATTGTCTGTGAGTCATATACCAAGGCCGAAGACCGTGGTAACACGCCCCAAGCGGGGGTTGCATGAGTAAGCGTGCAGGGGTACCCCCTACTTAACGATACATTCCAATTTTTTTATTTGGTTTTGTTTCGTTGGTGTTAATTTTTATTAGGTTTTATTGTATAGGTTTAGCTTTATTATTATTGGTTAGTACTAAGTAACTTGTTAAAAGATCAAATGTACCCACAAAAACACTAGATACCTAACCTAAGCTAACATAACATTAACAATCTAACCTAATCTTCCTAATCCACCTATTTGTCGAATATCTCCGTTATTATTCGTCCTATGAATAATGAGATGTCATATTCAGGAGAAAAAACTATTTGAGATGTATGCAATATGCATAGCGTTTAATGTAAAAAAATGTCGGAAAAAATTGTAAACAAATGGTTTTTCCGCCGAAACTTTTCTATGTAGATTCGTGTTTTGGGGGTTAATATAGACTAGTTAATAAATATGAAAATTGGGTCGGACCCCTATGCCTAAATGACGATAAATCATTCGCCTTTCCCCTACGTCTCCCTCCACTTGGCACCAGTAACCTGTACAACCGACCGTTGAAGTCTCCATTATAAACCTTATATACAGTGTATTATAATTAATTTTTATCGGTTCTGGTATATGACATGGTAAAAAGAGTAGCTAAAAAAATATATGTGAGGCCTAAAATCTTTTGGTTATCAGAATATTTTTAAATTAGCATTTTGAGAAAACAAGTTCGTTTTTTTTCTTAATTAGTTCTTACTGAAAATTAATATTAATTATGAATCAAATTAAAACTTAATGATATTTCATTATAGCCTTGTTACTAAACTAAAAATTAATTTATTGTAGGATGGTTTAATTCCTGTTTATTTTCTGTGCTGTTAAGTTGATATAAATGAAACTGGTTAAAATAAAGTAGTTTTAAATCTTACAGTGCTTAAATTTAATCGTGGAATCCGGACCACGTGTTATAGGTGTGGTTTTCGTGGTTCTGTTAACAAGCTCTTTTTCAGCCCCCACCCTCTATATGAAGTGAGCCAGTGCCTACCTACCTCAGTTTGGGCTCGTTCATCCGTAAGTAGAGTAAATTGAAATGTTACTTGAATATTAATGATAACTGCGTATGTTTACAGTGAAGTAGCTCTCAAATGCTCATTTGGGTAGAATAATTTGTCGGTAGCGTAGTTGGTTCAATCCCAGCTTCATGTGCTAAAGGTTCTCAGTTCTATCCCAATCAGAGTCAATACATTTTGAGAAGGATCAGCTGATAATCACCGGCTGTTCATTTGTCTTTGGGCTATTAATTAATGACACTTTCTAAGGAATAGTCGGCCTTAGTTTGTAACAATGACTACATTCGCTCATCTACACTCATCACACTCATTCGAAATCCATATTCGCCCATATCTTGACGATCGGCGTCTTATGAATAAATAAATACCGTATGGACATATCCTCTACAGATGAAAGTTTAGAAGTAGCTTTACTAGGAAAACTAAGCTTTAACTTTACAAAGGGGAATTTCTCCTCCTCTACAGTCTGAACAACTTAACACCCAACTTATATTTAAATCCCAAGGGGTTTTGTGGTTGTAATCGTAGAGAAGAAAGAACAGAGGTCGCGTACAATAGTTTGCTAAATGAGTGTCGATAAAATTTTGAGGTGTCGATTAGTTAGTTTTCTAGTTCACCGGGCAGATAGAATGGCCGGGCTCGCACGAATTCAACAACGTTTACCTGCTCCTGTGGAAGGGGGAACATGATCTCGGCAACTTCTGTAAAACCGACCCCAACAGCACGATTTCTGGGGGAAGAAGAGGGATATGAAGAGAGAAGTGGCAGTGAGCTAGGTTAGGTTAGGTTAAAATGTATGTATTTTCACTCGCATGACGACCAAACTGAGCAATTTGCCCAAATGCATATGACGGAACTGGCCTCAACTGTGTTATTTTAGTTGTAGGCCTATAGAGATAGCGACTCTCTCTCTGTGCTGTATGTAGCTAACCAGCTAACCTACTCCCTCGCCGCTACCTGCAGAGAGAAGTTGTCGAGTTTGTGCTTGGGATTAACAATGTAGTCATTGGATTAACTGACCCTTTTTATAAACGTTTTTTTTCCTAAATAGATTTGTCGCGTTCGTGTCTGCCCGAAGGGCCAGCACCTTGTCAGTCCCTCCTAATCGTCAACGATAAACGTAGTAATTAATATCACAGATTTATTAAGATTTAGCCTATACTGTATTAATTGCCACTGTATTCATTATCCATAATTAAGACGTCAATCGTAGGGATATGGATGAATATGAGTGGGAAATGAATGTAGATGAGTGCATATAGTCATTGTTACTAACTAAAGTCGACTGGTCCTTAAAACGAGCCATTTATTAATAGTTCAATATCCCCAGGGCAACTAAGGTGTCTACAGTTTTACGTGGAATCCGAACCACTTAGTATTGGGGTCTGATTTTCAGCTAAGTAACCAGCCACATACTCAGTTCTCTATTCCTTAATATCTGGACCCTGATAACCACCCAACATGTACACCCCAGATTTCTCTAGTATGTCCACGTCGATGGCAACCATTGAGTGAACGCCATGTCGGTATTAAGAGGACCGAGTATAAAGTCGATCGCCTACAATCTCCACAACACTGTCCCCAAGTAGCTGGGTTACAGCACTACGCCTCAAAAGCCGTTCGCTGCGGCGATAAGGCTACTTCTGTTCCTTTTTTCGACGCTGAAACACAACTTTTTGAAATGGTGATGTTTTATCTCAACGTATTTGAATCTGTTATGTACATTACACATTTTATATTTTATTTTGTTCTTTTTATGATAGATTAGATAAAAAATTAGTCACTCTACAAAGCACTTTTATTGAGAAACAATATAAAGGCAACAAAATACCGTCATAAAACCTCCAGTTTTTGCTAAAAGTAATGGAGACATTTGACTCCTGTCGATAAGACAGTTTTGGGAATTGGCCGTACTTCTCTGGAATCGCCAAGTAGTTCGGAGACGACTCTGTTAGTCGCCCAAGATGCCTGGGAATGGACCCCCGCACAGTTCCACAATGCTGAACGATTGGCACGGCCATTTGGAAACCTGTCCCAACAGAGTTCCAAGAACCGCACAATTCGTGGATCAGGTGGACCACGCTTCGCACGCTACTGAAGTCACCCCATCAGACGGTCGGCCTCCTTCACATGTCAGGGGGTGCCGGTGTAGGTGACGTCTTTGTCGCGGCAAATGGCCGAGGAGACTTCTGTCCCTGGAGGCCAATTCAGATTCGAACTCTAGGCAAAACATTTCGAATAGCCGTGGTCAAGCCAATGAAAGAAAATTACTCTTATTTACTAACCACCCAAATTGGTTTCACTGAGGGGTGGTGTCATCCTGGAATTACATTTGATGAGTGAAATGACGTAGTGCGTCTCTCGGTCGTGTAACTAAAACCAACCGCTCATGTAAAAAGATAACGATATTTTTACACGAACGATATTCCGAAAACTCCCGTGGTTCGGAAGAAGTAAAGCTGTTGGTCTCCAGGTTAAGTGTTAATGAGGGCTTCTTAGCCCTAACTTCGCCTGGTAAAATAAGACGAACATTAACTTTATATTAATCAGCGATTCCCCAGCCTCAGGGTACATTCTCAGATGTGTTAGGACTATTTCCACCCAGGGTAGTTTTAGACTTTTTAACTGTCTAATATTTTTTATTGTTATTATTTAGATAAAAAACAATCTAGCCAAATCATACGATTCAGTGTTTCTGGTCTTTTCAGCGATTTAATAAGCAATTTCGCCAACTAATAATTAAATTGTATGATGCAGTTTGCAGCGTTACTAAACTGCAGTTCATCATATAAAATATAGCACCGTAATTAGTAGGCTATAGTGAATCTCATCAGGTATTCACTGGCGCCCAATCCAGTTCGGAGAGGTTCGACAATATTCGGGAATGTTCGGAACCTGTTCGGTGATGTCCGTACGAGTTCGGCATGCGGAAGACTCCGGATTCTTTCTAACCGCGAACTGGTTGTGGTATACTCCCGGAATTGCGTAATGCAACAATGTCAGGTTCCCCTTGGACGTCTTATCTAATAACTGGGACAGTTATCTAAATTGTATGGATCGACACTGTTGGATAAATAACAACGAAAATTCGCACAACCAGTAGGAAAAAACTGAGCAGGCCGTAGATGATTGAACAGTTGTTAAAACGACAATGACCGTATGCGGATATGGGTAGATACTATATGACGTTAATATAATACCGGGTGTCAGATCAAGGGTGAAGTATGATATGTACAGACTTTCAAGTAAGACAATTAATAGCTCAATAAAATTACTGGTGTCCCATGTTTTTTTCGGTGTGCACAGCCCACATAAGTAGACCAAGTGTGCTCTGGGTGGCAGAGCCGTCCTTAAGGTGGTGGTGGTAGGGGGTGGATGTGCTTGAGTTGCGACAATTACTACCTAGGGATGCTCGATATGTGGCATTTGTCCAAGAGGACTCTAAACTAAAATAATGCTCAAATGGACCCTTAAATAATACATGAGTCGCGACAGTTGCTCCAGACAGTCTACTAATGCTCGAATTGTGAAAAATGCCCAAGAGGTCTCTTAAACTCTTGCCCAAGACAATACACATTGTATTGTGTTTCTTACACCGCCGTAACAAGCCGCTGTGTTGGGTTTCAGAGGGCGGCCGCCTGGAAGCAGAACTCCGATACACGGAATCAGCCCTAGGCGAGGCAGAAGGCAGCACCCACCAGCTAATCATCCAGACTCCGAAGGAGCCGGGTGCGTCTCTCCTACACCCCGGCGCACTTCTGGCGCACCTCGACGTCGTCAGAGAGGCGTCGGGAGTCACCGTCCACCTGTTCGACATGTAAGTCAAGGAGTTGTTCTCATTTAGAGATATTAAACCGCAATGTGGTTGAGGTGATAATTTTAGTAATTGTATTTTTTGGAGGAAAAGTGGGGTAGTAAATATGAGATAGTTGTCTTTTTCTAGGGGGGGGAGGTGATCTTTCTAACATCTGCCCGGTCCCCATATACTAAAGTTCTTTGTGGAAAATATATTCAGACAGAGCAAGGGGGAGAACCAGTACATTGCAAGGTGAAAATTACTGATGTTCCAACTCCAATCTTCCAGTCCAAATGTCCAGTCCAGATGTTCCAACTCCAAATCTTTCAGTCAAGGTCAGGATTCTAACCTACTAGTATCTCTAACAGTCCTGACGCATTAGACCTCGGCTACTGGCTCTCCCGGTAATAACAGTGTTTTATTAATTTAACTATTGTTCTGGAATAGAAGAGATTACCCTTACTTTGCTGTTTCAGTTAATTTTTACATTCTCTTTTCTTATATCTAATTAATTTATGATCAATTTTGTTGCATTTTTTAAAATCAGAGATCAAGTGTTGTTGTTGATTTAAATTATACTACAGTATATATATATCAATAACTCATTACCTAATACGAAACTATTTCGAAATTAATTAACTTTTGATTGTATTTTCCAGAACTTGGAGACTCAAGGACATGTGTCATTCACCCAGCATCCCAAATTTCGATATTCATTTCATAGATCAAGTAAGTAAACTGATAGTTTTCTATATATGTTTGTTACCTAAACAGTTAACATTAGATCACACCTACAGAAAGCGACGCTCCTCTACTGCCCGAGTCAGTCAAGGCGACGCTCGGTTACCGCTCGTGTCAGTCAAGGCGACGCTCGGTTATCGCCCGAGTCAGTCAAGGCGACGCTCGGTTACTGCCCGAGTCAGTCAAGGCGACGTTCGGCTACCGCTCGAGTCAGTCAAGGCGACGCTCGGCTACTGCCCGAGTCAGTCAAGATGACGCTCGGCTACTGCCCGAGTCAGTCAAGACGACGCTCGGCTACTGCCCGAGTCAGTCAAGACGACGCTCGGTTACTGCTCCAGTCAGTCAAGGTGACGCTCGGCTACCGCCCGAGTCAGTCAAGGCGATGCTCGGTTACTGCTCTAGTCAGTCAAGGCAGACGCGTGTGAGGGCCATTGTGCGCGTGCGCGGGACTGAGCGCGTGTTTATCTCCGGACCTCCCACAGCGCCGTCTTAAACCTAATGATCTTGTTCAGTTCAGGATCTAACAAAAACTTCCGTTCTATCTTGGGATCCGGTCGACAACTGCACAAACAAACATTTCTCCCCAATGTTCTGCAACTTTCGCTTCCGCCATGGCTTACGTCAGCAATTGTAAGTCATGTCGTTTTAGTGGTGTTCGGCTGATTTCCATCTTAATTAATAAAATATTACTCCGGATTTCAATTATAATACTATTTATAGGTATGTGCTTCAATACATGTGAATATTAAGATGTTTATTAACTTAACATTCTTATTAAGTTAATTTTTAAACATAAAAATTATGCTTATGCAACCCCAGATACAGGATAATTTGCAGAGTTAGTCAGTAAATTGGATTTAATCCCATGAGAGCAATATTATTAAATGCAGATTTATCTGAAAATTATAATTTTTATATTGTTTCGAAGAGCGTAAAAGAGAATCCAATTTTAATGAAAAAGGATAGCGATTTTTAAAAAATAAAGAATTTTAATTTATTAGTTTATGATTTTTATGAAAATAGAAATGAGTAATGAAACTTTTAAAATGTGGATTCTTATTGATTTTTACACTCCTTTAAAAAGGAACATATTTTCCGTCAAATCGTCAATTCACTGTGGTGTTCTGCATTTAACATTTCCTTTCGGAAATTATCCAATATATGGAGAACACCTCTTCAGACTCTTATAGTTACCGTTTTCCCAACTGACAAGTTTTCCCAACTGTCAAGCGATCCTTGGAAAGTCGATAGCCCCTTAGTAGAAATACAATCTTACCATAAATAAGTAGTCTAAAACATGTTTTTCTTTTTCAATTTTATGGTCCCTGTTTATTTATTATTTTGAGTTATAGTGAATGTTGCATAGTTATTAAGAGTTTTTTAATTTAAAATTAAAAACGTCAAGAATTAAATTTAAAGTTTCACATATTTAACTTTAAAAATTAACTACAAATACTCAGTTTTTACAAAAACTAACCTATTGTTCAGTAGATTAATTCATCACTTACAACAAATCAAATTATATCTCAAATATAATGACAATGGAATCACTATTTATTTAACACACTGAATCCTTAAAAAATCATGTTTTAGCATTTTTCAAGCAAAACAGCCCCTGTTTGTAATTTTGTAAATTAATGTAAATGTAATGTAAATTAATTTCTAATAATACTTGATCAATTAGATAACTAACAATTGTTAGTTATAATTCTGGAATATATTTTCCAGATTTTTGACAGCATGATTCCCTGTGCCATCATCACTCCCCTGGATTGTTTTTGGGAAGGTTCCAAGCTCTTGGGACCAGATTATCCCGTCGCTATCCCGTAAGTTTGTTAACAAATCTTTTGGGAATAATTTAGTCTTATTTATTTTGCAGCCATTTATTTACTTTAGGTTGGTCAACCATATTAGTGATTGTCACTGCTTTGAAAGTTGAGAACCAATATTAAGTAAACCGACTGGGGTTTTTAGTACAAATATTTGTATGTAAATATCCAAAGCTTGTAGCTAATATGTGTGATAAAAGCGGTTGTACTCGAAAGGTAATAACTATATTGAGATACATTTTAAAGTAATACTTTTTATGTACATACAATATTTTTAATTTTTTGTCCGATTTTCGAATTTATATAATATAAATCTTTCCAAAAACTACTTGTTTTAGTGCAAGCTCACAGTGTATATTGCCAGACAAATGATACTCATCAAAGATAAATGTCAAGTCAATATCAGTGAAAATATATTAACACCTTTTTTTTACCCAATAAGTAATACTCTATTGTTACCCACTCCGTTCTGGCCATAGTCGAGAGTCATGGGTTACAAGTTCTTGTTGCATTGGTATTTCATAAGCACCTATGTGTTGCTTATTGTTTAATTCAGAAAAAATATTTGTGATTAAAAAATATGGCACAATTTTTCATGAATATTGATATAAATAGTTTTTGTAGTATTCATCAGCTGTATAATTCAACTGTCATAGAAAAAAAATCTTTTATTTTATGAAAAATGAATTGCATTTTTTCAAGCTGTGAAATTGTAAAATTAAAAACTAATTATGAAGTAAATATATTCAGAATAATATATGATTATCTTTAAAATATATTTAAATGCACATAGAAGAAAGAAGCAGAGGTAGCATCCAATAGTGCGCTGAATATGTGGAAAGTAGTTATTTCTCCAGTGTCATGAGATAGCAGGGCCAGCACCTTGTCAGTCCCTCCTTTATACCCTCAAATCCTCTAAGATAAATGTATAATTTATTACTACATATTTATAGAGGTGTAAATTATATGTAATCTATTTATAACTGCCACAGAGTCGTTTGCTAAGGCGTAAGAAAGCGACCTCTGTTTCTTTATTCTCTATAATGTATGATATATCAGTGAAACGTTTGAATTATTGTTTATTTTATAATATTACATGATGTTGTTTTAAAATAATGCATTTATTATTGAAAAATGTTACCGGTATTTTTTATTCTATAAGATGTACACATCTGCCATTTCATGTTTTAAAACCAATTTATTATCTTTTGCAGAGCTTTTAAACAGACCTTGGCACAGTAAAGTATATAGGGCCAGACTACAAACGCAAAAGAACTAAATGTTGAGTTAATACTTAGGGTTATGTTCATACTAATTCAATAGTAGGCCACTGCCTGAAGAAGTGCAGTGTGACCTTGAACTTGACCTACACTCTCACTACTCTCCTTAGATTTATTTCCTTTCAGCTGTCCTTGGAAGCACTTACTGTGCTTCTGTTCCTCACAGTAGAATAATTTACTCCCTACTTCCTTTTAGATTTAATTTTAAACTGATTTATAATGTACTGAAATTACCCCTATACATTTATTTTATATTTTGTGGAATTGAACATCTAAAAAGCTACTATATCTCTTATTTGTTTTTTTATCAGTGGTGCTGGTACCAAGGTGAAGTGGACCAACCTGCATCCTCAGCAGATGATGGACAGTATGAGGACTACTTATGGATCATCATCTTTTGCCTTTAGCACTCTGGAACAGCATATGAAGAGGGTAAGGACAAATATACATGAAAGTCACAAAAGTGTCTACAAATTTTAGGTTAAGTTAAAGGCTACTAGGCCAATTAATTAGTATATTAGGATGGATAGGTCATTAGCAAACTTACCTAAGAAGACAAGTCCCCTAAGATCACAGTAGTAGAGAACTCCATCAGCATTCTTACAATACCCGCCATAGAAACAACATTGATTTGCCCCAACACAGATTACAAAAATTCAGCAATACCCCACAATATTCCGGTTCATACTTTTACAACTTTTTACCTCAAGAAATAAAATCAATCATAAAAGGTGACACTTTTTACAAGAAACTTAAGCAGTATTTCTATAATAGGCCATACTACAAATTATCAGATTATGCAGATGAACATACATATCAGCACATCAAAACTACAAACTTTGACAAACATTGAGCTTACTTGGCGTATCCCGGACTGATGGGAAGAAGCCTGACGATTCCTCAGTCCCCCATCACTGCGGTGAAGACAACTGGTGTAAGATGTAAGAACACAACTCACACTAGACAAATTTCATAATTATCACAGGTGTAAAAACAGATACATGTTTAGTTGGTGCATTTGTCACTTTGCGTTTATGCATTTTTATCATAAATGTTTTGCCTCCAGGATAATATATGTATCTTACTGAGTAAGACTTAAAAGTAAATGTTGTCCAAAACAGGATTTTTACTAAAAAAAAAGACTTCATCTAATTTATTTAAAAAATTAATATATTTTTCATTAAGTTTTAGGAGATTTGACAGAAAACTAGATTTATCTTCACTTTAAAAACCGAAACAAAGTCTTCATATGATTAATATGGCATTTTGTAATCATTGATCAATTTTAGAAGTAGCCTAATTAGGAGTAACTATCAATATTAATTATCTTAAATTTGATGGAGATCAGTGGTAACAAAAATGCCATTATAGAAGTATTTATGCTTGAAAGTGTTACAAATACAAGCGTTATTTTTCTGTCAAGTCTTCTAAAGGTTTTACCATTTGCTCTTCTTTACATTCTGATATTTTGCTTTGAAAGTATTTGGGTGTCTTGTTGTTTGCAGGCAGGCATCAGTACTGGCTATCAAGAAAAGCCTTGCCTTAACCCAAGAGACAGTGAATGCCCAGATTCAGCTCCTAATAAAGCTTCAGGACATGTAAGTTATCTTTTATTAATAACATAATGGTTAACATTAAAAAATAATGGTTGTCGCTAGACAATAAATAATAATTATGGGGGTGTATCAGCCCTCAAAACACAAAATTATAACTTTCTTAATTTGTTGGTGTTATTTATCAATGTTGATTTGTTTAGAGTTTTTCAACACTTGGAGCTCCAATAAAGTCTCCAAATAAATCAACAATGACAAAATTGTCTGAAATATGAAATCATCAGATGAAATGAACATCAGATCATGCTTTAGTAGTTTTTCTGTGAGAAATACTAGTTGAAAAAAAAAATTGTATCTGTTAAGACAAAACTGCGCTAACTAAAAAGGTGTATATTTTAATAAATTATTTAATTAAGACAAAGCTTTGGACAAATCTTATGATTTAATAACTCAAGTAAGGTAACAAAGTAATTTTAAAAAAAAATTAGCAAGGATTTAACTTTCTTTAACATAAACAATCTATAATTCTTTTTAAAGAATTTTTTTCAAATATGAATTACTTTCCATTGGGTTAATTCAGTGACATGTATTCTGCAATATTTTAAGTAAGTTTTTATTATTACTCCATGCATTGATTCCAGTGATCCAGGAGGCCTCTTTTTGTGGCAGTGAATGTTGGAAATGAGATGAAGACATTAGTGTCTGTGAACCTTTTCTTTCTCTCTCTCCCCTCCCCATTCCCATCTAATCACAACAGCTGACACCAGGTGGATCCAGATCTGCCAAGGTCCTGCCTGGTCACATCTTTCTAACCCTCCTACCTAACTAACATCAACATCTTATTACATAAAATTAATTGATGACACATTTGTAGCATTCAGTTTTAGCAAACTTTTAGACCACAAATCTAACAGACTGTTCAACAAATAAGTAATTTATCTATCTAGAAATTTGTTTTAGAAACTAATTTTAAAATTATTTATGATCCAATATTTTTTTTCAAAATTGTTTTATAAGTTTAAGAGTAATTTATGTACCGTTAAATAAGCTTAAAAAAATAATGTTGTTCAAATCCTATCTGAAGCTGTAAAACTTTTATTTATAATGATAACTACCTTTAATGTTGGAATAGAACTAACAGTAGGCCTACTTGGAGAATTTTATTGTATCCATCTAAACTAATGCATTTAGTTAATATTGGCAACTCAATGTTTAAAATATGGGATTTTTACTAATACTTATCATAATATCAACTGTCCGCACTTTTGGAGAAGGCTATAAAATGAATCAGTAAATCTGGGATTAAGTAGGCAGTGTTAACAGCCACATGTGGTCTGACAGGAATGCTGCCCACACACACTCTAGTAGGCCCATTGTCACTTCCAAGAATGTCCCAGCACCTCACCTCCAATAGGTGCCATATTTCACCCCTACCTCTGCCACCCCAGATTGCCATTATGCCAGTTTTTTTAGTGGTTTTTTATTGCTGAACCATAATTCAAAGGAATCAAAATAAAAACCACAATTGGGTTTGGGTTGCCTGGCAGGTGGTCTGGGTCCTCTTTCTCCTTGGTTCTACTCTCTCCTTAACTGGCCTTGATTGATACTGGACATCTCTATAGTGTGCTGTCATGACAGACATCAACTATGGGGGAAATATTTAAAAGTAAATTTAAGTTTTGTGATCATGCTTTTAACATTTTATAAGCACTGGTCACTATAATAGATTTATATCCCATTGAGCAATTATGACATAATGCTGCAGTACAGCATTATGCCTTAGGATTTATCTTAACATTTCAATCTGGTCGTTTTAACCCTATATACGCCATGTATATTACCTTAAAACGCTACGCGATTTTGATGGTTTCGTAAGGGTTTCTTTAAAAAATCATAAAAATTTATTCCCATCCCCTAAATATAGAGTGCTGCATATCATTTTGTTCACAAAGATACAAATAATTAGAAGGAATATAAATTAGCACTTAGCAATGAAGTTGGTGCATGTAGTATCTTCGGAAAAGTTGAAAAGTTAATTTTTCAAACAAATCTTCTAAGTTTGGACACATATAAGTCAACCACCAATAATGTAGCACAATTTTCACTAATGTACAAAGTTGCAAAATCTTAACAGGAATAAAAATATATATACACAATAGTAGATAAACCAAAGGTAAAATTGAAAAATGTCAAAAAGAAGGAACTATATACACACATTTTTGGGGGTCATGTCATGTCAAGTCAGTAATGTCACTGTTGTCACTTATATTCCGTCATCTAATTCATCTAAAACACCCCGAATAGCACTACTACGTGATAATTCACTCATTTTTGAATAAAATCAGTGCAAAACACACGCAAAACACGCACACAAAAAAAGGAACTATATACACAAATTTTTGGGGGTCATGTCATGTCAAGTCAGTAATGTCACTGTTGTCACTTATATTCCGTCATCTAATTCATCTAAAACACCCCGAACAGCACTACTACGTGATTATTCACTCATTTTTGAATAAAATCAGTGCAAAACACACGCACACTAACACATTGTTTTGTCGATCAACAAAGAACACAAACAAACTGGATTGGAGAGATGACTTAGCAACATATGCATCAACTGTTCAGGTCTACCAACATCGTCTGAGTGAAAAATAAAAAAATATGTTGCGTTAATATACATGTAATAGGCGTTTATGTTCAAAACGATATGCAATATGTGTGAAACAAATGCGTAATAACTGCGCTAATACATAAATGTAAGCGCGCGCAAAATGCGTCTCGATCGAGACGATGGCGCTTGAGCAACACAATAATGCATCTCGATCGAGACGCGTGGCGCGTGGAGGGTTAATGAGCGTAAAAGTTGAATCTACTTTTTAATTAAAAAAATATATTGATTTGTAATGAAATACAAAATATTCAGTTTTAGTTTATGATTTTTATGAAAAAACAAATGAACAATCAACATTTCACAAAGTAGATCCACTAGTAACCTATACGCTCTTTCAAACAATGTAAAAATGATAATTTCCCAACAAATCACTGTTACAGTACTTTACAGCATTTGTCATTGCACTTGGATATAAATCGATAAACTATTAACATGTTCACTGCTGATCAAATATTATGTCCTTTAGCAATGCTGAAACTATATGCATCATTTCCGAATACTATCTAATAAAAAATAAAAACTTAAAACTATAATCAAATACACCTCCAAAATCACATAACCTCCAAACAAAAATGTATAGTTAGCTGAACAATTACACACATCATTAAACCAATAATTGGCGATAATCAGCTGTTTTAGTCCATGAGGTCAACTTGAGACACAAGCATGTTAAACTAATAACCAATTAAACAGTGTTGAAATGTGAGATAGCAAAAATATTCAAAATATTATCTAGTTTCTGAAAATATACAAAATATCATAAAGACATAAATAAATTTTCTAGAAACTTATAATTGCAAACAATACAACAACGAAATCTAGTTACCATGGAAACAGAAGTTTTTTAAAATTTCCTAAACATACTATAAAATTATACAGTACTATATACTTATATTTTGTTAAAACTATTCTTTATGAAATGAATATATTTGTTAAAATAATAAGTAGAATAAATATTTATAAATAAAATAATAACGTAATTACCTATAAAATGCAAGACCTTAACGATAGGCCTCATTTGTAACTCTCAATTTTCACTAATAGTGCATATAATTATCACTATATAGCATTGAAACAACTACCTAGAAACCACTTATACACTTGACAACAGTCTAAATGATATAATCTAATAATAAACAAATAATTTACCGTTGTAAACATACAAAGAGTTATACGTCAGCTGGGACCAAAGACAGTGAGAAGGTCTTTGACATTAGCAAATTTCGCAAATTAATATTCAATATAATAACAACCAAACAATGATTAATGCATATCACTGTAACTGGCATCTAATGTAGATTCCATAGACACAAAAATTTGTGGTATCTTAAAAGGTATGTACTATAATAACAGTTTCGTGTGGTCGTGTGAATAGTGGGGAATCCACACTTTGCTACTACTGAGACACAAAAATAATGTGAGCTTCCACACTTTGCCATTTTGAGAGTTAACACATTCACTGCTGACCAAATATTGTGTCCTGCAACTGCTGAAACTCTTTCTATTTTTAATAAATAATAAGAACTTAAAACTAAAAACGAATACGCCTCACAAGGTAAATAACCTCCTAAGATAATGTATAATATGCAAAACAACCACTCACTAATCAATAAACCAGTAATTGATGGTCATCAGCTGTTTTACCACAGGATGTGCAACTGCATTTCCTGCAGTAAACGTGTTAAGGACACTAATCTCAAACTGGTTTAACACTAATTTGCTACCTGTTGCAGCTGCCTGATATCGGAGCTGAGTTAACGGGAGGTTGCTATGGCTTTGCTGCCAAGTACATGCACTGGCCCGAGGACTCCATCGTCGGAGGAGCCAAGAGAAACAAGACTGGTCATATACAAAGGTGAATATTAACAGCTTAGGCCTGCTGTTACTACTATGAATTAGTTATAGGCCCTGTAACACATCATAATAAGCCTACACAATTTCTCTGTGTTTATTTTGACCTGCTCTAATACAATTTCTTCTTTTTAAAGAGCAAGTGCGCTGCAGACAGTGGTTCAGCTGATGGGAGAGAAGGAGCTGTTTGAGTTCTGGTCGGACACGTACAAAGTACATCACGTCGACTGGACTCAAGAGAAAGCAGCACTTGTTCTTGACATGTGGCAGAAAAGATTTTCTGAGGTATGTTTTACACTTTAATAATTGTTGAAACTATTTTTTAAATACTCTTCTTAAGAAATCAATCTTTATAACTGTAACTGGATATTGGCTACATCAAACTATTCATGTTAGTTACTAAGATTCCTAATTTAACCCATTAAATTTCATTGAAGTCTTTCTTGAGTAATCAGTTAGGTTAGAGAAATTAATACGTTTTTGGGAAAGTCATATTTTTTATATCTCACCTCAGTATGTAGATAGTATAATAATATTGGTGCATTAAGATATTTATGAATTGATTTTTGTTTTTTCAAACACTTAAAACAAGAATAAGAGGTATTAAAACCAAAACAAAGAATAATTCTTTTTATGATAAAATTGTTGAATGTGCATTTCCTTTTGCTGTCAAATGTCTGCTTTCAAGAAACAGAACTCTTTAAACATGCTATAAATATTGAAAAATGTAGTTTTGTACTATTGTTAAATATCTCAACATCATCTTGTTGCAAACAGGAAGTCAAACGGCAGATGAGCGGGAAGGGAGCTCCAACATCAACATCATCTTTTCTAAAAAACTACAACATCTACGCTTTCTCAACAGCCACGCTTAATGACATCCTATGCAAGTTTTCTGAACCAAACTTCATCAAAGTGACGATCACCTATTTGAGTATGGTAAGTATTATTTTTATTTGTGTTATAGATTTATCATAACTATTTAAAGATTGATAGTTCTTAGATTCTCAGATATGACACACCAACACAAGTTTGTGTATATTTTAAGGAGAATATGAATGATTATATGAGTTTAGGACGAGTGTGGATGACCTGTACAGTCTAGTTACTAACTTAGTTTGACTTATGTTCAGAAAGGACCATTTATTAATAGCCTAATGATCAGAGCAACTAAGGGACCAACATCTCTACGTCTAATCCAAACCAAACAGTATTGGTTTAATTTTCAGCTAATTGACAAACTTTATACTCAGCTCTCTCCCCTACACAATATGGACACCCCGTACTTCTCTAGTAATGTCCATGCTGATAGCAATCATTGAGCGAACGCCATGTCAGTATTAAGAGGACCAATCATCGAACCTATGGCCTACAATCTCCCCAAGTAGCTAGGTTACAGCTTTGTATTAATAAAGTATATATATCAATAGAGTAAACGTTATTATAGTTTAAGTTTGACTGAAGAATGTAATTTGTATTACAGCTGGTGTATGTAGGCGTGTGTCTGCTGCGATGGCAGGACCCAATCAGATCACAGTGTGCGGTCGGCATCGCTGGTGTCCTTCTAGTCACTATCACGGTCGCAGCAGGCCTAGGACTGTGTGCTTTGCTTGGTATTGCGTTTAACGCTACTACCACTCAGATCGTTCCTTTCCTTGCACTTGGCCTTGGGGTCGACAACATGTTCCTACTAACCCACATCTACGCCGAGCAGACTACCAATGAGTCACATTTTGACGTAAGAATAATATTGAAATATATTATACTCTATTATATTACATTTAATTTGATAGAAGATCAGTAAATATACTTGCGATTTTATATCAGTCTCTAACTTTGCACTATTTTTCATTTTTATAAGCTTATAGATAGTTTTAATAAATTTTATAAACAAACATTTTAGATTGATTAAATTATTTTCAAGTTCTAGTTTTACCAGTTCAAATTTGCAGTTCCACTTAAGTTTGTATTTAAACACGCAAATTAAACGTGAACTATTCTAGGGTTTGTATAAAAATGCTATTCAGAGAGGAATTAACTAGAAACGAAAAGAGTTTGCAAAATACATATGGAATTTGTTGTGAAACACTTAAGTATAAAGTTTAGACCAAGAGATTCATTCAGTTGTTTACATTTAGGAAAAATCAGACTAAACTATTTTATAGCTGTGCCTGAGTAGTATTAATAAAACGCCTAATTAGCATATTTTTTTCTTTATTAGAATGTGAATTGAGCAAGACAAGATTAGGCCTGCTGGTAATTTTTGTTCAAATTTTAAATAAAATAATTGTTTAATAACAATGAACTCTAGTCAGCATCTATACTGGTATTTCAGGAGCAAATCGGTATGCTGCTGAAGAAGGCAGGTGTTGGCATGTTGCTGTCATCCCTCAGCAAAGTGTTGACATTCCTGGCTGCCGCCCTGGTGCCATTACCAGCGTTGCGTTTCTTCTCCCTTCAAGCAGCGATCCTTAGTCTGTTCACTCTGGGAGCCATGCTGTTTGTGTTCCCTGCTGTGTTGAGCTTAGACCTCAAGCGAAGGCGAGCTGGCCGGACTGACTTGCTGTGCTGCTGTCTCCCAGCTCCTCCCACAACGCACAAAGACCATCGTGCCTCACAACACAAGCTGCAGTCAGTCACTCGGGCCCTCCCTCCAGACCGACAACAGACAGTTACATCAGTCCTCACACCTCCAGCCCCTACCAAGGTTAGTGAGTGGGTTTAAATACAGGTTTACAAGTTTGAGTAAAATTATTCGTTGCCAAACAACTAATTAA
This sequence comes from Stictocephala bisonia, assembly GCA_035578905.1. Lineage (NCBI taxonomy): Eukaryota > Metazoa > Arthropoda > Insecta > Hemiptera > Membracidae > Stictocephala > Stictocephala bisonia. The sequence continues at coordinate 53,641 of JAQJVL010001212.1, read as the reverse complement.
TAATAATAATAATTCTTGATCTTGTTTCTCAATTTTAGCAAAGGATTGTGTGCTCTAATCATGTACCACTTATATTTCTCAGCTTGTTAAAATTGTCCTTGGACTATGCTTAAGATCACTCATTTTTTCCCACCGCTCATAGTCATGTTATAGTGAGACCATATAACCCTTCCTTCTTATTTTTAGTGTAAAGTGTCATTTTTGAAATCTGATTCTGGAATTTGGTATTAAACACAACTTAAAATTACAAATTGTATAACATTTCAAATTTGATATCAATTCTTATTTTATTTAGCCGTAGTTTTGCAGTTGAAAGTATATTATATTTGCAAGTTATAAGTCATGATTTTAAATTTGCAAATCATGTAAGTGTCTTTAAATATGAATCAAAGGTTAATATAAATAGAAATTAAATTCATTTTTTAATTAATCTTCACTCGCCAGTTGACATGGACCTACAGGCATGTGCGTCAACTTTATTCAATGAGTGAAGTACCAACCGTTGGCTCAGTGGGAATTTAAAACTTGGACCTTGACTTCCGCAGTCAGAAGCCTTAGCCACTGAGAGCCACCACGCTGGCAAAATTAAACATATGCTTTGAAATTGCAGATGTTATTACACGTTTAATCAGCTTTTGTATATTTATTTTGAGTAGTTTTCCGTACAAGAAAATACAATTATTTGTAAATTGAACACGTAATAAAATTTGTTTGATATCTTTAACCGAAAAACAAGTTTTAAAAACTTAAATTATTGAAAATGGTATTTAGAATTTAAGAACTCCTATCTTTCCTTGTTTGAAAATACTGCATTGTAAATTATTTAAAAAGTAATTTTTAAACTCATTAGTGTTCAAACAAAATTTACTATTGCACTTTTAATGTATGTTTTTGACATCTTGTTACTATATTAAGAGAATAATTTCTTTAAAGTGTATAATACTTTACAAGCTCCAAACATCACTGAAATTCTTTCCTAAAATCTGAATTCGATCCGACTGACAATTAGCTAACACAGTGAAATAAAATAATAGTTTCAGAAAGCTCTTATAATACTAATTTGTTTATTAACCATAGAAACATACGAGATCTATGTATTTTTCCAGGGTCTCATATGTAAGAATATAAATCATAGGAAACGAGACCTATAGATATTGTAACTCACCTTAAGAATCACATTACAATTTCTGCAAACGCAGTGAATGTGATTATAAATAGGTCTGTGGCTACAGTACATGTGTTTGAAATATACCTAGTAATCAATTACCTAGGGTTAATATCATTTATATGAAATTTTTTCTGATTTTTAGAGTGATGGCTGGGGAGGATCCACACATGAACTGTTGGAAGAGCCCAAGTCCCTATTGGAGTCGCTGTTGGGCGAGTCATGTGGCTGGGGCGGCACAGCTGGATGGTATGCTAGTTACCTTCTGAGGCCACCGGTCAAGTTCACCGCTGTGGTGTGTCTGGTAGCGGCGCTGACTACAAGCGCTTGGGGTCTGACGAAACTCACCGACGGACTGGACCTCACTGACATTGTTCCCCGTGGCACTACAGAGCATGCTTACCTATCTGCGCAAGGCCAGTACTTTGGTTTCTACAGCATGTATGCAGTGACTGGAGGTGACTTTGAGTACCCTACCAACCAGCGGCTGTTGTATGAGTACCACGAAGCCTTCGTGAGAGTGCAGAGCATCATTAAGAATGACAATGGAGGCCTTCCGGAATTTTGGCTGAGCCAATTCAGGGATTGGTTGATTGGTGAGTTGACTGTTGATAATTATGTTCCGGGCTTGAAACTCTTACCTCCTACATATAAACAGGGGACAAATTATTTATATTTAGAGTTATTCTCTGTTTGATTCTTTTGACCTGACCTAATTATTAATGTAAATGTATAATTTTGTCGTGGCAGCCAAATCTTAATTATTTGAATATATTACTTTGCATTCTCATATCAATTAAAATAAAATATAAAGGGTGTGAGTTAAAACCACTCCCTTCTCAGGTGTCATACAGATAATAAATAATCGTGTAATGTTTGATGATAAAAAATGTATGAAATATGGTTAATGAAGCGGAAATTATTCAAATTTGATGGTGCTAAGGAATCAAACTCTAATAAGTTAATTAAAAAAATAAATTTTACAAAATTAAAGGAAAGTGTATTACTGGGATGTTTCATTTCTTTAAACTGTCTAATTTGCATATTAACTAGCAGTAAATATATGTTAGACATAAAATGTTATTTACTTTTAGTGAAAATATTAAGCAGACAGATAATAATTATTTGTTGACATTTTATTGTTTATGAAATATTCATTTATGTTATTACTCGGATTTAATTTTTTCAGAACTACAAAAGGCATTTGACCGGGACTGGGCCAATGGGTGCATAACACAAGAATGGTGGTTCAAGAACAACGCCAGTGACGAGGGGATCCTGGCATACAAACTGCTGGTCCAGACAGGCCATGTGGACAACCCCATCGACAAGTCTCTGGTGACCCAAGTCAGGCTTGTGGACAGTGACGGCATCATAAACCCCAAAGCATTCTACAACTACTTGTCTGCCTGGGCTTCAAATGACGCTTTAGCATACGGAGCTTCTCAAGGCAACCTGCGACCCGAGCCGAAGGAGTGGTTTCACGTGCCAACAGACGTGGAACTGAAAATACCAAAATCAGCTCCACTAACGTACACACAACTACCGTTCTATTTACATGGACTAAGTGATACAACTAAAATTACAAAACTCATCAGACACGTGAGAGACTTGTGTCAAAAGTTTGAATTGAGAGGACTTCCTAACTTTCCGTCAGGGATTCCGTTCCTTTTTTGGGAGCCGTACTTAACACTGAGAGAAACTCTAGGCATTGCTCTTGGATGTGCTCTGGTAGCAGTGTTTGTGTTGGTGTCAGTTTTGTTAGTGAATGTGTGCGCGGCCCTGGTAGTTGTGTTGTCAGTGGCACTCATCGTCCTGCAGGTTCTGGGGTTCATGGGTGTGGCCGGGATCAAGCTCAGTGCTATCCCAGCTGTGCTGCTCATTACTTCTGTCGGAGTCGCTGTTCATTTTACAGTCCATTTGTCTCTGGTAAGTCAAACTTGCGTATAAAACTAAAAATAGTATGTATTCTGAGTCTGTTAAATAGTATATTCTTCGTGCATGAAATTTGGCTGAGCAAAACTGTATCAGTTAAAAGTATTTGAACTCTTGAATTGCCCTACAGTTCCCCAATATCAAGAATTTTTTTGTGTTGTAATCAAAATGTTGTACTTGTATTAGTTTTAAAATTACACATGTAATTTAAACTGCTCAATGTCTGTAAGATGCACCCTTTACCCTGCAATGTAATTCTCAAACCCTTCACTATACTACAAATTGATGAGAATTCAGCAGAGAAATTGCCTCTTTGAATATAACATTCTAAATGGAAAACGCAATTTTAATATTTTTTTCAGTTACTGCCATTAAAAATGTATCCACATGATTTCCGTGTATTTTTAATCTACCACAGAGAAGAGAGAAACAGAGATTGCTTCCAATAGTGCTCTGAATGTGTGTTGAGTAGTTTGCCATGCGAATAGCAGGGTCATCACCTTGTCAGTCCCTCCCTTTACTGCCCCAAATCGTCTAGCAAAAATAAAATAATAATTATTACAGACGTATACAGAAGTACATTAGTTGTAATATATTTATATTAGTTGTAATATTTATAACTGCCACTGAGGCGTTTGCTGCGGCCATAAGAAATCTACCTCCGTTTCTTTTTCTCTGTGCATCTGACTTAAACTAAATTCATTGGAACTGCAAATCCCCAAATTACAACTCAAACTTTTGGAAACCATTATAAAATATCACATATCAAAGTATTTACGTGACACAATCAAGTACTTTTAATTATTATATCGCGGATGTTGTTCTTGACAAATGGAGATCCTGTATTACTATAATTATTTTGCTGATAATTCCAAACTAAACTAGTGATTTGTCAAACAGTGTTCTAACAAAACTTGTTTTTGTGGTTCCAGAGTTTCCTGACATGTATAGGATGTCGGGATCGCAGGGTCAGGTTGGCTGTGGATCACATGTTCACACCAGTCATGCAGGGAGGGTTGGCAATCCTGCTTGCCATAGGAATGCTTGCGATTTCAGAATTTGAGTTTGTTTTTAGGTAATTTCTTTAACAGTTAATTTATTTTGTCTTAGAAAATAGATCATTATCTGAAAAATAGTGTAATTTATTTTGTACATATTCAGTGTCAATTTGGTTAGGTTTATTAATGTTAGTTTTGAGGATAACTTGAATTAGTTGAATTGGAGATATAATTTTACACAGCCTCTTTTAAACATTCATGATGTTGAGTAGGGACATTTCTTCTTTTATTTTTGTATTTATTTTCAAGTCCATTAATTGGTTTCTTTTTGGTAGTCATCCCACATGTTGTGTTTATCAGCAGTGAATTGATACTAGGCTATACTATAGTTAATTACAGATATTTTCTTAATACAACAAAAAGATTACTTTGTAAATAAAAAGCATACTTATACAAACTAGTGATGATGGCTCCTAGATGCAAGATGGTCTCTAAACTTTCACAATGCTTTTAATTACTAAATAGATTGTTAGATAAACAAAAATAAGCAAAAAAACTACCCGATAAGATCAAATAGAAAATATGTTACTTTGAGACTAAAAATATCACATAGAGAGATGGCCAGTTGAATGAAATGCCTGTGGAATGTTCAATGGACCGTGAATGTCAGTTGGCTGCCGACAGCCAGGTACGCCGCTTGGTATCAAATTACACCGCGTGTGGTCTCTCTCACTCAGTTAGACAATTATGTGGATCACTTGTTGCTTCACAAAAACAGGAAGCAACTTGTTAAAATTCATTAGCTGACATAATCTAAAGATATGTCATTTTCATTTCTTTGACTTTATTCTTCATGAACGATTGTCTAAAACTGCTTTAAATTGTTTTGTTTTATCATAATAATTTCCAAGTTTTTTACTGAATAAAAAAAGGACAGGCTGATCTCATTCTTACCTTACCAGACCTAACTTTGACTTTCATACATTGTAATAATTTTGACTTTCATTAAAATTTAAAAAGTTTGACTCTTATAGAGAACACATTACATATGTATGTATATATAGTATGTATATAAATAAGTATGTATATAAATAAGTATGTACAGTGACACTAATTCATATCTCGATGATATTGAATAAAGCATTCTGATTCTTATTCTACCCATTCCCCATCGACTATTCATTTGTGTGGGGAACATTCAGACAAAGTAAGGGGGCAAACCAGTACAGTAGAAGGTGAATACTAATGATAAATCTTCCAGTTCAAGCCTGACTCGAACCTACGCTATCTCTAATCTCTAACCCAGACTCAAAGTACTGATGCCCTAGACTGCTCAGCCACCGGCTTGCCCAATTTTAACTAGATAAATGTGATTGTACATAGTAGGCCATTCAATGTAATTTCTTCCATTTAGAGCATGAAGAGAGATTTTAATTAAATTTCAGTTTCTACTCTATTATTTAACTTATATAACATTGTTCAGTATTCAAACAGATTTTTATTACATGTAAGCAATTAAAATTAGTAATGTTCATTAAAAAAACAAATTATTTTTAAACATAATGTCATATAACCGAAACTATTTCTGTCCAGATATTTCTTCTGTGTCATCGTAGCCTTAGTCTGCATTGGACTGGTGAATGGCTTGTTCTTCCTGCCTGTGGTGCTATCATTAGTCGGGCCTGCAGCAGAAGTTGTGCCTCTATCTCACCCTGACCGTATCTCCACTCCTTCGCCCGAGCCGGTACGCCGGGTACATGCGCCTAAGTGTCGTGTAGTACCACCACCAAGAAGGCATACACAACCACATCAATGCCAGAGAGAGCCCAGTCTCACGACGATCACAGAGGAACCCAGCTGGCACTCACAGACACATGAACCTCCTGAGGCTACGCAGACGATTGTAGTAGAGCCAGAGTTTGTTGTAGAAACTACCACCTGTACACATCCTCATGTGAGTTTAATGCTTTACTAAGTTTTAACGTTAATTCCTTCAAACAAGTAAGGATCCTTCAGTGCCCTCAGCTGAGTTTTATTATACAAGAAAATAGAAAAGAAAAATTTATATTGCTTTTAGTGGGGCTTATCTCCATTCATTTTATGGGTGATTATCACCCGCAAGGTAGTAATAATTGTTCTTGTGAATGGTATGACAAATGTTGAATTGAAATGACAAATGGTAACAAACAAATCATGTTGAAAGATAACAAACATTGTTGTTTTTGAGCCAAATATCGATCCGAGTGGGTAAAGAAAAGCCAACCAATAGCTTTGTTCAGAGTCTATTATAAGTTGCTGAATAGACTGTTCTCTGAATCAGTATTGTTCATTCCTATAGTAAGTAGCCTTATTTCAGCCGTGACATAACTGTTGTGATCAGGTGCTTTCTATAAAAACCTTTGTTGAAAATGTTTTTGAGAAGAAATATTCTCACATCAGCATATGAATATGACGTGTGCTCTTTCTCTGGAGAAGAGGAGTTTTATTTATGCCTATGATATCGCATTAGCTTATCAAGATGCAGAATTTCAATGACCAGATATCATACTGACCCCACATTATTCAAGGACCTGGAAGCCCCCCACTCGAAATACCTTCAATAGAAGTAGCATGGCTTCATATGAAAAATACATTTGCTAACTATAAAATAAAAATCTTTTTTGATGGATCATACATAAATGCAATATAAGTTACTTTTGATTGAGTTCTCACTTTTAAAAACCACTTAAGGAAGTCAGCAGCTATGCTATATAATAAAGAGAAATTATTTATCAGAAATTTTATTATTAGGAGATGAATTATAAAATTCATGAAAATGTTTTGATACAAAACTGTATTGTAATATTAACCTAGCTATCAAGATATTTATGCCTGGTGTTTTTTGTGATAGATGTCAAGTAGTGGGAGTGACAGCAGCTGTTCGAGCTACAGAGACTCGCCACAGCCACCCTCACAGCCCCACGTCACGACCAAGGTCACGGCAACGGCCAAAGTCAAAGTGGAGGTTCACACGCCCTTAACTGGTGAGCCACTATCTTCTCAACAGATTGGTTACTTAACATTTTCTTACTATTTAATTTAACACCAGAATTGTATTGCATACCTGAAGACATTATGCTAGGGGGATACAGTATAGATGAAGTACAAGACGTTCTGAATAAGTTGGATACAAATGTGGAAGAGGGAGTGTGAAGTTAAGTAAGGAGAAGAGTGGTAGGCAAAATACAGACTTACGGGATGATATAATTTTGGATAGGAAGAGATTGACGAAAGTAGATGAATTTAAGTATCTGGGAAGAAGATTCTTCAGGAGTGTAAAACACTTAACGTGGGAAAGAATTTATTGCATAAAGCAAAAGTAACAGTGTGCATAAAGCAAAACATACAATAAACAGATTCTATGTTAGTACATGCAGAAAAAATGAAATCGCCAATAGCCATTAAAGGAAAATCTTTCAGAGATATAATTAGAAATAATAAAATAAGAAGAGAAATGGCATGGACAAGTGGAGAGGATGGGAGTAGAAACAGAAGAAAGGATACCAAGGAAATTGGAATTGGAGGGTCGTATATTGTGAGGAAGATCTAGGAGAAGATGGCTGTATGAGGTGAAGGTGGGTGTAGAGAAGATAGGAATGGTGGGGAGTAGATGAAAAGAGGGCAAGAGTATAAGAAGAAGTGGCTAGGCTTGTAGCTTCCACATCCAAGGGTGAAAGCTGGACTGGGGCACCATCAGTCAAAGTGTTATAATGAATTGCTACAATTGCAACGTTTATCATTAAAACTTGAATTCCAACTCCAATGGTTGTTGTGTTTGACCATAAAAGCATAAATAGTACATAAGCAAAGGTATCTAAGAAGATTTAACCCTCCAGGTGCTGGGTTGAACTTTCTTAAGTGCTAGGCGTTTTTCATCATGTTTGCAACTGTATATAAAATATTTTTTTAAATACTGTAAACCTAATGAAAATGGTATATATTCCATATCATTATTTTCAGAAAAAAAACCATAGAATAAGAAAATATACTTATACAGGACTTATCTTTTCGTGGTAAACTATTGCTGGATGTTAAGTTATTCTTTACAAAGAAGAATTTTTTTTTTTCAATTTTTTAAATTTGAGTTCATGTATCAGTTCACAAAAGACATAAAATGAAAATCCAAGATAGACATATTGTAGAAAACTTAATAATAAACACAAAAATATATACATGTTATAGGTTATCTTCTTAGACACATTCAGTTAGAGTAAAAAATGGAAAATTGTCCTATGTAAAAAATCACTAATACATGACAAGTTACACATTTCATTGTAACATGTAGTGTTATTTCACTTTTACAACTCAAAATGTTTTCAGCTCACAAAATATAACAATGACAATCAATAAAAAACTAAAATAATTAATTAAAAAATATATCTTATCTACAAAAATTTACATTCTGGAGCAATGACAAGATGATTTACTCAGAGTTAACTTCACTCTCAATGTCTGATTGTTCATTTAGTTCGTCTAACACATTTATTATTGCACTAGACCTACTTAATTCACTCATTTTTTAAGATAAAATACAATAAAACACAAAATAAAAAATTAGTAATAGATTACAATAACAAACTTACAATATAAACAAACACCAAGCGGCAATACACTGAGCATCTGATTTGTGTGTGTTGAAAACAAAACATACGCTTCTAAACAATTGTTGTATATCGGCTGTTTTGATGCAGACGTATTCCATAGAGTATAATATGTTCCGCGTTTCTTCTACTTCAATACTATATAACATTCCTTGTAATATTCAGTCGTTTAAAGCCGCTAGTGCGTTTTAAATAGATCGCGTACCTAACATCGCGCTACGCGATGTCAGCACCTGGAGGGTTAAGTTTGTTATTAAGGACATCAGCAAACTTACCTTAGAAGACAAGTTCACTAACACCAGAGTAGTAGTAAACATACACAAAATAAACACATAATCTTACAAATTTTCAATGCTACTGGCATTTTCTTGAGGTGAGTAGAAAGAGAGAGATAACTGGGTATTAAATATAGTTTTCAGTCTCTCTTTTTTACTTAGCAGTCATAGTGGAACCATTTGACTCCTTGTGAATCAAGGTGCTCTTGAACGGTTGCAGCTGTTACATGTAATTTTAAACGTTCGTTTGTTGTAGCAGTAAATATTTTGCATTTGTTTAGGTGTTTTCTCTCTCTTTCTACTCACCTGAAGAAAGTGCCAGTGCAACTGAAAATTTGTGTGATTATGTGTTTCTATTGTGTATGTTACTACTGCTCTGGTGTTAGTGAACTTGTCTTCTAAGGTAAGTTTGCTGATATCCTATCTCTCTAATATACTAATTCCTGGCCTAGTGCCTTTTAACCTAACCTAAAAGTTTGTTATACAAAATTACTTTTTGGATGCTAACAAATTTTATAATGTTTGTTTGTGTTTTTTAGACTTTTATTGTTGTTATATTGTTATGTAAGTTTTCTGATTCTAGTTTTCTGACTCCTAATAAACTCAATCCTTCCATGGTTCCTTTAACTATGAGTAGTACATTTTTATACCTATTAGTAAAAATAAAATAAAAAATTCTCTGATTTGTTTCGATAACGTTTGTTTAATTGATTATATTCAATATATGTCACTAAAAAATAATGAAGTTATTTAAATATATGGAAAATTTACAAAAAATCTTAATTTCAGGATGATTGTGTATCTCCAAAAGGTTTTGAGAATATATATTGAAATTAAACAATGGAAAAAGTCTGGTTTCATTTGACTTTTGGTTTCCTATTCTAACTTGATTTGGTCCAAGGTAAAGCCTTGATTTGGTCATGTTTAAACATACATGTAGTTAATAAGTATTAAAAAATAGACTTTATAAGTCATAATGTTTGTTACATTTCTGGCTTTGTTTTTAGGAACAGTGGAGAAGACGAGACATAGTCGCCGTCACAGTCGGGACTCAAGTTCAGACAGCTCCACGAGCTCTAGTAGGCATTCATAGCAATTGCTTTAACAGGTGAGCAAAATTAAATGGTTAAGGCAATTGAGTTCAGAAGATGCCTAATCCAAGATCGGTGTTTTGTGTTTTTCACTTTTAACCCTTCAGAGCATTTTGACATAATACTATGTCACACCTTAATGCAAAATACTGAGAAGCCTTCTGTGTTGAATTGAATCTAAGGCGTTGCACTGTAGCCAGTATCAAAGATAGCATCGTCAGTTAGGATCCAGCTGCGGCTGGTACTTTTTTCCGTGCAACTTAATAGTGGCATTGTGGTGTAGGGCCCACCTTAATAAAATTGTGTCCGACATGGAAGTTGGAAGTTGACGGAATCAGTGTTTCTGTTGTAGTTGGACGGAATAACACGTTTTGTGGATTATTACAATAATAAGAGGAGGACACTTTTTTTTAACTTGCTGTTTTTTATATTTTTTAGACTTTACATAAGTGTACATAATAGAGTAAATTTAAATAACTCAATATATATAAAAGGACATTCAAATAACTGGACTTATAAAAAACATGCAAAAAAAGTGAAAATAAAAATTAGGCCGTATAAAAGTAATTCCGACTGAAGGGTTAACTCGAATTTGATGTAATTAAAGAAGGTACCTAACATTGTAGATAAAGGGTAATGTTGGTGTTTGTAATATATAATACTGAACTATTTTATTTAACTGCATTTTTCTCTTAAATATGTTTTATTGAGGACCTGTCTCGTTTTACTTACATTGTTGATTAATAAGAAAATAATCATCACTCATCTTCAATCATCTTAATATATAAAATCCAAAAACGAGGTGTGAAATCCTCCGAGCCTCAGAATAGAATTTGATGAACTTCGGATGGAAGTTAGGTTTTGTATCATAGAGACCCACCAAGAAATGATTTTTCGTATTTCCGTTCCTTAGGGGTAGAATCAACCCCTTAAAGTTTCTTTTTTTTCCATAAGAGTAACATTCACATTAATTGAGTTTATCTTAAAAAGCTGATACAAAAATCATAATAATAATGCAAAGCGTGGCTAATTTGGTTTCATTATGAAATGTTTATGGTCATCATTACTAACTCTGACATAATAATGATGCAAAGTGTGGCTAATTTGGTTTCATTATGAAATGTTTATGGTCATCATTACTAACTCTGACATGATTTTTCCATCCTCCTAAACTTTTAATAGTTTTCTAAACAATAAAACTTTGTTATCTAGGAGAATGGCAGCAGGCTGACTTTAAAATTACATGTAATAGCTGCAACCGTTCAAGAGCACCTTGATTCACAAGGAGTTAAATGGTACCACTATGACTGCTAAATAAAATAGAGAGACTGAAAACTATTTGTAATATCAAGTGTGTCTCACAGAGATGAAGACGAATTTCGCATGAAGAGCAGACGGTACTTAAAGGGGTTAAAGACAAGAATAAGTCCTGTATATAAATAAAATTGAGTTTTATAAATGTCTAAATTTTATAAAATTGTAATTACAATAGTTAAATTTCCATTTTTAAATTTATCTATTACTATTACACTCTTAAAAGTGTAGTAAATATTGTTTTTTATGTTTCAGTGACATCTGCGGGATGACACTGCCTCCACAAGTACCTGTTACCTCACACGAGTCCGTGTGCTTTTGTACATTTATACGCTTTCAACGTTTCTGTATAGCATTATTTTGCACATTTTATTTATCTACCATTACAATCAATCCCATCCTGTTTATTTTGTAAACAAAATATTTTATATATATATGACTGTACAGATAGTATAAACTGAGTAGATATTAAGTATTTAATGTAAAATTTGTAAAATGTAATTATTGAATCGCAATACTATTTAGGTTGTATAAATCTAATGAAAGTTATAAACTATTTTATAAATATTAATTTTAAATTAATAAAAAATACCTCTTAGTAGAAATAGTAAGACAGTTTCCATTGTCTATACAAAGTAGTCATTTAAGTAATAAATTAATAATGAAACTACATAAAGAATCATTCTTGTGTAATTTTTATCCTTGCCCCACTTACAATCCTAAATCCATTGTTCAAAGCTTGCAACTTATTTGTATGAATGAAAATGAATTTAGCTTAAAATTACATAAAAATTCATAACAAGTACATAATGTTTCACTAAGTTATATGAATATGTTTCACTATGTGAATATGAACATAATATACATTAAGTTCATGTTCAGACCCCATGAAAAATGCATCTAGGGTTAAAATTATGAATATGTAACTGAAGCGAGTCACTCATTTTTATTGCCATAAGCCTGCTACAAGTTATGGCAATTTCCACATGCCGCCAGTTTTTAACAAAAGGTCAAGGTAACAGATGATCACAGTCAATAATAATAAAATTATTTTAGTTTAGGTTAAAGGGCACTAGGTCAGGAATCAGTATATTGGAGAGATAAGACATCAGCAAACTTACCTTAGAAGACAAGTTCACTAACACCAGCAGAGTAGTAGTAACATATACAAAATAAACACATAATCACAAAAATTTTCAGTACTCAATGTGAGAGAGAGAGAGAGAGAGAGAGCGAGCGAGAGAGAGAGAGAGAGAGAGAGAGAGAGAGAGAGAGAGAGAGAGAGAGAGAGAGAGAGAGAGAGAGAGAGAGAGAGAGAGAGAGAGAGAGAGAGAGAGAGAGAGAGAGAGAGAGAGAGAGAGAGAGAGAGAGAGAGAGAGAGAGAGAGAGAGAGAGAGAGAGAGAGAGAGAGAGAGAGAGAGAGAGAGAGAGAGAGAGAGAGAGAGAGAGAGAGAGAGGGAGGGAGGGAGGGAGGGAGGGAGGGAGGGGAGGGAGGGAGGGAGGGAGAGAGAGAGAGAGAGAGAGAGAGAGAGAGAGAGAGAGAGAGAGAGAGAGAGAGAGAGAGAGAGAGAGAGAGAGAGAGAGAGAGAGAGAGAGAGAGAGAGAGAGAGAGGAGAGGAGAGAGAGGGGAGAGAGAGACTAAACAAATGTAAAATATTTACTGTCACAACAAACGAACATGTAACAGCTTCAACTGTTCAAGAGCACCTTGATTCACAAGGAGTCAAATAGTACCACTATGACTGCTAAATAAAATAGAGAAGCTGAAAACTATATGTAAATACCCAGTTATTTCTCTCTCTCTCTCCTCACCTGAAGAAAGTGCCAGTGGCACAAAAAATTTGTGTGATTATATGTTTCTTTTGAGTATGTTACTACTACTCTGGTGTTAGTGAACTTGTCTTCTAAGATAAGTTTGCTGATGTCCTATCTCTGCAATATACTACTAATAATACCATTAATAAGACAAATAATTTAATTGACTAAAACAAACAAAGAATTTGTAGTGTCCAACATTAAGAGAAAATAAAACCAATATATTTTTATAATCCTTCAGAAAACATTTGAATCAGACTAACTGGGCTTCATAAAAACGAAAAATTTAGTCACCACATTGGTGGTTTTGGAAACTTGCTCTACACATTTCACATTAATGCTTATTTATGAAGTACAGGAATACTGTCATCATATTCGGGACCAGAAAGATTAGAAGTCTGCAATGTTGGCTCTTCATTTTTAGATGACACTCATCTAAGTCAATGTTAGATAATCTTGGCCATAATAAAAATAAATTATGTTTATCAGTATCACTGACCTAACTTTCATTATGCAATAGTATTCTATCTAGTTCATAAGAACGTAAGTTTCTTTCCATTGAAATAAACAACAAATGTTATATAATAATTAGATCCGGTAGTAAATAGTAACTACTTTGAATACGTATGCATGTAAGTATTAAAGCAATGATCCCTATAACACAGACCAAACATTGTTACCAACTTGACCAAAACACATTATTAAAAGCCAAGTCAGTAGATTGAAGAAAGTAAAAAAATAAAGGCAGTGTAAATATAACATATTCACACATTGTAGTGGAGCAAACGCACATTGTAGTGGAGCAAACAGAAACTTCAAGCAAATGAAAACTAAAGGCAGAAAATTTGCATTCACAGGACATTTTGCTGCTCACAGTCACTGTTAATGTTGTGTCCAGTGAACATCAACGATCTGCAATGGGTTAAGGTTAAAACTGATCTCATTAAACTAAATACTTCATTAAGTTGTATTACTTAAATGAAGTAATCCCCAGCTTGTAATTTATATGCCAATGCAACTTTGGGATGCACTTAAACTATCAAGCTAACCAATTCTTGCCATACAGCCCAAAGCATTGTAAGAGATGATCAAAACTGGAAGTTCAATTTTGTTCTGATAAATTTTATCTACAAATCTCAACTGTTATTGTTTTGCCAGTTTGTTAGTTTAAATGTTGTTTATTTGTAAATCAATTTGTTTTACTGCCTAGATATATGTTTCCCTGATTATTTGTCATACATAACAAAACAGAATATTAATAAGATTTATTAGTGAAGTATACAAAATACTCTAAACTAAGAAATGCTATTTTTAAATGTTGCAATAACGGCTTGCCACCAGATATCATAATTAATATTAAAATATGAAGATAAAAGTATTGTTCCTGATTTGGGTTTCTTACTGCAAATCATAGAGTCGATATAGTCAAGTCAGTTAGTCAAAGTAAAGTTAAATAAAAAAAGTGAACATCCCACAGCATAAATTTATTATAATATATGAACAAATATTATGGTGATCTGTTTGGGTAAACCATGTTTATCATCCTCAGACCGGAGGGATTACATAGGATTTGATTCTTTCCTTAAATGCCTACCTTTGTATGTTTATTGATAATGAATTAAATTTTTATGGAAATTCGAATAGAATAATGTAAATTATAATTAAAGTAAAATGCTCCTTAAAATATAATATGAATGTGAGTTACTGCAACTTGTTAATGCGCTAACAAAAAAACTTATTCATACTTAAATGAATGGTCTCTGAAATTGTAACTTCAACTACGGCAACAGTTTTGCCGACATCAATGTTTTACTAACAGTCATACATCAGACACACTGAATTCATGACTATAAAAACAAAATTTTTTCCACAGCCACAATAAAAGAAAATGTTTACCATAATGGTAAATTAGGTTACAATAATGGTTTCACTAAAATAATAAATATTAAAAAAAAAATATCTACATGAAATGTTACTTTAATTTATTTCTACATGGTAAATTATTGTACATCCTTTGTTACCAAAAAGGTTATAGAATTACCTAGTTATATATGTGCAGATTTTCCCTAGACATAAAAAAAGTTTACGTGTTACAGTATTTTCCTATACCTTTTGTAATTTAAAAGAAAAGATGTTACCATTTTTAACAACTTTATCGTAAAATTCTTGAAGTTAGAATAACAATGTCACCTTTGTGCTTTGTTGTTAAAAAGCCAGTGCTTCTATATAAAACTCTTTGCAAGAGGTAAACTGCTGACATGTTTACAAACAAATTCTGAAACATAGTAAACAGAACTGAACTTTCAGTCTTTACCAGGGAGAACTACCCTTACAAATATGATTCTAAAGGGCAGGATTCGACTGAGTCACACTGCTGTTTTAGGACCAGTGTTTTACATTAGCAAGTTCACAGGCCTATTGCCCTTATGCTTCAACTTTGGATGTATTTCAAGAAAAGGCTTTCTCGGCAAACACAAGAATGGTAAGGTTACATTTTATTTGGTAATTCATAAAAAGTTTAACATTTTTAGAACTTGAAAAATTTATTAATTCAAAGCGAAAAAGGCGTTTCGCTAAATTAAATTTATTCACCTTTATTTTTTCAACCTCAAACTATACATGTACAACCACTGCATTTAGATGAAAATGTTAAAAATGAAAATTTTGAACAGACTAGATGATCAACCCTCCAGTACAGAGGTTGCGACCTGAGAGTCCGCATTTCCGAATAATTAATATTAAGTCAAAACTTCTTTATTCATTAACTGTACAATCACAGGTTTGAATAATGTCTAACTTATAATAATACATTAGTTTTTTATCTAAAATTCTAAATATCTCTCAGTATTACAAAATAACTAAAACTTATGAAGTTCTTTCAAAAAATTGTTCCGAGTATACAGGATTTTTTATTAGATTAACTTAACAGGTTTTGAAAATTGTTTCTGTCTTTTAAGCTATTAATATGTTTTTGTAGTTATTTTAAAAATTTTGCCCCCATTACTACAGGTTTTTTGTCATAAATTTCTAAGTTTGGTTTTTTAATCCTTAATTTAAATCTAGTGTTATATTTGTGTTCCAGTATATTCTGATTATCGTAGGTCACGACCTTTCACTGAGTCTCTCTTCTTTACCATCATCATAATTCTTATATCTTTTTTCTCTGTTTTTAGTAGTTGGTTCAAATTTCCCTTTTTTTTTTATTAATCCATAAATGCAAATTCAATGTGAAATATGTATATCAATCAATCGTTTATTGCCATGTTACATATTACAGTATCGACAAAGTCATTATACAGCATACATGCTAAGTCCAAAAATATATCAATAATTTCTTATTTCTATACACAAATAGAATCAAAAATGTCAATGTAAACTCTACAGAACATAATTGTTAAAACACAGATATATTATTAATGTTAAAAGTCAATGTTTTTCAAGTTGAAAAACTCATCAATAGAATAAAAAGGATTATTCAACAGCCAGGTATAAAGCTTTGTTAAAAATGTTTTCTCTGTATACTTTTCAATTACAGGTATAAAACAATTATATATCCTCAAACAAATAACCAAGTGACTATTAATAGATTTACTCAATCTATTAAAACCAATAATTGCTTGACTTTTTTGCCTTGTATTATAACTATGCACTGTATTATTAAGATGTAGTATATCTTTATTATTAAAAACATAGTTAATTATATCAAATATATATAGATTAATAATTGTCTGTAATTGCAGTTTAATGAAGATTGGCTTACAATGATCTGTGTTATGGGATTTGTTAATTATTCTTAAAACTTTTTTTGTAAGATAAGGATTTCCGAAATTCTGTTGGCATTACCCCAATAAATGCGTACAAACTACGTACTCATAACACGACGGTCTAAATTATAGATCTCCAGTAAGTGTAACAAACTACGTACTCATGACGCGATGGCCTCAGTTATAGATCTCCAGTAAGAGGTCCAAACTACGTAGTCATAACACGATAACCTCAGCCTCAGTGGTACTGACCCACCCCTACACGTACATATTATTATTATGTCGTAGGGTAATAATACCACTGTACGTGTATGGGTGGGCGGATGGGTCAATACCACTGTACGTGTATGGCTGGTCGGTTTGGTCAATACCACTGTACGTGTATGGGTGGGCGGGTGGGTCAATACCACTGTACGTGTATGGGTGGGTCAATACCACCGTACGTGTATGGGTGGGCGGGTGGGTCAATACCTCCGTACGTGTATGGGTGGGCGGGTGGGTTAATACCACTGTACGTGTACGGGTGGGCGGGTGGGTCAATACCACCGTACGTGTATGAGTGGGCGGGTGGGTCAATACCACCGTACGTGTATGGGTGGGCGGGTGGGTCAATACCACTGTACGTGTATGGGTGGGCGGGTGGGTCAATACCACTGTACGTGTATGGGTGGGCGGGTGGGTCAATACCACTGTACGTGTATGGGTGGGCGGGTGGGTCAATACCACCGTACGTGTATGGGTGGGTGGGTGGGTCAAGAAGGTTGTGTAGTATGCATCTAACCTTCTAAACGTATACAGTATTCTAAACCATACCTAATAATTGACTGGAAATAAGAAAAATAGGCAATTTTAACATAGTTAGAATCAACGCAGGATTGTAGACGCTTCAATAGAAAAATTACCCTCGAGAGCCTACGACTCAAATATTCTACGTGACAATCCCAGGTCAGGTGCCTATCCAGGAAAATTCCAAGAAATTTTACACTATTGGAATATGAGAAATATGAATATAAGAAAAGTAGACTTGTCTTAACACATTTATTAAATAAAAACTAATGATTTATAATGGCTGTAGTACCTAGTACCTTATCCCATACCCCTAATAAAAACAAGTTCTTTAAAAAACAGCTAAAAAATTGACTTGTGCAACAATGTTTTTACCACATTGATGATCTGCTTATGTCACAGGAATGCAGTTGATTTTAGAGTTTAGTATTATTTTAATACATGCATTGTAAACTTTAATATTAAGTAACAATATATGTATGATGACAACTTTTATACATTTTGAATAAGGTTTTTGTAAATGCTGTACATAAATAAATAAATACATTAATTAGTTCAGAATAAAAATGAACACTATTTAATCAATGCGATTTTAAATATGTTCATACACTGGAAATGAACAATGTATTATCAGACTCACAGTCTGCACGCATTACTCGTTGCTCTTAAATCGCAAGGCCACTCCAATGGTTTTTAGAAGCGAACTCTCAATCCGCAAGCGTACACGTATGTAACAAAATGTTACACGTGTACTGCCGGGTTAATACAATTTTAAAACTAACATAACATTTTAATACAAGCATTCATCAAAAAATTTACAGAACAGTGTTTGTTAAAAATATTTATACAAACTTCTAATAATTAGTGGGTGGGCTAAAGGTTTACGTTTTAAAGGGCTAATTTCTATGGCAAGACAGAGAAAGAATATAAAGCTGGATAATTGGTCCACTGGAATCTATGATTCTTAAATCATTCAAGCGAGTGAAGTACATTTCATACATATCAAGACTTACTTCCCCTTTTTTACTTAATTGTCTTCTCCAGCGTATAACTTTGTCACACTCAAGCCTGTGGCTCTCTATCTGGTGTTAACTTTGCAACTCCTTCAACTATCAGATCAGTTATTGTCTGTTCAACCATCCCAAAACTTTGGTCATTTGAACAGTCATGGTAGTTGACTCCTTCCTTGATTCGCTACCACAGCTCTAGACACAATTGTCTTCTCTTTAAAAAAAGTCAAGTTTAAAATTGTATGTTGATAAATAAATCTGTCATTTTATTTGAATCAAATATTGGCCTTATGGAGAATCAATTCCAATATGTTGACAGGAAGTACCTTAGATTTTATTTAGATAATATTTAATGGTCTGATATTTAATTATTTTATTCCTCCTCCTTTTAGTCTGGTAGTTAGCTTTGAAAGCCATACAATATCTATATTTGTATATTCTTAAATGTTTTGGTTTGCTTGTTTTCTTCATCTCTCGGGGAATTACACGAACCTTGGCGCTAAGACGTAAAGTTAAAATATTGTATATAGCCAACACTTTTTTATGTAGATCTCTAATAACTTGACTTGCAGCCATGTATGAAACACATATATACATATTGATGATTTAAGCTGTTCATCACTGTAGAACAAAGTACCGTTATAAGCATAAATTAGTAAAAGTTGTGCGCAGTAAAGCCATATGCTCACCTGCTGTAATGCCGATACACTAGCACCAGGGTGCGACGTTGCCACTTTTGGCAGGGCCAGGCCTTCCACTAAAACGGCCATGATATTAGTTAAGTTCTTGTTTAATGTGTTGTGTATTTTCTCCCAGCCTATCTTTGAAAATTGCCTAAGCAAACAAAGAAAATAATGTTTTATTGCACAATCTGCGTTTTGGATAGTCTACTACATACATATTTTTCTTTTCAGATAAGCCGTTTTCAGTTTCTATATTTGGTCTCTTCATTTCACTTCTTCATTTGATGAACCAGGTTTGGACGTTTTTCAACCTGATGCAATTCTGTGTGGAAACTGCGGTTGAGTTCAAAGTGACCTGCATGCGCGGAAACCACTGTGCGATCTACGGCATCTTTCTCAGCCACGTCACTGTCAGCATCCTGAACATCTTCACTGCGATCTTCAACCACAAGAACACTGTGGGGTGTTTGAACACAGCCTACTATGTGTTGAAACAGCAGAGCTTGCACACCCGACTACCACTTGCAACGTTCTCCATCATCGGTTTCTTGGCTCTGCATGCTCTTCGATTTGTGGTCTCAATGACTCTGTATTCTATAACATACCCTCTGTTCTACTACGGATACTACGTATCCTATTTGGTTCCTATTGTGACAATAAATCTAGTGGCCACCCTAGCATTGGCTGCAGAAAACTCTTACAAGCTCATAAATCGTAATCTGGAAACATTATTTATGGAACCGTACAAACCAGGGTACTTTATAAAAAGGATTCATCATCTAACGGAAATGCACAATGACGTGACCGGTTTTGTTGATGAGATTTCATCTTCTTTCGGGATAGACATTTTTCTAGCAATGTTTGATTGCTTCATTCAACTAGTCTTATTTCTTTATTTGACTATATGGACGTTGTTTGTCGAAGGGCTGTTTCAAAATGGGATTATGCCATATATGAACGGTACCTCTGAAATAATAACGACTGTGCTGAAAATTGTCTATCTCTGCTATAGATGTCACAAAACTGCTTATCATGTAAGTACTACAATTAACTTTTATATTGTTTGTGCCAATATTTACAGTATCAATAAGTTTCTTTAAAAATATTAAGTACGGTAAAGATAACTTTAATTTTGGTCACTTTTATCAAAGAAAGGAAGCCAGTTACGTTCTTGTTTTTGTTGAATGAAGTCTATTAACTTTTCAATTCATTACATTTAAAATACAACCAAGCAGATTTTAGGAACAGTTTAGCATTGTGCTGAAGATTGTTCCTAACCTTCAGGAACAATTATTTTCCTATGTACATGCAAGCCTACATAGGCTGTACAGCCTACATAGTCAAAGATGACAGTTTTCTGGCCAGCTTTGATATAGCCCCACAACGTCACTTACTTTGCAGGCAGGCAGAGCAGGATTTAAACTTTGAGACATATAGCAATCTATACATATCTGAAGGCCACATCTTCAACCTGGCAAATAAAAGAGGGCCACAAATACTATTTCAATGTATACAAGCATCTTTTAATCACTATTATTGACATAATAAATTGATTAATATATTTTAAATACATAATATTGTTCATATAATCAAACACTAGCTCACTGACTTTGTTTTGAAACATGGAAAAATATCCAAGGATAGGTTTTTAGAAATAATATGAAGGAGTAGGAGAAAGCACACTGACATGCTTTAAAGTTTATACAAAATAGACAACTTGAGATACAAAATTAACATTTTATTATGCATCATATATATACTTTCATAGTTACCCTAGAAAATGACACACAATTTTTTATTGACCAACTTAAACTGATCATAAAAAGTTAAACTTACAAATAATTTTTAATCTATATAACAATTACATGTTGAGCATTTGCACTTCCTTTTTAATTTGCTTTCCAAATATTTGTAGAGAAAAATCCAATTTGGTATGTCTGTGGTATCGTTACTTCAGTTAATTTTGAACAATTTGCTTCGTACTGTGATATTGTATCCGCTATATTTTGCTACTGTAAAGTATTTTAAACATACGTAAATTATTTGTACAGGGAAATTTGACATTGTGGCATCTTCATCGTCTAAGTACCCGGAGTGACTTGAGCCCTCAGTGTTACCAACTGGTAAGTTCTTTAATAATCTAAAAGAAAAAACGATGTCTTCAATTTCTTTACTTGTGTCCAATGAGTTTGTGTCAAAGAAACACAAAGTTGTTTATATACAGTGTTTAAAAAAGATATAGACTAATAATTCAACTATAAATAATCATAATTAAAGACCAAACTGTACATGTGTATTAGTGATGTTAACAGTTGTTCAATTGTAAACTGCAATCCACAATTCATATTGGAGTTCATAAAACATATTGTCTAGCAATCTGATTAAGTTTTACTTGTAGAAAAGTGTTTTCGTATGAATAAGACATATGTCATCGAGATAAGGGTGAATAAGAGTTTAGAACGAGTGTGGGTTTTGTTACAAACTAAGATGACTACTCCTTAGAATGATTTTAATAATAGACAAATGAACAGTCAATGGTTATCAGCTGATACCTTACAAAATGTGTTACGAGTCTTATTGGGATCGAACTGAGAGTTTAATCAACAAAACTACCAACCAATTAAGAGTACTTTGAATACACTTATTCTAGCAATATTCATGATTCAATGGTAAGAAAACATTGTTCAAGACTACTTTAGAATGTATCGTAGCAAATGCTTTGAGTATGAAAAGTTTAGACTGTATCACTATTTTAAAATGCAGAACAATATTTTCTCTTGTACAGAATATTTATTCCATGGAAGTTTAATAGATAATCTAAAATGTAAAAATACAGCTGGCAATTACAAAATATGTAATGATGTCAGAAACCCGCACTCCATGGAGCATGAAGTGCAAGTTGCAACAATCATTTACTGAATAGTTTTAAAAGGAGAAAATTACCACACAAAAAATAATACAGCTTTACGGCAAAGTATTAAGGAGATTGTAGACGATAGGTTCTTTAATCGGTCCTCTTAAAACTGACATTGTATATGCTCAATGGTTGCCATCGACGTGGACATTACTAGAGAAGTCTGAGATGGTTGGTATTTCGGGTCCGGATAACGTTTATGGAAGAGAATTGGGTATCAGGCTTAGCTGAAAATCAGACCAATTGCTAAAAACTACGTGGTTTGGATTCCACGTAAACCTTTAGACCCCTTGGTTGCTGGCTATTAATAAATAGCTCTTCCTATGAAACAGGCGACCTCAGTCAGTAACAATGACTACCACTCATATCTCTACAATCATCGTTTTAATTGTAATGTACCAGGAGACCGAGCTTTGCTCATTTGAATTTTGCAAACTGAAGAGGTATTATCCATATTTCCCAGAGGATTGTTTGTTGTTGCTCTACCTTGTAGGTTATTAATAAAATTTCGTTTTGGAGGTCCTCCTTGCTTAACTTTAGCCCCTTGGTGGAACTCGGCCTGCAGCCTCACCAAGACACTGCTAGTCCCATTTGTGGATCTCAGCATTTCGCCTCGTGTAATTAAGAGAAGAATACCTTTAATTTGATAGCACAATTAGGTGAATTAGTTTAACATTACCCAATTTAGAGTTTTTGAGCATATTTTTTATTTGTGGGGCGGGCAGTAACCTCAAATGTTCTCTTCCAAAATGTAATGAAATAATGTGATTTAGTGTGATACCCCACTTTCTGCTAGAAGTCAATAATGTTTCCTTGTTGTTTTTTTCTGCTAGAAGTTAGTTCGGGCAAACAACGCTGATTTAATAAGGGCTAATCTTATTCTGAAAATTCAAAATAAATAACACTATACCACAGCTTTTAGGTGTCTTATACTGCTAAATAACTATAGTAAGATACACAAAAACCACATTACCTAGAAAGGAATACGGTAGGTATCACAAAAATCTCACATGACGTCACACAGGTAAAAGGCAAAAATAAACAAAATACTTTTCTAATTACTATAATTACAATTTTAGCTGATACGTGATAAATAAATTGCTTACTATTTAGCTGAATGCTTCTATGCATTTAGTAGACTTAGTTACCAGTATTTAATAGCTTAAAAAATCTGCTGATTTTGCCCATGTGACGTCAGAGTCTACTGCATAGCCTTGTTGTGATACACAGGAAGTTTAAAACCTCTGGGACAGAAATCAGAATTTTCCCAGAGTTCAGACTGGTGCCAATCAATTTCTCATGGTTTAAAACCCCAACCACAATTTAAAAAACCTTGGGAGCCAAAAATGTTTGTCCGAACGTGGCTTGTTTTAGTAATAAATAATAACTCTCTTTAAGATTTACTCACTTTGTATTGAAATGTTTGCAGATCAATATATTTGTCATGCAGCACAAGACTAGATCCATTGGCATAACAGCTCTAAAACTTTTCTCTCTTAACATGGATTTGTTATTCAAGGTAATTTTAAAATATTTTACTTTTTATAAGAAGTAACAAATGAAATGTTATACAATGGAAAATCATTTCTTACGCACTTGATGTATAAACAGCTACTATAGATATTTTATGAATAAACTTACAGCAATAATAATAAATCATTAATTTTTCTTCACCATACAATTTATGTATTCTAGTTGCATTGACTATACAAACAAGAAGACTGTGCATTCATACGGGTTTTGTAAAGCTGGTTTGCCTGTTTTATAAATAAATTCAACTGAGCCAGTCGGATGAACACCCTTAATCTGTCACGTTTTTAGTTATTTTGTAATAGCCATGAATGCTTATTTGATCTCATTAATTTCAGTTTATGAAGGGGAAAATGAAGGATTTTGACAAAATAAATAAACAACTATTTATTTTAAAATAAGAAAAATGTGCAATACTTCTCAACCACCTCACCTTTCTTTTTATATTTCATTAAATTTCACACCTCTTATTAATGATTTTTAATCATAATTAATGAGCATAAACATGATTTCATTTGGGTCTGGTGAAGCTGGTTTTCCTGTAGATAGTTCAGTTTTCACATGTAGTGCCAGTGGTCTCCCTCCATCTCAAGTAACTAATAGTTGAACCTAATGGTACACCAAACATCATCATTGATAAGGAGCACCGATATATATCTGTGCAGTGGCCTGGACAGACTATTTATATAGACAATGGTTATACTTATATTTAATAAAAAATATCACAATCTCATTTCCTTGGTAAAGTAATGTGATAATAATGAAGCATTTTTTCCCCCACTTTATCTCACACTTGTCGAACTATTTTTCTCTGCTCAATGACTCACTGTATCATTGCATGTGTTGAAACAGCTTGTCTAAAATTTTTTTCTTGATTGCTTCTTCTTGTATTAGATTTGCTATAAAATTTTTTTAACTTTTTCCTTTTTTACTTCTTCTTTTAAGCGCATTAATTTCATCTGATTTCATTACTCATCTGTTTGTTTCCCCTTTTTTTGAAAATCAATTTGAATTTTCTTTGCTCGAAATAAACATATCTTTTTTATATGACACAATACCAAGTAAAATAAGTTTCCTCATTAATTGCTATGCTCTTTGAGGCAGATTTTACAGCAAGAATCTTATTTATTGTGACATTAATGCTCTATCAAAAGTTTTTGTTCTGCCAGAAACAAGACAAAAAAACTCCTTAATATGTCTCTATTTCTCTGAACAACGGATCTTTTATCATTTTTTTTCTGCTGGATATTTGTCCCTTCCAGTGCACTGACTTTGGAATTTGTTACACCCCAAAGAAGTCTTTTGACAGTTGAAACATGTCCTGTAACAAATTAATTAACATTATTAAAACTGAAAAATAATCTATCTAATATGATAATCCTACTACTAACCTTTGTACTCTCAAATCTTCAAGTATAGGTGTTTAACTGAAAGGTTTCTGCAAGACCATTGCAAGGTAAATCAGGTGTACCATGTAAGTTCACCAGCTTCATCACATTGTAAGTAGTCCTCTCTCCTCACATTGTTGTATCTGGACAGTTCTGAATTTTAGAATTATGTTACATGAATCTGATAAGACATCACTAGAAGAGCTAGGAGCTGATAAAGGTAGGCAGATAAAGATGAGATGACAGAGATGTACACGGAAGATTCTGAATGTTAGGTGTATATATATATTATATGCATATGAATGCATGTGTCTTCTCTAAAGCGTATACTACTAAATTTTAACAATCTAAGGATTGGTAAACTTTATTAAGGGTTGTTCGATCAACATTTTTTTGAGATTTTTTTAGTAAAATTGTTTGTCTTATTACGTAATAAGTGTGTTGAAGGAAAAAATTAAAAAAAAATGTTTTCATCAATATTTTAAAAAGTGGTTAATTTGGACAAATAGTACTAACCAATTTAGAGTAAATTGAAAGATAGGACATCAGCAAACTTACCTTAAAAGACAAGTTCACTAACACTAGAATAGTAGTCACAGTCACAATCTCAGACATTTTCAACACCACAGGCATTTTCTTCAGATGAGTAGATAGAGAGAGAGCGAAGAAAAACCTCTTTCTATCTACTCACCTGAAGAAAATGCCTGTGGTGTTTAAAATTTGTGAGATTGTGTCTATTTTGTGTTTGTGACTACTACTCTGGTGTTAGTGAACTTGTCTTTTAAGGTAAGTTTGCTGATGTCCTATCTCTCTAATAATAATTCCTGGCCTAGTGCCCTTTAACCTAACCTAAAAAAAGAGTAAATTGAAAGTAATTTTTTAATTAAAAATTTTTAAGTGTAGCCAATTACTACTACAGTATATGAATGATGTCTGTATGAATTTCTAGTTGAAATCTGTACAATTATCTTTGGCCAAAAAAGTAGATTAATAATACATAACATCTTTATTGATAAAGTTTACAATAAATGAGGGAGTTATTCCCATTTGTGCTCCGGACATGCAGCAAGAATGCTGTTACTCTCTCATGCCCCCAGCAAGGCACGCACTTGGCTACTTGTGGCGGCAAAACGTTGAACTAAACTCCATCCAGCGCCGAACTAAGCCTGTTGGACTAACATCCTTAACTGAAAAATTCAAGCATATTGTTAAGTTAAAATAAAGTGACTTTGGTGACCACAAGTGAAAATCAAATATAAGTTTACATAAAAAATAAAAATTACAATACATTACTATTTATAAACAGAAGTTAAAATCTTAGAAAAATAAATGTTAGAAAAATGTCTTATAAAAACAAAATAAAATAATAACCAAATAGATAAAATACATATTTTTAATTATAGGCAGAATGGAGCATAGTTCCCTAATATTCAATCATTGGGATGTCTTTTACAGTAGTTTTAGTATTTGAGATAGTCTTGAAAATATTTGTTGAAAAATGTGCATTTAACTTGTCTACAGTTCATTTCAGTTATCACAATTGCTACGATGGAGCAAGCGTTCACGTTCAAATTGTAACTTGTATAACTATTCATTATTCATCTGTAAGACGCCGATCGTAGAGATATAGAATGCCAGTTAGATTTGTCTTCAGCTGCATCATATATTTTTAAAGGATAAACTATTTCAAATGTAACTATTATAAAAAAAACTATAGTATAATTCACCTACAATTGATTTTGACTTACTGGAAGCACTGGTGCAAGAGAGATGCACTAATACATTTAGGGCACAACGTTTCTGGTATGAGAAAATTATATAAATCTCAAATTTTACTGATACTATAAATTGGCAATTAAAACTTTAGAAACAATAAGTGGCCAAAATTGACACTGTTTCAAATAGTGACTTTTAACAGGTTCACTGTGGACACTCCAAACAACTGACACTTGGTGTAGCATGTGTCTAAAGTCACCCCACTCTAATTTCTAGTATAATGCTTCAGATTCAGCTAAGCCATTGCCAGGGATTATTATATTGCTGTCAGCGAGTTGTGCCAGTTAGGTTGTTTCTCTTAATGCTTTTTATTTCCTTATTGGCTATTTTTTCATGTTTAGTGCTTGTGCGAACTTAATTCTTACATCACATTTATTTTGGGTATATATATATATATATATATAGCTTTTTCAATGAAGGAGAATAATTTGATTAAAAACCAATTCTCTGATGGTAAATACGAGTCGGAAGACAGTTTGGACAGCTCCGATAATGATGCTGACATCAATTCAACATGGTTTCCTAGCCTTGACGCCACTGTAACGAACTAAGCCTAAGGATATGCGGAATAGATTTTCTTAACTTGACAATACTTTTGCCATATCATAAAGACTGTGTATTTTTTTTTTGTACGTGTCAATTTTTTTTTTATGGAGGATACATATATAGTGGAAGATCACAAACCGGTTTCAATGGCGGAAGACATCTGTAGATGCAATATTAATGCCTAACCAGAAATGACATCACAGTAAGGCATTAAAATGGCATACTAATCTTTTAAGACAACATTTTGACTGTCCTTACAGAATTATTTTGATAAGTTATAATTATTCGAATTCTTGTATCCAGATTTTAGGAGATTAATTGGGAAACTTCCCCTCAGTTAACGTGTTAAATCAACTTGTCACAAGCCCTAAAGTTACACACTGTGCCATTGACCAAAAAGTGAACATTTGACTACTGTGACTATTGAGTTATTCTGTGACTATTGAGTTATTCGTGCAAGGAGTTCAAACCAACTGTTGTCTGTTTCAGATCATTGGAATCGTAAGCACTTACTTCATAGTGCTAGTGCAGTTTCAGATTAGCGGGGGGAGACAAACATTCAGCCCCAATAAGAAGAACGTAGAATGTACAGTGTGGCCCTGCCTTAGTGGTTAGACAATTGTCAATCATAGCTGCTGTTTCGGAGTCGGATTGTGAAGGTGTAGCTGGGAGCTGCGGCTGTTATAGGCCAATAGGGTCTCTTGTAGAATAAACAATATAAAGTAGATGAATTAAGTAAATGTAGTAAAATTATTTCAACCTTAATGAAAATCAATCACTATCAATATAACACTTGGATGAACGTTATCTAGATAACATGAAAGGAAGTTCGTTAAATAAAAAAATTTTATTTAAAAAAATTAGATAGGGACCTACATATAATCTTAGTGAAATCAATGGTAATGTAAGCCCCTATTATAAATTAAAAACATATTCAATTTTCTTAAAATCCTAGATACTAACTTTAAAATGAAATACAATTTAGTACAAAAAATGGTGATGTGACTTAGAGATTACAAGTCCTTATGCAGCAGGAGGATATGGCCATATTTTAATAACCATAAATCATATCTTCAAGAATCTTTTTTTATTTGGTAGGCTATAGAATGGGCTTTGAAAACATACTGCTTTTATCTGAAAATATCTATGAGTAAATATTATATCTACTGATAATTTTTTTAAAATAAAATAATTACTGACTGCGTAATAGTAGAGTAGAACCCCGGTTAACTGAAATAAAAGGCGGAGAACTGTTTCTGATAACCAATTTTTCTGTTAAACCATAATATGCTAAAAATAAGCCTATTAACATGGTGTGTAGGAATAATGAATTTACAAACAATTTCTATATAATACAGTATTTTATTTCAGTTACAAACAATATTATAATGGGTTAGAAAATACTAATTACCAAACAACTGAGGTTACTACAGCATTGAATATTAAGTATTACAGAAATCAGAGATTTTTGTTTGCTTTTTCCTAAGTCCTTGGCATTGTTTTCGAGCAGCGATGTCCCGCCATCTTTTAATTAGAAGGACAGTAGACATCTATTCGCTGCATTGTTCCACAACTTTTAGGACAACCTAAAACAATACCAAAAGTGATTATAATTTAACTTGTTTTAAAACGAATCCCTATTAATATTTCTGAGTCTCAGCCATACAGTAAAGTTTGACTTACCTCTAATGCATTAAATCCGTCATCAGGTGTCACTTTGCCGATTCCGTCATCCACATCGTCTGCTTTGTTTTCTGTTGCATTGTCAGCTGGCTCCAACAATGCCTCTACAATATCTTCATCGGAAAGGTCATCAGAATCATCGGCGGCGATCCATGCATACAACGTTGTGCATACACTTAATATAATTGTTATATGTAGCCCAAACATAGGCATTTATTATTTGAAAGCCTATGAATCAATTCACATTTAGATGGCTTTGGAATTACCGTAATTGGTTTCAGAAAATGTAATACAGTATTGTGTTATTTACAAAATTTGTTTACTTTTACAGTCTTGTCAGCTGCTTGAATTGTGAGTGGTGTTATTGCCGCAGTTTATTTTTTTTATGTGGAAAACCAACGTTATGTGCAGTTATTAGTTCAGTTTTGTTCTTTTAGTGTTTGGTTTTGTTATTACTGTATTACTTACTGTACTAATAATTATTTACGGAACCGTTTCAGTTGACCCGGGTTCCGGTTAACCTGATTTCGGTTAGCCGGAGTTGTACTGTAAGTAAAAAATATTGAGAAATGAACCAAGTTTTGTTTTGTAGACAATATAATATTTATTAATAACTACAAAAAGTTTCACTCTGAAGAAAATTCACAGTTATGAAAAAGTGACATTTATTCAGAGCTCAAGCAGGAACGCAGTGAATGTATTATCACACAAAATATCAAAACCTGGTTCCAAGTATTAACAGAATATGTTTATACTTGGACTAAAGACAATAAGTCAAAATATGCAAACTAAATGCAAAAATAAAACAAGGAACACTCTAATCACTGCCACCTACGCAGCAATAGTTGAGGCTAAGTCAGACTCTCTAAACTCACCTGAGGAAAGTGCCAATTGCACAGAAAATTTGTATGTCACTTGTTTACTGTATTTTTTTTCTACTACCGTTGTGTAGTAGACTTTTGAAGTAAGTTTCTTAAAAAACGACATACAAAACTAAGAGCTTTTAATGTATTGGAAGCCTGTCTTCAAAGAGTTGAGAAAAAATGTTTTTTTTAGTTTCATTTGTAATTTGTAAATTTTACAGTAATAAACATGGAAAATTAAATTCTCAAAACCATCTGATACTTTTGGATCACTATCACCTAAAATTACAGTTTTATTAATTTCCTTTATCATCAACAAAAAAATAATACTGATAAAAAAATTTGACGTGAAATGCAATAAATTCAACAAAGTAATAACATATTTTTCAAGATTAAAATGAAGTAAAATAAGTACACTTAGGCTTTTTCTAGTAATATAATATTAACAAATATTGAAAAATATTATAACACAAAAATGTGTAATACAGACTTATATAATTAATGTACAGTTTTTCTCTGCTCACAAAATCAATCAATTTGACTTGGCTGAGAACCTAATCTCAGCAGGTTCTTCTTTTGTTGCTTCATGACTCAAGCTGCTGGTCTTTGTCAACGTTCCGTAGATTGTCATTGCCTGAAACAATCTCTCCGGACATCAGTTAAACTAACAGCAACTTAGAAATATTTCAGTACAAACATTTTTTGTGTTTAAAACAAACTATTTTACACAATAATTCAGTAAAGAATGGCCTAAATCAAGAAAAAAGCGGACTGAGTACTAAACTATCTATAAAAATAGGTGACAAAATATGCGCAACGATTTTTGATAAAGTAGTGAGAGCATGTGTGGAAGGGAGAGGGTGCAAGTACTTAGCAGTGACAGTGCATAAGAGGTGGGTGACTTTTCAGTCACAAATGTTACAATTTTAATAATAAGATGTACAGATAGTTAAACATTCAATATAAAGTGACTCACCTGAGCTACAGCAGACGAAATATCACCAGCGTTTGATGGTAATATTAGTGTGTTGTTTGTCTTGGCTAAATTGTGAAAGGCTTCTACATATTGCTCTGCAATCGCCAAGCTAGCAGCCTCTCTACCTTCCTGGCAGTAAAAAAGAACAGTAGCATGAATTTCAAATTAAATGACAAAGTTTTTTAACATTCACGATCTTATTTAAAATTTTCTTATATCTAAAATAAATTTACTAAAATTTGAATAAGATTATTGATGGCACAGAAACTTAATTTTGAAGTTAAAATTATATTTGTTTTCCAATGCATGTATTAATATGCATAATATAGTAAAGAGATTAAACATATTTTAGTTCAAGACCCTTAAAAAAAGATGAAGACCTTTGAAATAAAAGTTTAAGAAGAATTTTCAGGACACTTAGAGAAGCATGCTAGTGAATAAGGAAGAACAGAGAATTAATTTAGAGAGCTATACAAAGAACCAGATATAGTGCCTGTTGTGAGATGAAGGAGATTAGGGTGGCTTGGATATGTGGAAGAAGAGAAGATGACAAACTGGTGAAGAAAGTTTGGAAGGAAAACCCTCTAGGAGGATCAAGATTGCGGGAAATGACTAGGTAGACAGATCTGGAGAAGATATAAGAGGTTCTGGAGGCGGCGCATGACAAAAGATAATGTAGGCAAATAGTTGGTGAGGCTAAAATCAACCTGAAGTTACAACGGCCACAGAAGTAAGTAAATCTTTTAATTTGATCCTACAGTCGTTAGATATTACAGGCTCATTTAGAATGAATAAAGACAACGAAATTGGGGTTGAATGCAAAATTAATGTTTGCTGCCAATACTAGATACATATTTTTCATATCTAGATATGAAATGAGTTTTAAGTATCTATTTAAAAAATAAGTAGAAAGGTTATGAAAGAAACAACAGGACCGTAGAAGGTCAACCCACCTGGACACCAAGAGCTTTGGCTACCATTTGTAAACCTTTGGCTCTTGCCTCAGCCACTGCCAGCATAGCTGCCGACTCTCCACTGGCCTTGTTGATTTGCTCTTGCTTCTCCGCCTCTATACAGTTACATCCAAAAACATCAGCTTTTGTTGAACATTCAATGTTTTCTAGTCACAATAGAATAAGGAATGAAGTAGTTAGAAGGCGAGCTGGTAGGAAGCCATCATTGGATAGAATTGAGAGGGTTTGACTGAGGGGTTGTTTGGACATATGAAAAGGATGGGAGAAGTTTGGGTACCAAGGTGGGTCTACAAGATGGAAATGGCAAGAAGCAGGCTAAGAGGAAGATCGATGGATCGATAATGGGTGTAGGGAGTAAAGGAAAGTGTTGTGAAAAGAGAAGAAAACTGAATGAGACTTCTATTCAGAAGAGAAGAATGGGAATTTAGATGGTGGAAAGGTTTCTATTAAAAACTATTGATAAAAACTTACTTATACTTAACCAGTACTTATAAAAAATGTTAATGATATGTAAATATGCTATGATCATAATTTATTTGGACAATATACTTTGATTGTGTCTAGAGTATATCAAAGTAAATGAACTATTTTATTCAGTTTCTGTTTTCGCTGTACCTATCCGGCAAGAAGGGTTAGTACATTCTATAAAAGATATACAATATAATTATACTATTGGCTACATATTTGTCATAGAAGAAATACAATAGTAATAACTTTTTTTAATTTTCTTTTTATATCCAAAATGTTATTGTGTGTTATAAGCTAAATTAAGAGTCTATGATAAAACGAAAAATCATCATCACTTCTGTTCATTGGTTTTATATACAATTAAAAACTCCAAACATTGGGAAATTAGCATACATGGGCAAGAAACCTATGCAGAGGCTGAAGTTGGCTTGTACTGGGTTCATAAGCCTTAAACAACAGCATTGTGGATCAACCAATAAGTGCAATGAGAATAACGACGCCAAAAGGCGTGGATTCTGATCAAACAACGTTAGCCAGCTCCTTGACACTCAGAGTTAAAAACTATTATGCGAGACGATTAAAAAAATTATATAAATAAAAAATTAAACAAAATGGTAATACAAGTTATTTTAACTTACATATCACGGCATGGGTCAGATTAGTCTGATTACCTGAATGACAAACTATCAGTCACCACTTGATAAAAATGCCACTGGTGTTGAAAGACATAAAAAGACAGATTACTGGCTTCTAACTGACTAATAATTATAAAATTGATAAGGTATTAGGTGTAAATTAGACTTGTCTACTATATAGTTTGAACATCAATTTACAATAAATTAATTCATACAGCTCAGCTATACTGAGTTAAAGAATTATGAAAATTGACTAAACCAAAAAACTGAAAATATTCAGCATTCTATACACCCTATTGTCTTACATAATTTTCATTAGTAGTTTTGCATCCAGAGCACTATTAGTTGTTAACCTATTTTCAACATTAAATCAACTAAAATGTTATATTCAGAAATAAGAGCTAGAACATAAGTCCCAAGAACACGTGTAAGACATAAGGTTAAGAATCAGGTTACAAACGGTTAAAAAAAAATTAATATATTTTGTTTATAGGTGTTCATCTAGTGTTGAAATATATTAACTAAACTTCCCAATGCACAAAAAGCTAATAAAATAATCTGTTACCGCACCAGAAGCAAGGATTCTTGACGTTCTTTTCCCCTCCGCCACATTGATCTCTGCAGCTCTTATTCCCTCTGACTCCAAGATGGCTGCTCGCTTCTTCCTCTCAGCTTCTACCTGCATCTGCATGGCTTCCTGCACTCTGCTTGGTAATTTTATATCTCCTGTGGGGAACAAGAAGGCAAAATGCTTTTATTTTTACTTTTAAAATTGAATTTTTATCTTCAAAGAACATATTGTTATAAAATGATGCATATATTGTCAACTGGGATGACTAGCCCTTTTAACGTCAACGATTGATATAGCCATCGTTCTCTATCCTTTGTTTAAGAGGTCTTTTACTTCAATCAAATTCTACGAAAGTTGGTACACTCCTTCTATAGTATATACGAAACATATAAAAATAATGAATTTAAGAACTTCAAATGAAAACTGTAATGGCATTGTGGTAAAATGTGATTTTTGAAACATGTATATAATTGGAAAATGCAACAGAATCCTTGAATTTATCAAGGTAAATTCTTCAAATGTTGTGTATGTGCCAAAAATTAAATGTATTACAATATGAAATATTAACATAAGTGGTGGTTTAAAGTTTATAGTATGTTATCATAGTACAGACTACAAAAAATTATAAAACTAAATAAAACAAGACTGATTTCATTACTGTATGACAGTTAATAAAAGTGCTATGAATTTTTAAACAAAACAGTACGTATTAGCCAAAAAGACCAGGCGTTTTTAGCATGTCAACTGTATATTGGCTAGGCGTTTTTAGCGTCAACATGAAAAATGATGCTAGGGTTTAGTGGGTAAATAAAAATTCATTCTAAAAGTGTCTTTTTTCAAACAATATGTGTTTCACCATGACTGCACATCGTAAGTAATTAGAGTGCAACGATTAACCTAGCATCATCAATTAAGTGGTTGCCATAAGGCCCAAATACTACTATCTCACTGAACAAAGAATAAATAAATAAGTTGTGTCTTCTCCCAAAGACTCTAGTATGTAGGATGGGTAAGTGGGGGCCAAGGAGTCATCATATTCAAGGGGTTGTTTCTGTCCATATGGTAGGTATCAAGGAGTCCTGTCAGTAGGGAGGGTGGTAAAATAAAGTGGTGATTTTTTTCTGCAAAATTTACCCAGTTTTATAAATTATTCCTAGACGTGGAATTGTAAATACAAAGAGTAAATAAACAATTTGAACCCACTGTTTTGGAATTGAAAGGTAATTTGATAGGACAATGATATGACTCTCTTATTGGCTTCAAATTTTGAAAGAAGATAAAGAAAATACAGCCAAGCCATATTTAGGTAAAATAATCTGCCCCAAGTAACCTGGCAAACAACCAAGCAATTTTATTTTTATTTCAGGAAAACCGATTCTACATTACAAACTAGGGGTGTGCGAGTACTCGAAACTTCAAGTATTTGATTGAGTATTTTATTACTCGAACTCGGCTCGAAGCTTCAAAAACTACTCGAAGTTCGATCGAGTAGTTGTATTTCACGAAATATCAGATTTACATCTTAATTTAGTTTTAAGAGTAAACAATTTTATAAGTTATGAATAAAAAATGTGCGCTTCCTTGTGTTCTATTTTATCTTTAATCATACGTTAACAGTTTGGCACACACAATTATGAACTTAACAATACGCCTAAGATTAGGTAGTACACAACGACAGTCAAATGAACTAGTCGACGTATTAACAAGTTCTTCATTATGATTTGAACTAGTTCAATTCAAAGTGAACAACAGAGCTGGGAAGGAAGCGATCACATATGTTGGTTGTCTGAGTCTACTAGTCACTTGTAACCTCACCTAAAATAGCGTGAATAAAACAGAAGTGCCGGTTAGTGTCTTTATGACCCAAGAAAGGGGACGAGAGATCCGGTTCAAGATGCTCAAAAAGACTTGTTAACCGATACAAATCTAATGGTCTGTACGCCATGGAAATTATGTGTACAGATATTTTCGTTCATATCAATAATACCACTCAATCACCGAGAACGGGTCACTTTAGATCCCAAGAATCGAACTTTCCATCTTTTCTAGGCGAAAGTTCATCTCGGTTGTAGTATACGTATCTGCAAAGAACTGTTCGGCTCCTTTTCGGAACTGAAATTATCGTATATTTCTTGTGAGTCGTTTGGGGTCTATTTTGTTTTTTTTAATGTGAGCAGGGAATCGTCCAATGATTTGACGTAAGAAAATACCATATCGTATCATATAAAATATGCTAACGGCGTTCTAGCAGCGTGTGACACAACATTAGTGATTTATTTTCCGTCAAATAAGAAAAAAAATATAATATATATCCGTGGCAAACGTCTATTAATTATTATTCCGTAAACACCTTATATTACCAAAACTGTATGTAATATTTGCGCATACGATATTTTTTCCTGTCAATTTGTTGAACGGTTTCCTGACTAGGTTAGACAATAACACAGTTGGAGTGTAAAAGGCGGTAAAGTACGATCATTTTGATTCGTAAACTCACTGAACGGTTCCCTGTTCACATTGACGTCGATGTAAACTGTAAAACAATCACGAATCAACCCAAGTGAGAGAGAAACATGTTGGAAGTCCTTTTCTAAACATAATATGACGAATTTAGATATTCGGAAAATAATTTTTATTGAACCGAAGCCTTATCAAATGTCGCGTTATTTATTCTAAGTTTATATTTCAGACTGCATCTCGTCGCCAATATCGAGTAGACCTATTATATTGGCCGACTACGTCTATGGTTTTCATTCGATTATGCCAGGTTTTCATGAATTTCTCGTTATGAAATAATTATTTATCTGTTGTTCAGTGTAGCCTCATGTATAGATATAGTTTCAAGTTGCACGCATTTCATTACCGATCATAATTTAAAACTATGATCATCCTAAGCGACTTTAAAATTTATTTTTAGTAAACCTGCTTAGTTATTATTGTATTATCAATCGATTGAACTACAGTCTTTATCATCCAGATTTTCAAATTTGACTATATCATTCACAGCTTATTTCCGGTTAGTTGTAACCTTGTTATTACTGAATTAAATACCCACAGAATACAGATCCACTATGCTGTGTCTGCTATTATGACTCACTGGGAGAGTACAATTACCCCTCAGCACAATGTTTAACTGAGAGATTGAGCAGTTACTTGGAATTGGATGACCAAAAGGAAAAAGTTAATATTCAGATTTGTTCCACCCCACAGCAAATAAATCAGAATGATTGTGGAATATATATGTTAATGAATGTGGAAACCATCATTTCCCACATAACTAAACATGGAAGAGTTAATATGTCTACATTGAACATTCCAGATTGCAATGAATATGAGCTTTGGACTAAGCGTGCACAGCTGGCCTCTATCATGTATGGTAGTCAACATTTTCATTTGCATGCTGGTAAAGTAATATCATCTATGATCAACAATGGCAATACACCAGCACTGAACCTGAATGAAAAGAAAGATGCAAGTACTCAAGTAGAAGGCCTCAGTAACAGTAAGGACAGCACTCGGAATGAAGGCTTAAAAAATAACAGTACAGTCCCACACAAATTTGCTATTCCAACGCAAAATAGGTATATATGCTTGATGGATACAGATGAAAAGAAGAATAATGAGGCAAGTTTTGAAGTCTTAACCAAGGTAAACAATAAAACATTGACAAGCAACAGAACTCCTGATAAGGGAAAATGTTTAAAGCATAAACAGCTAAATAAATTACAATATCGGAAAAATAATGTCTCCACTTTAATTGTAGGGGATTCACTCATCAAACACATAAAGGTACCACAGGCCAAGGTAATACCATTCCCAGGGAGTACTCTGACTGGGATTTGTGAAAGGCTGCAAGATATAAGTAGTACATATGACACAAAACTGATGTTTCTACATTGTGAAACAAATGATTTATGTAATCTACAATCATCTGATGACATCATGGGCCCCATGTTTGAAACAATTAGTAATGCAAAGAGATTATTCCCAAATTGCCGGCTGGTTGTTAACAGTATCACCTACCGAAGAGACATGCACAGCAAACTAATCAAACATGCTAACTCAAATATCAGATGGCTCTGTAAAGATTCTCAAGTTTTATTCCTGGACTTAAAACAGACAATCACAGATCCTTGTTTAGGCAGAGATGGACTACATTTAAATCGATTGGGTGCAGCTAGGTTAAGTAAAGCTATAATCAATATAATTCCCTTGTGCATTGGTAACACAACTGATAAACTAACTCCATCTTTGACAAAAATTAAGATCAATTACCCTCAAACAAACAGAAGAAACTCAAGCCCAACTGCAAAAGAACAGTCCTACGGATGTGAAACCTTGTTGACAAGTAATAGTCTACATCATAAACTGTCGTCACCTAGAAGTTTTGAGAGGAATCGTCAAAGCACTTATGCCAGCAGGTACTTCTTCAACAAACAGATGACCCACCACAAAGATGCATCACCCTCACATTTTATGAATTCCATGGTAGACTTCCCACCACTACGTACAACAGGTCTTCATACGATGTTGAGTTCCCACGATGTGAAATACCAACCATCTAGTGAAGTGCAAAGTGAGTTCAGTCATTTCAGTGATAATGGAAGTTGTTTTGACAGGACATGACATGAAAGAAGAAGAAATAAAACGGCTTAATATAGATTCTTATTTAGCAAAATCTTGTTTCTCTAGAAAAGTAAAGACTAAAGGAGGGGTTATTATTCTGGCAGAGAAGGGTTTTGAGCTGAGAGGGGTCTCTGTGCCGGATGCACTAGGTAATGTTTTACTTGAAGAGTAACAATTTGAATTTTGTGTCTGTACATGGAGTATTAATAAACAAAAATATCTCATTATTGGTATTTACAGGTCACCTAAATCAGATGTCAATATTATTTTGGATAGGTTAGGTAGTTTAATTGATTATTTCAATAAAAAAATATGATAAAACTATTGTAGCAGGTGACCTGAATATAGATGTTTTAGTATTGGATAGCAGACATAAATTATTAAAACAATTGTTAAAAAGCAGAAATATGAGGTACCTTGTCGATTTCCCAACCAGAGTTACAGATATTTCGGAGACAGCAATAGATAACTTCTTGATAAAAAATATAAAATTATCTAACTTAAAGGTAGAAGGTCTGGTTACTTTCTTATCTGACCATGATGGACAGCTATTAAAAGTAAGATGTAAACATTCAATAAAAACTGCAAATTTTCCTATAAAAAAACAGTTGCGTAAGTTCTCACCTGAAAACATTAATCTATTTACGCAATTACTTTCCAAAGACTCATGGTTCAATGTCTATAATTCCACGGTAGAAAAAAAATATGATGTCTTCTTTAAAATTTTTTCTTTCTATTTTGATCAGGCTTTTCCCAAAATATTGGTTACAAAGATAAACAAAAAACGTACATGGATATCTAAAGAATTAAAAATTAAACAACAAAATATCATTCGATTGACTAAGGAGTATCGTGGTAAAAAAAGTATTAGTTTAAAAAATTATTTACATCAGGAAAAGACTATTTATAAAAGAGAATTAGATGTGGCTAAAAACAGATATTTTCAAAAAAAAAAATTGAAAATTCCCAAAACATTCAAAAAACTGTATGGAGTATAATCAACTCTGAAGTTGGGGAAAATGACAAGAAACAGTTTAAAAATATAACTTTAAAACAAAACTCAGAAACAGTTTCAGACCCTAAAAAAATTGTAAATATGTTTAATGGTTATTTTAGTGACATGGTTACGGATTTGATTTTAGATAGTAACAATCAAAATGAGACGACTAATGTGAAAGCTGATTGTATCGATGCTTTGTGTGTGAAGCCAAAGTTTGATTTGAAACCGATCGATGAAAGGGAGGTGGAAAAAATCATTCAATCTTTAAAAAATAAACACTCCAGTGGGCATGATGAAATTCCTGTAACAATAATAAAAGCTGTAAAAGCCTATATCAGTAAAATTTTGTGTCATCTAATTAATTCTTCTTTTGTATCAGGCATTTTCCCAAACATATTAAAGCAGGCAAAAATAATTCCTTTACATAAAAAAAATGACCCTGAAAATATATTCAATTATCGCCCAGTATCTGTGCTTCCTTCAATATCTAAAGTGTATGAAAAAGCTGTCTATTTACAATTCTCAGAATTTTTAGAAAAATTTAATGTTCTAGATGATAATCAGCATGGATTCCGGAACGGGAGATCAGTGGTGAGCGCAGCTGTTTCTTTTATTGAATCTGTTATTGAATCCGTAGACAAAGGAAATTATACAGTTGGTATATTTATGGACCTTTCTAAAGCGTTCGATAGCGTAAAACATAGTAAATTACTAGAAAAACTTCAAATCATTGGAATATCTAAAAGAGCTCTTATTTGGTTTTCTTCTTATTTGACAGATAGATCTCAATTTGTGGAAATTACCCATTTGACAAATTATAACAGAATTATCAAATCATCATCAAATCATCAGCCAATTAAATTTGGGATGCCCCAAGGTTCAATTTTAGGACCTTTGCTTTTTTGTGTTATCTTAAGGGCATGGAAGATACTTTAACCTATAAGCAAAATTCTAAACTATGTCTTTACGCTGATGATTCTAATTTGATCATATCATCTAACTCTCCAGAAGAAACTGAAATTCTAACATATGTGGAATTAGAGAATATTGGAAACTATTTTTACAATCACAACTTATTATTGAATTCACAAAAACAAAATTTATAAATTTTAAAACAGCACAGAACAAAATTACAAAAGAACCAACAATAACTTATAACTCAAATAACATTCATAAGGAAAATCAAATCAACTTTCTAGGTTTAACAATAGATGAAAATTTAAATTGGGATGAACACATACAGAAAATTTTAATCAAAATTAACTCCGGAATCTTTGCATTATCAAAAATGGTTTTTTATTGTAACATAGAAACTTTAAAAAGTATATATTGTGCCCATGTACACTCTCATCTTTTATTCGGTATAGCATTATATGGGTCAACAAAAAAATTAAATATGGACAGCATTCTGAATATGGGTCAACAAAAAAATTAAATATGGACAGCATTCTGAAGCAGCAAAAAAAGGCTATTAGAATAATGCTTAAGCTTAAACGAGATGATTCGGCAAAAGAACATTTTAAAAAATTACAAATTTTTACAGTTTATGGCCAATATATATATGAAACAATTCTTATTGCCAAAAAGCAAGATTCAGAGGAAAACATAACTCCATTACACTCTTATAATTTTAGGAGGAGAAGGAAGATTGTTCAGCGTCACAAATTAAAATTTTTTGAAAAAAAACCCTCATATGCTGGCAACTTTTTTCTAAAATATGTCCCTGATTTTGTAAAGAAAGAAAAAGATCTATTAAAATTCAAGAGAAGGCTTAAACAGTATATAATAAATTCTTTTGACGAGTTTTCTACCTCCCAGAAACAGATGTAAAACCCTAACATTTCTGTATACAGGAGGAATTTCTTGTGTTTAGATGTTTTATTGTTGTTTTTTGTTGTTGTTGTTTTTTTATATTTTATTTACTTTTAGACACTATTCACTGTACCACCAATGTACATGATATATGAATAAAGATGTTTGACTATGACTATGACTATGGGAGGGTGTCCAAAACAAGTGAAAATAATTTGGAGTTTAATATTGTAAATAGCAGACCAAATGTTAAAACAAACCAGAATCTGGATCTTGATCTCACTGGAGAGAAAACTTTTTTAGAACAAACACAGTTAGAAAAAAATATTACTTAACTAATTATAAGAATCCTAACAAAACTGGAACTAACAATATTCAAATATTTCACCAAAACGTTGAACACTTGCAGTCAAGGCTAGATACTTTGACCATACATTTAGAGGAAATCAAACCAGATATTGTCGCTTTAAGTGAGCACAAGATGACAGATTCTGAAATTTCTAGACTAAATATACCTAATTATGTTGTGTGTTCACACTTTTCTAGAAGTAAAACAACAGGAGGGGGTGTACTTATATTATATTAGCACAAAGGAGTTTTAATTTCAAAAAAGTTGTGTTACATGATACATCAGATTTACTTGCTGAAAAGGAATTTGAATTTTGCCTTGTTAATATAAAAATAGGAAACTTCAGTTTGTTGCTTATTTGTTTGTATAGAACACCTCAATACTGTTTCATTGAACCATTTTTACAAAAATTGGAATTACTTCTTGATGTAGTTACAAACAAGTTCAAAATATAGTTCTAGCTGGGGATATAAATATTGATATATTGAAGCGCGACAACGTTTATAACAAATTCAATAACATACTTAAAATGTATAAAATGCATTACCTTGTAGACTTCCCAACACGAGTTACAGAGACTAGTGTGTCCGGAATAGACAATTTCATCTCTAACATTAACAAAAGAAGCTTGAAGATCGATGGATTAATGACTGGAATATCAGATCATGATACGCAGATTTTAGAAATTATAAATATAAAATCTTCTTGGAAAAATACTACAATTAAAAAAAGTTGCAGGAAATTTAATGCCGAAAATATTGCTTTGTTTAGCCAACAGTTGAAACGTGAGATTTGGACTGATGTATACCAAGCACCAGTACATCTAAACTATGACACCTTTCATTCAGTATTTCAGTACTACTTCAATACATGTTTTCCTAAAGTCTCTGTTACTCTGAAGTTGGGAAGTAATTGTAAATGGCTTAATAATGAAGTAAAGACCTTAAAAGATGAAGTTTTTGAAATAGGTAGATTATATAGAGATAGGAGAACTACTAAGCTAAAATCGGATCTGAAAAAAAAAAGAAAAGTTGTTTGAAGCAGTCTATTGAAAGAGCTAGAAAGGAGTATTTTAATTCCAAAATAGGAAACTCTAAAAATGTTGTAAAAACTACTTGGAATCTAGTAAATAATGAGATAGGAAGTTCTGTTTATGTTCCACCTAGAATAAATTTAGAAACTAACTCTCAGGCTGTGTCTGACCAGAGGGATGTTGCTGAGCTGTTTAATGACTTTTTTGTTAATGTTGTAAACCCTCAGCACGACCCTTCTTGCCCAGAAGGTTTGAGCAAAACACCTGAAAATCATCTTTTCAGGAAGAAATTTAATTTTAGGCCTGTCACGGAAAAAGAATTATCCAAAATAATATCATCCTTTCAAAATAAAACTTCATTTGGGTTTGATGAAATTCTCATCACTGTTATCAAAAAAATAAGGAGTTACATCCTGAAACCATTGGTTTATCTTATTAATTCTTCTCTAATATCTTCAATTTTTCCAGATAAATTGAAGATAGCAAAGGTGATACCAGTTTTTAAAAAAGGAGATGAATCAGACATATCTCGCTACAGACCTGTTTCTCTTCTCCCAATCTTCTCAAAAATATATGAGCGGGTAGTGTACAATCAATTACTCTTTTTTCTAGACAACAATCAAAAGCTTTTGGATAAAGAGCAACATGGTTTTAGGCCAAAGCAGTCCACTATTACAGCTAGTGTTGAGTTTATTGAAAACATCATTCAAATGATAGATCATGGTGATGAGGTAGTATGTGTTTTTTTAGATCTCCATAGAGTGTTTGATACCGTCTCTCATGACAAACTACTTACAACTCTTGAAAGTTTGGGAATCGGAGGCAAAGAGCTCTCATGGTTTTTGTCTTATCTGCATAACCGTCAACAATACGTACAATTGACTCACTTGACTAACGAGAAATCCCTGGAAACAGTTCGATCATCTTTCAAAACCATTCAGTATGGTGTTCCCCAGGGCTCGGTTTTGGGACCTCTTTTGTTCATTGCTTACCTGAAAGGTCTCCCACACTTGATTGAAGGAAGAGAAAATACAATCTGTCTCTATGCAGATGACACCAATGTTCTAATTTCAGGGAAAAGTCAAGAAGAAATTGAAATCTCATCTTTCCAAAATCTCACTAAAATAAAACAGTTCTTCGTTGAAAATAATTTATCATTAAATGCCAGTAAGACCAATTTTATCTCTTTCACCACAAAACAATCTAAAAGGAAATTCACTTACAGTATCATGATTGATCAAGACCACATAGAGGAGGCCATGCAAACAAAATTCCTGGGGTTGTATCTAGACAATCATTTAAGTTGGGATATACATATTAATCATATCTTGAAAAAAATATCCTCTAGTTTGTATGCTCTAAGACGTCTATCACAGGTATGCAATCTTCATACATTGAAAGTGCTGTACTTTGCTCTTATCCACTCCCACATTGCATATGGAATCAGCGTATATGATGCAACGTCAGATCATAATTTGAAGAAAATTTTACTCATTCAAAAAAAAGCAATTTGAGTCATGTTGGGTCTGAGGCGGAGGGATAGTGTTAGG
Source organism: Stictocephala bisonia (assembly GCA_035578905.1). Lineage (NCBI taxonomy): Eukaryota > Metazoa > Arthropoda > Insecta > Hemiptera > Membracidae > Stictocephala > Stictocephala bisonia. The sequence goes on along the minus strand of JAQJVL010001212.1, from coordinate 9,471 downwards.
GAAGCCTTTACACAGTTAGGAATACTAACTGTGTACAACTTTTACATATTTGAAACAATTAAATATGTTGTAGACTATAAAATGCTGGTTCTATTGGGGTCGGACAGGCATTATAATACAAGACAGAAATTCACTGTAGCTCAGCATAGGCTAGAGTTTTACAAAAAAAAAACCTTCGTACATAGGATTAAAATTTTATAGCCAATTGCCTAAAAAGTTAAAGGAAATAAAAGAACAAAATGAATTTGCTCAATGTCTAAAAGAATATTTAATGAATAATCCTGTATACTCAATTGATGAGTTTTTTGGCATCAGTGTTCTGGGCCTTGTCCTATAAAATACATCCAAGTTAGTTTTAAAAATGTTTCTATTTTACAACAGTAAATAAATTTGTTCATTGTAAGTAATAAGTTTAGTTATAGATATTTTAAATTCCATTGACACTATTTTGCCTGTAAATATGCAGTTGTGAATAAAGAAGATTCTTATGTCTTATGTCTTACTCTTCTTGGCGTGTATACAGTCAATTTTTTTTAGAGGAGGCAATTCTGAAAGCAAATGACTGCATTTGGTGATAACGCCTGAATTTTAGCATTTGTTTGGTTGGATGCAGCTTTTGCCAACAAGCTTCGCTACGTTTTCGCGGTACACATTGAACTGAACCACCAGATAAACATATCGGCTGGCTGTGAAACAGTATAATTGGCTTGAAAATCTGATCTGTGATATGAGTGAACAGATTAAATCTTTATAATCCACGTTGTTTCAATTAATAATATACTTTCTTAGTTTCTTTCATCATATTAGTTATGAAAAAGGTTAATCAAAACAATGCTACATAAAAATATCAGAAGGCAGGAAGAAAAAAGTTTTATTTATCAAATATTACAGTTACAAACAACAAATCAAAATTATTGTGTTCAGTTTAGATTTATATATTTACGAATCTGGCCAAACTTAACATAGGCTTAGGATGGTGTCTGCCTTTTACAGTTGCCTTGGCTAAACAGGAAATCCTTCTGTAAATACTAGCTCGAAAATACTTGATACTCGAAAAAAATGACTACTCGACTTGAACTAAAAAATCACTACTTGCAAACCCCTATTACAAACCCATTTCAGGGCATTCTTTATTTATAAAAATAGTTTTTTGAAGTTTAGTTGATTTATAACATCAATGTTTTGCCTACAAAATCACTAAAATTTTTAAACACAAATCGACGTTGATATTGATTGATTGATACAATGCAATAACAGAATAATGTTACACAAGTTTTCCTTTAGAAATTACATCATTAAAATACTCTATAAAAGTAGCCATGCTGCATTGTAAATTAATTATAATATCAGCGTGATAATTTAGCAAAAGCAGCCAAAAATTAAAATTACATGATCATATAAATGATAGGGTAGGTCTTAAGGAGTCCTGACAGCAGATCAATTTTCTATGAGAAGCATACTTTACAAAAAACCTCTGTACTGTACTTACGTATTTCATATCGAAGGCAAGTTATTCCCCAGGCCGCACTTGCTTTGTTAATTGATTCAACGATGCCAAAATTAAGACTTTCTCTCTCACGGAACACTTTATCTAAAGGTATTTTCCCAATCTCTGATCTGAAACAGAGGATAAACTTTCTTAATTCAGAAATCACCATCTTTCTACACTTTCTATTGAAATGAAATTATTTAAGGGACATTTGAATAGTATAAATTTTTTGAGCTGGCTCAGAAGTTCAAAATTCAAAAAGTTAAGGAATGTCATATTACCAGGCAAAGTTAGGGCTAAGAAGCCCTCTGTAGAACTTGACATCTAGTAACTTTGACTTCTTACATGCATCCTGTCATTATTGTCTCTCTGACAAAGCACAAATAATACTATTGAGTCTGGGTGCATCCACAGTATAACGCAAATTTATAGCTTTTATTTATTATTTTGACAAATTTAAAGCCCACTAAAACTTCCATCATCCATGAATGGTCATCAGATTTATTAATGCCAATAATATTATACTACCAGAAATTTATTGTCAAATTATAGTGAGTGAGAAATTGTAAAGAAATGGACAGAGTATGAAATTTATTGAAAGAAAAACAAGTCTGCACAAAAAAAAAAAAAAAAAGTTAATACCGTTGTAATCAATCAAGATATAGTGAAAAAACATTATTGTTTTACGATATTGTTAAATAATAAGGAAATGCAAATCTTGCATTAAAACTTAATTAGGTATTATTAAATATTATTAATCAAATATAGTACACCATAGCATATATATTGTATTGAATTTTACTGTTTGGATCATTTTTTAAAATATTTTTGATTGTGTGGTTCACGATAACATTATTTGTTTACTATTTGACTGAATTAACATTAAGTAGAAGTAATGAAATTTGTGTGCTGCAGAAAACCGCTATCTTACAATCTCATATTAACAACTGCTAATAAACATTTTTATACTTTTTAAGTTGAAATAAGTAATCATAACTTGTAAGATGCCGCTGGTATGGTGAGTCTATGGCTAAGGCCCTCAGTGTGGGGTGCCAGGTCCTCAACTGAGCTAATATTTTTGTCGAATAAAGATCACACAGGCCTGCAGGCCCATGTGAACTTGGGCAAGTGAAGTTTAAAAAAGAAATAAAAAATATTCCAAGCAAATTTATTGTTATCACTGAACAAATAAAAGTTAAATAACAATATATTCTATATTTTGTTTTTGCCAAAATTCCTAAATTGGGGTTAAGTCTTTACAGTCCTACCTTAATAAAAGAATTTTTCATTTTTTAAATTCAAATCTATTCTACATCACACTACCTTAGCAATTTATTTCTAACTTTGTAAACAGTTAATCTTAGTTGTACTCACATGAGAAAAATGCCAGTGGCACTGAACATTTGTGTTATGTCTGTATATGCTTTTTTCTACTCTGCATAAATGAACTCGTCTAAGGTCAGTTTGCAGAGGTACACCAAAATAATCATGTCTGATAACTATCATTTAATCTTAAAATAAAAAAATCTTGTATTGTTATCCAATGGATAAATATTTTATAAATTGATACTAAAATATTGTATTGTAACAATGTTAAAACTATTCAGTAAGACATGAAATTTCCTCAGGTGTTACAAAACTTCCCGATAACTACAAAACTAAACCAAGGTTTAATAGTTTTACCTCATTGTTGTTTGAGCAAGCTGAGTGATGGCAAACTCAGGATCTTCAACACCGTAGCTGGCCAAGTAAGGATCGTTTATCCTCAAGTACAACACCCCATCAATGTTAAGATTGACATTATCTGGAATGATGAAAGTGATTTATGCTTTCACCCTAGATATAGCCTGAATGCCTGATAATGTTTAAACATTTGTGTTGGATATAATTCCTACTAAACTGTCCATACATTATTTTGGGCACTTGCAGGACTGGACATGACTGTTATTCATAATTATAATAGAATTTCATAATTAAAAAATAAAATCTCACTCTATTTTATTATTATTACTAACTTTGCTTGTTGGGGGCTTCACCCCCAAAACCCCCAATACAGACTTGGTTTGATTGCAACTTAAAATTATGGTGAACTACAAAAGTAGGTAAATGTCTACCCAAGTTTATTTAATACCTGTAGGGATTTCACAAATGATCATGGGTGGCTAGACAAGATGATTAATCACTACCCAAAAAAGTCAGTAACTACCCCTGACAATCCCAGGAACCAGATTAGGACATTAACTACTTACATTTATGGTGGCTACTTAAGATGAACATGGGATACCAAAGTACAGTAAACCTCATTTTATCCAGTCCCGAATCATCCGGATTCTGGTTTATCCGGATCAGCAAAGTGATCTGATGGACGGTGAATATTTGTTTTCTAAAATTCTTACACCACCGTATAAAACAATAAACGTTGTTCTCTCATGGCAGCGACGGCGATTAACTCATTCATTACAGCCGTAATTGCGTAGTATCATAGATATGCACACGTGCAGACACGGTTCCCGGTACACTGCAAACTGTACGTACTGTATTGTATTTGAATTTGTTCTTAGGCAATCTACACGTATTGCTAGCGTTGCTAGCTGTCATGTCACGAGCTTTTTATTGTTTCTATTAGTTGCTGCTGAGTTGCGTACGTAAACATTTACGGTTATAGTACAAAGAATACTGAGTAGTGCTGAATAAACTTCCTATGAAGTTTATTCATATGACCTTCCTATCCAGACATTTATCATTCTCCAGACCATCTTCGTTACAAGAATAACCAACAAAACGTAGGCTATTGTATGGATTCGACTTCTTGTTGTTCATTGACATCTGACTTTGGTCAAGTTAGCAGTGGTGACGCATTTTTACTGTGCGTTCTTTCAGTTCCCAGAATATATATTCTCACAGAAATTAAGCAAGGCCAGACGCGCTTCTGTGAAGTGTACATCGCCTATTGTACCAAGCAGGCCTCTTTTAATGATATTTACCCTATTTTTATCTTGTATTTTTTATCCGGATTCATATGTATCCGGATCGGGATAGCGCCACATTAGTCCAGATAAAACAAGGTTTACTGTAGATCGATAGGTAATCAAATTGATCAACGGTGGATACCTCAGTTGATCACAGGTGGTATCCCAAGTTGACTAAACAAGTTGATCATGGGTAGTTGCCCAAGTTTTTCAGAGATATTGCACATTGATCACGGGTGAATATAAGATTAAGTCAATGATTAAAAAAGTTAATCACGAAGTGGTGGCTACTGAAGTTCATTAGTGAGTCTGCACATTCATTGAGTGTGGCTATTTAAGTAAGTCAGTGGTTACACAAGTTTATATCGAGATGATCATGGGCTACAAAAGTAAGTTAGCGGTTAACCCAGTTGATCATGGGTGGCAACTTGAAACGATAGCTATAGGAATCAATAGCTACCCAAGATAATCACGGTTGGTACCCACGCTAATGACGGGGGAGATATCCAAGTTGATCACGAGGGCTACCCGTTGATCATAGGTGGCTATCCAAGTCGATCACCGTTGACTACAAAAGTTGATCAGGGGCTACCCAAGTTAATTACGGGAGGGGGCTATCCCGTATGTCATATTTCAAAAATAAGATCTCACTCTATTTTATTAGTATCATTAGTAGTAGTAACATACACAAAAGAAACACATAATCACACAAATTTTCAGATGAGTACAGTGCCATCTTCTTCTCTCTCTCTACTCACCTGAAGAAAGTGCCAGTGGCACTGATAATTTGTGTGATTATGTGTTTCTTTTGTGTATGTTACTACCTACAATGATCATACAGTAACTTTGTACATTTTTTAAATTTTATGTGAACAAGCAATTAAAAAAAAAACAAAAACTAGTATTTATACATAGTTTTTAGCAATTTTTTTTATAACGTATTGTCTGTGACTGAACCTGAAGCTTTACAAACCTACAACAGGCTGGCAGGACTATTGGTTCTGCTGTCCATAGTTGATGCTTGAATCCCTCATTCATCCAGTACATGAATTACAGTAAGTTTGGGTAGCTGAGAAAAACTAGCTCTGTTAGGCAAGCTCATAGTGTGGAGTTTATATGTGTTGGCAGGATTGTCAAAGAAAAATATTTTCTTAGTTTATACCAACAAATTTTAACTGCCTCATCTACAATCTAGTAAGTCTGAATCGTCTATTTTTTTTATGATAAAAATTAACTTTTTAATTAATATGATTAATGTTCAAAACCAATCATAAGAATAACTATACTTATAATAAAAATGTTAGCGCCTTAATCTATGGTCCATACCTGATGTGATAGCACTCTGTTTAGGAACATCAATTGCAATTTCCTTCAAACTTTGGACATACTTGACTTTATCAACAATAGGGAGTAAAATATTGAAGCCTGGGTCCATTATTCGAAAAAATTTACCCATCCTTTCAACAACCCACGCCTGGAACATATTATGCAAACTTATACTAGTAAATTATGTTTACTATAGAACTGAGACTATGTAGTCCCAAAGCAGAATGGGTTTAATATTCATACTAATAATACTTAAACAATTTGTATAGGTTTTTTAAAGGAAAAGTAAAAAAAAAAAAATGTTCCTGCAAGCAATTCAGTAGTATACAACAGTGTAAAATAATGCTAAATGGACTAGAAATATATCTATTTTCAACAATAGTAAAGGTTAAAACTCATTACCAAATTAGGAAATAGAGATACTACCTTTTAAATTAAAGTGTTCAGGAAAGCTTTTATTAACAAAATTAATTTTTGTAGCCTAACTTACGTTTAAATAATTACATTTAAATGCCAGATTTATAAATAATATGAATGGCAAATAAAACACATACGGTGCACATATTTACTTCACATAATTTTATGGAATCTTCTATAAAGATATAAATCTGCATGTTTCTTGACTTAATATTAAAAGAAATCAAGGTAGACTACCTCGTTTGATTTACCACAGTTAACATTTTTTTTTTAACTAAGCAATCTTCTATCTAAATTAGATCACGCACGCACGCACGCACGCACGCACGCACGCACGCACGCACGCACGCACGCACGCACACACACACACACACACACACACACACACACACACACACACACACACACACACACACACACACACACACACACACACACACACACACACACACACACACACACACACACAAAAACACACTCATAAGTTTTGGAAGACATTTCCTAAACATTCATCATACATTGTATAAATTTCTAATTAAACACTTTTAGATAATAGATATGAACTAAAACATTTCTTAACCATCCGCCATCCGTAGGTCGCACCATATCTCACAGATACCAGCAAACGTTTTTTGCCCACACACTTCCCCCTTCCCACGTCAATGGGAAGCCACAATTTCAATAGAAACTCCCCTCCACTCCCTCAATGAGCCAGTGTGGAAACCAGTTTCGTCGAGGCAACACCTACACCTCCCCCACCCTAATATCTCAGAGATAAGGTGCGACCCTTGACATCAGAACATTTTATTCTGTATATGTAAAATGACAGACAATTCATAATTAGAAATAAACTACAATTTGTATTAAAATGTGTTTATTATTCGTGATAGTCAAAATCCTATATAGAAAATATCACATTACAACATTTGAAATGAATGTATATGTATGTATGTGTTTAGTTGAAAATATACAGTTTTCTTGGATAGGCTAGATAATACTAAAGTTTTAAAAAAGTCACTATAAAAACAAAGATTAATAAGTGTAAGGATTAGGTATTCAAATATAAATCATTATGACATTTTCATTTGTGTAAAGAACCTGAAGCCATTTAAAACGTAAAGGTCTGTGGTATCTAACAGATACCGTGCAACCTTTGCTGTCCTTAGATTTTGACAGTTATATAATAGAAAATATCATATTTTACTTTATATTTTTTTTTTAATATGACCTACTTTAAATATGTACATTGCCAAATATCTTTTAATAAGGTTAAGGAGTTAATATTGATGTATCAGGTTTCGTTAAACTAAGTTTTAGGTCATCGTAAATCATCTGAAAATAAGGGTATCTTGTAGATAGGGTGTGGCCAATCACATAAAATGTTAGGTGTGACTGCTGGAGGGTTAACCAGCCTACTTTTGGGGGCAGGATTACTAAATCGTATTAATCTGGGCAGGAATAAAAATATATTTTGGTTAACTTGGTTTTCTACAAAGAATGGATGATATTTTTATTTTAAGGAGGGAAAAATTATCATCTTTGCATGAGTAAGTACAAACACTTCAAAAGAGTAAATGATTAATCATGGTTGAAATTTGATTCAAATGAATACAAAAAATTGTACATACACCAACATAAAAGAGTAGGCCTATTGACAAAGTACACCTTACCTCTTGTTGAGGAACGAACATTATTACTGTGTTGAGCGGGGTATCAGATCTCCATCTTACAGCATTTCTAATAATTGAAGGTGACACAGAAATACCTTCTTGCTGTGTCAGAATCTTCTAAACAAACAGGAACAAAATGTTAATGAAAATAAAATAATTTGTATGAAAGTCAGAGGAAATAATTGGTTACTAAGTTATAACTTACTTGTAAGGCAGGATATTGGTACATTTTCTATTTATAGAAATTAGCGAAAGGACCTACCTGTAACTTGGAGCATGTACTTTGTAAGAGAAGAGGAAAATAATATATGAAATGGTTTTTGGACCATACGAAGAAAACTGGGAGCAAATTTAATGCCAAAAACAATTTTTAACGGGATGTAAGAGGACTGAGAGGAACCCAAAGTAACTTGGTGGAAGAGTGGGTGAAGAAAACTTCCTTCAATAGAAAAGTTTGTTATCATTTATTCAGATTATGTGGCAGTTACTTGAAAGACTAAATGACTCAAGAATACAAAATATTAACACGTTTAGTGTCATCACACCACTGGGCGTTATGGGAGTACCACACTATATACAGCTGACGCCTGTCGGCGTGAAGTGTTCTTGTTGACACACTCTAGTTTCCTGCGATTTCCTGAGATTCCTTTTCATTCTACTGCAGTTAGTGACCAACCGCACTCGCCAGTAAAGGTTGTGTAACTCTAAACAACAAATTTACTAGCAATGACCATGGATATACATAATATTTCATTACCAGACGACGTGTTAAAATGTATTATTCATTATAACAAACCTTTAACCTTTCAACCGGAACTAAATTTAACTGTGTTTACACTACTGCTGAACTTCCACACAGTTAACCTAGCTGTTTCATACTACTAACTTATATAATATCTATATATCAACATTTATATAAAACACTGGAAATGGGAATAGTCATGGTATGCTTGTTTTGTTTCCAAAACGAAAGGAACATGGCTAACTTTACTATTGCTGTGTTTTAACTATTGCTCAACACAGCAAAATTTAGCTCTTTTCTGTTATTAACCTTTACTAAAGTCAATCTATTAACAATACCAACATGATTTATATGTCAATGGAAATGGGAAGATTTGTTCTATAACTCATGAAGAGATATTGAGTTTTTTCAAGAAAGAAAAACAAATATTTAGTTTCAAGAATTTAAGATTTGTCAATGTATGTATGACGGAAAAATGTCATCAATTATCCATAAACCCCTGTTGATTGCCTGTGGAAACCATTTCACAAATTTATGCGTAAAACATCACCCCGGCATTTAGAGTGTAAAAAGTGTAATGGTCAGTTAATTCATTATTCATTAATAAGACGCCGATCATAGAGATATGGGTGAATATGAGGAGTGAATGAGTATAGATAAACTAGTTTAGACAAACTGGTAAATCCAATGATTGACTTATCGCCAAATTCACTCTCCGTGTGTAAGGTCTTGGAAAGCGATAAGTTAAGGCCAGTGATATTGTATTCCTAGCGGGTAAGGAATACTATAGTGGATGTAAATATGATTTGGTAAAAGTTTTTAGAGCAATAGAATATTTATCAAGCGGTACTGAATTAA
>JAQJVL010001211.1:0-231565 GCA_035578905.1 Stictocephala bisonia | reverse complement strand
TACTGTATTCAAAATTATTAGTACTGCTACTTGATCTATAGAGTACAACTATTTGACGATATATATACACTGAGTACATTAACAATTATCATTGGAACACCGTTTACCAGTCAAATAGGTTTTGTTCGTCCTTAATTCAGTAAAGGACTTCCACTCTACAATCATCAGAACATTGAATATACTTCGCGTGGTTACATCGAGGACAAATGTAAATAATTTATATTACTACTCAACACGCGTACTACGTATGTCCATTTATTGGCATTTTATGTACCTTTCAACAAATTGAAGTCAATTTAAAAAGCATGACCTGCTAAAAATGTGAGAAAACAGTTGCTATGATGTTATGAACAACTCAATAAATAAAAAAATTACGTAATTAAAACAATTTATAAAATAACGCATAACATTTTTTTTAATAAATCTTACGAATGTCAGACACTTGACAGTCTTTCTAATAATGATCGTTACTTACAATAATTAAAGTTCTTTATTAATTCTTTCAACTTTAGAGCCTTTGGTATCAAATATGATATTAGTTAAAGTTGTTAAGTTGATTAATCAGTCGGTCAGAAGAACTAATTTAGGCACTATCGAAGTTTTGGCATTAGAGGAGTTAAACAGTTCAGCATACCTTGCCATCTTTGGGTATCTATAAACACCAAAGAAAATCCATTCTACTGTTAAAGTCCAACCATCAGAAGTATAATACATAAACGTACCAAATACATTCAGGGACGTTGACTAGTTTCTACACCATTACCTCAAGTCGGCATTTGCACCCATTAAACGTTTATCAACAGATTGGACTTAGTTTTCAAAACGGGATACAAAATTATACGGTATAAAAACGAAGATATTATATTACATTTTAAATTTTAGCTTTATCCTGTACTCTTCGTTTTTGAGATCATGGTTTTGTTTCACTTGACATTGGATTCTAACTTTATATACATTTAAATCTTTATGTAAAAAAAAGGAAATGCTTAAAAATTCTTTGTTTCAGTAACCATTAATTGTGTTGTTACAATTTTTTTACGATCTACTTTAACCAAAACACCATTCTCCACGTGGATTGATACTCAAGTTCTTCAAGAAAACCCAGTCGTCTACTCAATATGAACACTTAGAAAACTTAAGTTAATGGCAAAGCGCATACGTAGAGCAGAACTCATTCACTTAATCAAGGTCAAACAATAAGTAGTTTGACTGGTAATCGCTGTTTATATGAGCATTTTTAATGTACTCAATCTTCACTGAAATACATATCTGTTGTCAAATAGTTGCAATCTACTCTATATATATATCAATTAGTTGTTTTAATCATTCTGAATAAAAATACTTAATTAGTTCGATGTAAGTTTAGCTTGACGAGCAAGTTTACGAACTTACTACCAAATTTATTTATATTAATAATTACAAAGATTATTTTAGGAATTATCAGTTAATTCATATATATTAATCGGTGGATAAACGGTTGTCAAGATATGAGTGAATGCAGGTAACAATTGAACGTACAAGTGTAGTTAAACAGAATAATTAATTATTTCAAACTAAAGTTAACTGCTCATTATGAAGGACCTGAATAGCTTACTAATCAGGGTAAATAAGAGACCTACAGTTTAGCATGGTATTCGAACCACGTAGTGTTGGTTTGTTGTTTAACTAATTGATAGCCCTCGATCTTAATTATATTTCCTATACCACAATAGAACTATGTCAACAAGCCAATATAGACACTCCAGACTACTGTAATTGAGTCCGCGCCGATGGCAACCATTGATCGGACGCCCGAAATGGCATTAAAAGAACTAAAATTATTAGTAGAACATACCACCTAGAATATGCACAAAACAGAGCCTAATTTTCTAGATTACAGTGATAACGGAACAGTGCTTCATATTTTCTTAAAAGTACACCCTTTTTCAAGAGATTAAAGCCATACTTAGTTTTTATCAAATAATATTTACTTACACACTTGTAATAATATGAATTTGTCCACTTCGATGTTTTTGTTTTTACAAAACCTGTTACTGAAAATATCAAAGTAGTTCAACTTTCAGAACAAACAGTCAAGATAACAAACAACCAAACAACAAAATGTATAGTGAAATAAGGAATACTTATCCATGTATCATGAGTGTACTGTCAAAATGTACAGTGAAATAAGGAATATTTATCGATGTATCGTGAGTGTACTGTCAAAATGTACAGTGAAATAAGGAATACTTATCGATGTATCATGAGTGTATTGTCAAAATGTACAGTGAAATAAGGAATATTTATCGATGTATCGTGAGTGTACTGTCAAAATGTACAGTGAAATAAGGAATACTTATCGATGTATCATGAGTGTATTGTCAAAATGTACAGTGAAATAAGGAATATTTATCGATGTATCATGAGTGTACTGTCAAAATGTACAGTGAAATAAGGAATACTTATCGATGTATCAAGAGTGTACTGTCAAAATGTACAGTGAAATAAGGAATATTTATCGATGTATCATGAGTGTACTGTCAAAATGTACAGTGAAATAAGGAATACTTATCGATGTATCATGAGTGTACTGTCAAAATGTACATATATCAATACGTTTATTTCTTTATTAAGTCACCTCATATATTTTATGTTTTTTTAAAAACCTCATATATTATATGTCGAGTTAGTAACGAAATATTGTTAGTTCAATTATTTTTGACATAATAAACATACTGGTTAAAACAAATAGTAGTTATGAATAGTAAATGAGGTACAAAATATGTAATGTTATATATAATAGAAATATTTTATACATTCCGTATCAAATTACTCTCGAGTGATTTAGATTTGAAAAAGCAATTTCTTTCACCTACCTTGACTGTTATAACATCTATTATTAAATACTATATCATTTAAGCATTTCTACAAAAGAATATTATATAATTTTACGATTTTTAAAATACAAATATTTCTAATACTGTGCAAAGAAAAGAAAAAGTGAGCCTTATAAACTGGAATATTTAGAGAACATTTGATTGCAACGTGCAGATGTTTGTAAGTGGAGTAAACAGAACGCCTTGCCAAGAAAGTGAGTGTTCAAGGGAACTCAGATGATCAGACGTCTGTAAACATGTACAAACAAGTGAGTAGATCACATCAATACTCACGCACGCACATGTACTTGCACGAACACAAGCCAAGCAAATAACAGGAATTTCAGAATGTTTCCTGACTAATTCTCTCTGTAGTTACTTTACTTAGTTATTTTAAAAAAGCCATCCTTAATCTGAAAAAAAAGTTCTTTAAACAATAGATTTTTATAAGAATAGTTATTAATATGAGGTTTTTGAAAGTATACATTCATTACCCATTGAATTCGGGGTAGCAAAATAGCCTTGTGGTTATAATTTTGATCCTTTTCCCGGGCTTTCTTTTAGAAAAGGTAAATAAATGAAAAAAAACAGGGGAAGTAGATTCTGAAGGTTTGTTTGGTTGGACGAAATGAGCAGCGACGTTTTAAATGTTAGGTTAGGAGAGCCATCAATATCATATGTATATGGGTGTAAAGGAGATCCTACACAGTGTTGGTGGGTAGGCAATCAAGATCGTATGCGTGTGTGGTCGGAAACGCAATTCAGATCGTATGTGTGTAGGTGAGTGTGAGATTAACTTAGTACATGTGTGTAGACGGGAGAGCTAACATACTTTCTAAATATTTGAAAGTCTCGAAAGTATAAAATACATGTATAATATCTAGTAAACATGTATAAAATTCCACATTTTAAACAAATACTTAAAATTGTATAATTTAATGTGAGATTCACACATGTTATGCTACCATAAATAATATTATTAGGCAGCTAATGTACTTATTGTATTGTATAATAACTAACTATTAGAAGTGTTACTAACACCTCACTGCCATTGAATATATACAAACACCGCAGAATCCCTGTATTATCGTACATTATAACTATCAAAGATATGAAGGTACTGGATGTGATCAAAGGAATGAACCATTTCGGCACCTCGAGTGGGCTTTGTGTTCACTGAACGCCCATTTATATGATCAACAGACTGAAACTAACTTTGAACAACTGAGGTGAGCTTGTATGGTGCAAAGATAAGTGCAGTCAACAACAGATTTAAATTTACTTTGAATGAAACAGAGGTGTGATTTTGTAAAAAATAAAAAAAAAAAAAAAAAAAAAAAAAACACTTGTTACTATATTTTAAACAGTTGTAAAACCAGAAAAGGTATTACTTGAAGAAAGGGATATCCGGAATGTAAATAATTGATGTCCATAAATTTACTAATTTTGTCATGAAAAAAAGTTAGGTTAGGTTTGGTTAGGTTAGGTTAGGTTAGTTTACTAGTCGTCTTACTATATGAAGTAAATTTAAAATATGATAACTCCACGTGTGTTATTTCATCTTCAAATTCTTTGTTCCAAATAGAAATAAAAAAATATTTTAGCTAAATTTTATGATTTTTGTTGCTAACTATTAATTTGATATTTTACAAGGCAAAACTCGAAAATGTCTCTAGGATATTTTAATGCACATTGTTCCAATACGATGTTATACCAGTTTGTATGAAGTATAAGCGCTGATAATTTTAGAAAATAAATACATTTTTTAATCAATATTTTTATTTATTTTATACATAGGTCTACAGTAACTACATACAATGTTATTTCTTTCATAACAGCCCAACCTCAGGGGTGATTCTCGTGGTGAATGTAGTCAATTCCGATTGGGTAAATGGAACAGTGATGGAGGTAAGAGTGAATAGTAACGTCAATAGCGGCAGTTCAAATACGACTGGTGTGTTGAACTGAATGCACTCCGGGCGGGAAAATTTGTCCGCGATTTATCAACACTGACACAATAAAGACTGAACTGAACCAGTTGGTTTTTTTTAAACAGAACTTATATAATTCAGTATCTAAACTTTAATTTTTTGTCAGGAGTACATTACACAATAAACAAATAAATAGTGAACATAATAATGCATATATACTTTCCGACATGAAGTAGGTAACAAACCAAAAACGTTTTATCCGTGTTTAACTCGACTATTTGTAGATTTTTACAGATGTTTGATCATCCGAGTTACCTTGAACATTCACATTCTGGGCAAGGCTTTCTGTTTATTCTTCTAACAATCTAGAAGAATTATTTATTAAGTCTAACGCTGATCTCTTCAGTATCTAGGCTATATTTGAGCAGACATTCTTACATAATTTAAGACTTCAATTTTTAGAAAAAAAATTAATTCCTTTGCTTATACAATATACTTTTGTTGTATTTGAGAATACATGTTATAATGGTTTTGTAGATATTCATGTTAAAGTAATTCATTTCTTATAATATGAATAAATAAAAATAAGACATCCTTTGATAGAATGTAACAGAATACGCTTTAACTTAAAGTTCTAATTTTTTAGGATTAATCAAAATATGGCTAATTTAATTGCAAACTTCTAAACTTTACAAAGACATTTACAAACTTTACAAAGACGTAAATATTCTTACGCCGATAGTTAATATAACGGTGCTATTATAGATTTAAAATGAGCGTGATGAGTATAGAAGATGGAATGTAGTCATTGTTACAAACTAAGGCTGATTATTCTTTGGAGAGCGCCATTACAGTAAGTAGTAGTCCAATGATAAGTGATCAGCTGGTGGTTATCAGCTGATCTCTATAAAAATTGTTATGACACTGGGATCAATTGAAAGAGTTTAGCTTATAAAACTGTGTCTTATGCAACTACGGTACTGCTTAATTTAAAAAAAATGGAAGTAAATGTTTATATGGTTTAAAAAAATGTATATTCGATTCATTATCTATTTGTTTGCAATAAAAAACAGCGGGTAAATTTTCCCACTCGGAGTGTATTCAGTTCAACACACCAGTCCTAAATGAACTGTCGCTATTGTTCGTTGAACTACTTAAATTTTGTTGCTATTGTAACTTGAGTTTAAGGGATGGATGATCTTTATTTTTGTATTTGTAATCTTTAATTTATTTTTTTACTGTTATAGTAATTAATGCTACTTTTTGTATTTGACTGACTGCAATTAATAGTTTATAATAGATTATACTGTTTGCTTTTCTCCAATCAGGCTCTGCCTTGGAGGGTTTTTCCATTAGCCTAATTGGTTTGATTATGTAAAGGTGTACTTTTTCTTTATTTACTATAGTCCCTTTTGTATATTTTAACTTGTATATTAGATTGTAAGAATAAGTTAATGTACTAAGGTCAGCCTGAGCGAAATTAATATATATATTATAATTGTTAATATTGTAATTGACTTATAAGGTTATGTTCCTTTTTTAAAATTTTTTGGCTTTTGGAGAATAAAGTATTAGTATTATTATTATTATTATTGACGTCACCATTTACTTTTACCTCCATCAATGTTCCATTTACCCAAGAGGAATCGACTGCATACTAGATTTATAATCACAACCATGAATGACGTTTCCGATATTGTGTGTCTGTAAAATACACAAATCCAAGTTTTTATTAAAAATTAAATATTTACTAAAAACATCAGTGCTTGTACTTCATATAAACTGCTATATTTGACGATCGGTGTCCATAAAAACAATATATAAGGTCGTATGAAATATTGTGTTTTGAATTCGTAATGATATTTTAATGTTAATCCCATATGATAAATAATGTATATTTAAATATACTAGAATAGCTTATATGCTTACCTAGTAAACCCTAAAATACTGGTTGGTTCATAATAACAGTAACCAAATCTGGCTAAAATAACATTTAGTATCATTTGAAACAAAATATCTAAGGAATATCACCTGTGGAGGAATCTTGTGGTCAATTTATTTTACATTATAAGTTAACAAAGTAAACTAACGTATTTCCTTTTCGTAACAAAATATATTATATTAAATGCTAAATAATACCTTTACTTGGTTTAGAGATTTAAAAATAATAAATCAAGGGTATTGTCTGTTAAAAAACAAAAAACTCTGTTTGCTTCAAAGAAATTTTAATTGTGTTGCTGACTGCACTGACAATCTTTGCACCGTACAAGCTCGCCTCAGTTGTTCAAAGTTAGTCCCAGCCTGTTGATCATACAAACTGGCGTTCAGTGAGCACAAAACCCGCCTCAGGTGCCGAAATGGTTAATGTCTTTGATCATGTCCGGTACCTTCATACCTTTGACCGTTAAATATACTGACCGATAAGTTAAACGCAGTCAGTGGTTTCTCCGGTGTTAGTCTGCAGATCTCAACGGAAGTGGAGCGTTATTCACACCCCTATTAGTCTTACAAAACTATTTTTTTTACATAACTAGCCGGTAAATTGGCTGCTTATACGTCTTCTCTCTGAATTCAATATGTTTTAAGGTACATAAAATGCCTATAAAGGAACATACACACTTCCTACCGTAGTGGAGGTGTGCAGCAAAAATACATATTAATAACATTTGTCCTCAATCCAACCACACAAAGTTCAGTCAATGCTATGTTGAAAATGTAGCCTTTCTTCTTGTCCAAACTTGTTTAATTACATGGAATGAGCTCTGTTTTTGCTGTATCCGGTTTATCGGTTTTTAATGTCACCCTCTAACAACACTCCAATTAAAAGTCTTTCACCTGAAAGTGTTTGTATTCAAAATATCATTAGTGGTTATCCCCTCCACTTTTATGTATTTTATTGAATGGATCAATTTAATTTTAAAATACCAACTCGAATTTTCATAAAATTGCTTAAAGTTTTGTATTCATTGGGTCCTTTCTTGATACAACCTGATATATTTAGCATAATTATTTCCAAAAAAGCATGTATGTAAGTGTATTCTTTTATTTATTTCATAGTAATTCTTAGTCAATAAGTAGGAACTATCTTAACTATGCAAGTTTAGATTTCTAAAGTACTCATAATAAAAAATAAGCACTAGTTTTTCATTTATACTTAAAAAAACACCCTTTTTGTAGGCCGTGATATAAATTTAATACATATAATTGTTTGGATAGGTACAGTTATAATGGACAATTTAATATCAACAAACAATTTTCGAACTAATTTATTTAAAAATCGAACTCTTTCAATGTTGTAATTGAACTTTTTTTGTTAAAGATTAAATTCTTCTTGAGTATCAAAATATCAGTTATAAAACTGCATTGTAATTTTCAAGACTTGCATTGGAATAAAAAGGATCCACTTACAGATATAGGAACCAAACAGAAACCATTTTATCTGTGTTTTACTGGAATGTTTGAACTGTTTACAGATATCTGACTATCTGAGTTCCCTTGAACACTCGCATTCTTGGCAAGGCTTTTTGTTTACTCCTCTTACAATCTCCTCAAACATCCGCCTTTGCAATCAGATGATCTCCTGTTTATTAAGTCTAGCACTTCTTTCTTCGGTATCTATATTTAAGCAGCCATTTTAACATAATTTAACACTTTGAATAAACATACTTGAAACTTTACAAATAAAATAGTTCCTTTGGTATTATATTATTATTTTTATAGAAAACCTATTTAAGAATACTTATTATAGTGGTTTTGTAGATATAAATTTACAAATGATTTACAGTATTTCATAAAATAATAAATAACTATAAAAATTCTTTTATATTATTTAAAAGAATACACTTTAAAACTTTTACCTCAATTTTTTTAATTACTAGTTTACTAATTATGACTAAATTAATTGCAAACCTTTAAAATTTATATAGTCATAAATGTGTTTTTTTCTTAATATTTTTTCTATTCTTACACCGATAATCAAGTAAGAGAACTATGGCTTTAAAATGAGTGTAAACAAGCTAAGGCCAATATATATTATTTAGAAAGTGTAATCACTAAGTAATACACCAATGACAAATGACCAGTTGGTGGTAATCAGCTGATCCATCTCAAAATTGTTATGACTCTGATTGGAATAATCAATTGATGGCGGTTAGCCATCGTATGAAACTATTTTTTAATTGGAATAGTAAGCTATTATAAATGTTTTTAATAAATAATGGTTATATAAATATACTACGAAAATGTACATGCTTCACCAATTAAGAAAGATGAAATAATGATTAGAGCAAACGTCCGGTTCACAAACAAAAATCATTAAAAGATTAAAAAATAAATTTTATATTGGTTAAGGATTATACTCTCATTTCTTAACATAAAAGCCATAATTTTGGTATGTTTATAATATATTTAGTTATGTTTTGATACAAGAGGCATATAGTATATACAAAAACCTATAACCTACCAGAAAACACATGTTTTACAGATTTTTAAAATAACCTAAAAATTACCATTACTTTACTTTTTGTCAGCATATAACTGTGAAAAAATATGTAATTGTCAACATATAAGGATTCCCAAAGAAAATGAAGAGACGACAAACTTTTTTATCTGGTAAATTTAATTTTAATAAAAATAGCATATATAGTACAAGGCTATTTCCAATATTTTGTTTTATTATTCTAGTTATTTGTATAAATGAAATAAGTAAATAGGTATAACAATTATTAATTTTATGTTAAAAATAACATGTATATGAATTATTAATGACACACTGTAAACATTGATAGAAATCTTCTGGCACTGGCAAAAAAAGTAACTTTGAAAAAACCTCTGGCACTAAAAGGGTTAAAGTAAAAATCATAAAATTTTAACCATTATAACATTTAGCTTCATTAGAAAAAAATATCTGAGAAGAAAATATTTAAATGAGAGAAAGTCGGTATTCTCAATGGTCTATGGCGTCAGAGCCAGAGTTAGATTTCAAAGGCCTGATGCCTTTTATCAGTTTTGTATAGTACATGTACTCCCCCTTATTCTGTCTGATACGTTCCTGACAGAGTAAGGAATCGGTGGTCTATGACGAATAGGCAGAGGTTGTAAAATAAAATAGGCTTCTCCTTGGGAAAAAACTTCAATGCTGGAGTAACTCCATCTTAAATTGAGAATTGAAAATATTAGATAAATGTTGAATGTTTTTGAAACGGGTATTTCAATTTCACATTAATTGATTAAACAAAATATAATTTTTTTACATTTACTATATTCATTTACCAAACTATATACTAAACAATTTTATACTATTATTTATATTAAACAAGAAAACGTAATATTTGAAAATAAATATGAATAAACAGTTACCAAACGTTACTTACTAAACGGTAGTCCAAAATAGTCAACATGATGTTTAGAATATTTCTTTTATTTTTAAAATAACACTCAACTCTTTACTCCACAGTTGATACAAATATAAAGGTAATAAAGGGAGGAAACCCTAAGGAATAATGGAGTTTTGTGGCCTGTAGTCGTCACAGAGTACAAAAGACTCAATGCTAATGGGTTTTTTTATTGCTCTGTGGAGCTCTACCGACGCCAGTTTCCGTATCCCGTTAGATGGCAGTTTGCCAAAAGAGCTGTTTTAGCTAACAGATCGGTGAGTGATATAAAATGAAATGGAATTAATTATTATGTTAAATATATAATAATGATTCGTTATGGTTATTACTATTCATATTTGAGATCCCAACACCACGTGTGGGTACTTAAACGGCAAATTTGAATGACTAGTTAAGGAAAGGATGTGTATAGATGTGTGTAGTCTTGTTACCAACTGAGCTTTACTTAGCTCAGAAATGACCATTTGTTTATTGAACAATAGCCTGGGCAACTAAGTGAGCCGAGGGGAAGACGATTTTAGAGCTGATTAAGCCGCTAGGAATATGTACCCCATTCTAGTAGGTAACAGGGGACCACAATAAATCTAAGGGTTGAAGTGCAATCTAGGAATGGCCTCAGAGAGTTCCTTTCCACTTAGAAAACCATCTAACCAACTAAGGGACCCACTGTTTTTACATGGAATCCATTCCACGTCGTATTGGTGTATTACCCAGCTAGTTGACAAGCCTGGTACTTAGTTCTGCGTCCTAGGCAAAGGCAACAATAGAGTAAGTACAATTTTTAAATATATTTTCATCACTTTGTGTCAACACTAAAATACCTTGTAAAAGTGTTTATTAAAGTTTAAAGATAAAATGTTGTTCTCTATAAATTAGAAACCTACAAAATAAGGAAATTGTTTCACATTTATTTTTGGTTGGAGTTGATATAAACCTGCATCATCATTTTCAATTCTTAAATAAATCCAGTAAATTGTATCAATCAAGGAAAATTACTTTCAAGAAACCTTTAAAATAAAATATATTTAGAAATTCTGGCGATGATAATTAAATTTCACAACTCTAGTGACGGAAAACTATTATCAATCTGTCATTTAACTTAATTGTTAAACGTGATTTATTGGAATTAGAAAAAAAGCTGTATATATTGTTGTAATTACCGATTAATCTGAAAACCTCTGAACAAAATCTTCAAGGAGAATTTTGGGGATAAATTTGGAATATCAAACAGTTGTGTGAACCAGTTCAGGATGATATTTGTGATCTCTCGAGAGCCATTTACTACCCAATAATAAATCCTAAAACTAAACACTTTCACTAACTTAAAAAAAAAAAAATATGAAAACCGATTAGAAGCACACTCAGATATTTTTGAATTTAAAGCATAAACCTAAATTGTACATAAATTTAACGAACGTTTATATTATCTCTATGTGCAGTCATGAATTATATGGTCTTGAATCACTTATGTAGAGTTAGGGATTTTCATTATTACAGCACTCTCAAATAAATAGAGCTTTCTTATGTTATATTAGTTTTTGTTTTTAATGCATATTATACCCAAATATGTTTGTTTGATTGCAGATTAAGCTGGATGGGCGTTCCATATGGACCCATGGCATAGTGGTCACACCCAAGATCTAGTGTAAACTGACACCGTCTGATAAGTTTTTTCCTTGTATTACACAATTGTTCTACAATCATATACTTTGTTTAAAGATGACTATAAAATTAAAGTAAACAATTTTCAATTTTGTAATATTTTGGAGAGGAAATTTCATTAAGTTAAATCTAACTTCAAAATTAGGGATTTATTAATTTTCAAACTTACATGTTGAAATTTACATTTTGATGTGGTCATTATTTTTATACTACTTGTTATTCATCTTCTAGTAATTCCTGCCGTACTCCTTTAATTCTACTTTTAAAATGATGTTATTTAAATTTTTTAATACAGAATTCTTATGGTTTAGAAGGTAAATGATTTATAACTCCTCGGTAAAATCTGTTCTAAAACATATGTTTGCCTGTAGTACAACATATATTACAACGATGATGGCATCCTTAAAGAACTCGTAGTTCTGATTCACTCTGGAACGATGTTGGCAATGAGTCAACCCTAATATCTGTCGTACACGTGGAACGGCTCCAGCTGAGAGGAGTTATAGGTCTGCACATTTACTGGAGCTGGACTGCTTGGTGATATATTTAGTTCATGTTTATCAGTTTCTTACGGTCGTTTTATCAGGCAATGAGTCAACCATATATCTGTCGTACTACACGTGGAACGACTCCAGCTGAGAGGAGTTATAGGTCTGCATATTTACTGGAGCTGGACTGCTTGGTGATATATTTAGTTCATGTTTATCAGTTTCTTACGGTCGTTTTATCAGGCAATGAGTCAACCATATATCTGTCGTACTACACGTGGAACGGCTCCAGCTGAGAGGAGTTATAGGTCTGCACATTTACTGGAGCTGGACTGCTTGGTGATATATTTTTAGTTCATGTTTATCAGTTTCTTACGGTCATTTTATCAGGCAATGAGTCAACCTTTATATCTGTCTCGTACTACACGTGGAACGACTCCAACCGAGACTAGTTATAGACCAGAGGGATTCACAAAAGAATCAAAGAAAATACACAAATAAAAGATTCTTTTGTGAATCCCTCTGTTCTGAGGAAGGTGAGCGTGGTTCACCGAAACCGATCACCATAATATTCGTGCATTTTGTACTTGTATTGTAATATATTTGTGCATGTTGTGCTTATATTGTAAAATTGGTGTTGTGTGACGTTTACTTGTACTGTATATGTACCAGCACGTATTATGCCAATTAAAAAAATATTAATATTATTATAATGTTTTGGAGGTAAAATTTCTAAAGTTAAAATTAATAATTTAGAATATATACTGATTTCTTTTTCACGTATAACCATTGATCTTATTGTAGTTGTTTATAATCAAAATATATCCCACTATACTACTAACTTGTTATACACTAACTGTAAAATTTGCGATTTTCACTTTTACCAAAGTATTTCATGTTATACCAAAGCACTAAAGATAAAGTACACGAGATAGGTCCCATATCGTGAGATAAGTAAATCAAATGGACGACCTGAGCGTTGTCTGATCTCAAGGGAAATGTCTCTGTCCTCAGGGCTTGGGAAGGTTTGGTAGAATGGGGTTGGAGGGGGGGGGGGCGCCTCGGGGATTCTTGGGACTTATCGAGTTAGGTGAGCCATCTGATAGACGCTTTTGGTATTCATTCTTCAGCTACCAACATGTTTTATTCAAGTTTAGGGTAGTTAAAATGTCATGTGAAATTATAACATTATATATGTACATAAAGTGGCATTCTAATATTTTTTAAATTTATACAAGTATTCTTTGTATTATTTTAGTTTAAAATAAAAATAAATAGTCTTCTAAAAGTCAAATTAAACAATAAGGGACAAAAAATAAGGAAAAACGTGGATTTATTGTCCTTGTAATCTTAAGATATATTAATATGAACAAGTTCATTTATGCACAAAGGATACCAGACAATAGACTATCAAACAAAATGCCAACAAAATCGAGCAAACAAAATTAAATATAAACTAGCTAGACAAAATGCAAAATAAGTGTGAGACCTTAACTAATGAAGAACTAAACAATAAAAAAATTTAAGTTCTTAAATACTGCATAAAAGAATTCAAGAAGCATAACCAAGAACTACATAAAATAGAAAATAGAAGTAAAATGTATTTACAAGAGTTAAATGTTTTATTTTATTATGTGTTCTCCATGTCTGATATTTGAGAGTGTGGGTACAAGTCCATCAACAATTGTTTGAATTTTTTGACACTATTTTGTAGAAGCAAGTGGGGAAGGTTTGAAAGTCTTCTATTAATTAAACAGTCATTTACAAAAAGGAGAACAAATTTGGATGTTAACTCATAGTTTTCGTAACCTTCAATTGAATCATTGTAAACATGTATAATGTGCATGTATGAGCATGGACTACTAAACAATTCTCAACTAAAGATAACACCAACCTACTAAATGAAAGACAAGAGGGAACTTATTTGGACTAATAAACACGTAATTAATAATAATAAAAAACAAAAGAAGTAAAAGAAAAAATCACATTTATTATTTATATAAGAACTGCAGAAAAGGAAAAAAAAGAAAGTAAGTTATATCGAACAGGTGTCTAAAGTTTTATTTTCTTTAGATGGTTATGTTTTCTTCATATCTGGGTGTGAATATAGATACATTAAACATTTTTTTGATTTAGGACACTGCTTTGTAAAAGGAGTAAATGATTTTTCCAGTTCTTCTTTTAACAGCAATTTGGCAAAACTTGAATATTAAAATAATGCATAGTAACCATAATTACACTTGTTATAGCAACTTTAAAAATACTAAAAGACTATTGTATTACGATACTAAATGAATACTTAATAGTAAAATTAATAAATACAGTTAACAATTACTTTAATTCTTATATAAAACTCTTGAAATTATAGACATTTATAAATGTGTAATTTAGACCAGTGGATAATTTTAAATTGTATATAGCTACACTAATGTATATGATAGATTTGTGATATGAAACTTACGTTGTAATGTCTTATTTGTTAGTTTCGCATACACATATTGATATTCACGTTATTTCAATTTAATTTTGAACTTGAACGACCGTAAGCTTCAGAAAATTGAGAGCCACAAACATAATTAAGTGCAAACTCTGAGTGATAAAACAAAATGTAAAACTTACAAATTCAATTAGATTCTTTACCCACCTGCAACAAAACAACAATAAATGGATTATATTAATGAAACATTAACATTTTTTAAACATGAACATCTCATAATGTTAGAGAAATCGCTATCCCAACTTTGTATTGATTTTATACAAGGTTTTACAAGAATCATACTAATAAAATAAATTATGAATGAAAACACATACTTTAGTATAAAACAAAACCTAATCTGTTAGTAAGATAGTACAATTAGAATAACATCTCTAACCTTGCTTGAGCAAGTTGAAGACTAAATACTTATATAAAAGTCCTACGGTCTAATAAGAATTCATGGTAATGCGAAAAAAAATATATATTTTATTCGTTGTAAACAGAGATAAGTAAAACATTTCCTTTTCAGCTAAGAAAGAACATTTAGGAAATACTTTATAAGATTTAAAAGTCTTGTTTAACAATTAAATGTAAACATCTACAATCATATAGAACACACAATAATGATGTTTCATTATATTTGCTCATTTTATACATTCACGTGTAGAGCAGGAATTGTATTTTTCTTGCGGAAACCACTGACCGCCTGGGGGAATCTGTAGTCAACGAGGGACAGTTCCTGCCTGTCGTTTCTTATTTTCCTTCACTGTACAGACTTTTCGTGTCATATAACAAGTATAATATATACAATACTTATATACATATATGTATTATTATTACTCCGGTTTGAGATATCAACACTGCTTGTGCGTTTTTAAGGGAAATATAAACGATTACTTGAGTGTAGTATGGATGACTTATGTAGTCATGTTACTAACTCATTTAGACTTAGCTCAGAAGGGACTATTTATTAGATACAATGTACTTCAGATTGTTCTGTATTACAACAGTAATTGGCTTGTATATTATATATCAGGTAACAGTACTTAAGCAAAAATGATTATAGATATAGTTATGTTATCAGATGCTTAAGTTACGTAGAGCCACAGAGTGGAAATGAACAGAGGTCGCATCCAATAGTGGGCTGAATGTTTCAAGTAGTCATTTCTGCAGTTTGCCTTGGGGGTGGCAGGGTTAGCAAGTTGTCAGTTCTTCCCTTAATTCCCCCCTCAAGGATAAACGCAGTAATCATTAATACATATGTGTAAAGCTGCATATTAGTTGTAATTTGTTTATATTGCCACTGAGATTCTCGTAGCTGCCATAAGAGAGTGACATCTGTTTCTTTTTTCTCAATGGTACGTCATTACAAAATTTACTGTTACTTTGGACACACGCAGATTTATTTGAATGTACCTATTTGAATGTACAGATATACACAACTATTTATTAGTACACAACTATATATACAACTATTTGATTGTATATATTGTTGTGGTTAAGTAACAGAAATCTCTAAATAAATAATATTTTGATTTCATTCCAATTCACCTTACTCACTTCAATCTTTATTCATGATTTTTTAGAAGTAGTATGAAAATGTAGTATATATTTGACCTTATAGAATTTTAATTTACTGTTCATTTTACCTATGATAATACATATTTTATATTCTGGTAAACAGTTTTTTCCAAACTGAACTTTAAACATCACAGTTGGCATACGTAGTTTAAACTTGATTCGACAGTACTGTTCACATCTAAAACGACTCTATGTGCTTGAGAAACAGGTTATAAAGGATATTGTCATGGAGAAACAGTTCAATCGCCTAACCAAGGCAAGCAAGCTGTAGATAGTTGAATAGAGTAGTCCAGAACTCAGTCCCATAGCGAAGTGCTGGCATCGAGTCAATCCACAGCTGTTTTATTAAACTGAAGCTCACTACTTTTGTTTGTATAACTTGAGATATTATTTTGTTCTTGCATTACACTTACAGACTGAAAACGCCCCTATTCGTTATGATAGGGGTTAAATAACAAACTAAAATTAACTTCTTACTATTATGCTGTTATATTATACTGAACTCAAAATTATAAGATGTAAAAATGCAAATAAAGAAAATAAGGGACATAAATTTGACCTTGTATTCCAGTATTATGTTTGCATACATACATTTTAACAATAGGTGATTTTTACTTCTGCAGATATTTTATAAATATAGATTAAAGGCCATTTAAGAATTATATTTGGGTAATGAAAACTAAAAATTCTGAAAAGAACAAATCTATAAAAACATAATGTTATAGATCACAATCTTTTAACCTTTTAGTGCCAGAGGGTTTCTATCAGTTTATACAGATACAGTGTGCCATTAAATAATTTATATCTCTGTTAATTATTACACAAAATTAATAATTTGTACACCTAATTGTACATAAATAACCAGTTTATCAAAATAACATATTGAAAATAGCCTGGCGATATAAATGGTAATTTTATTAAAAATAAATTTACCAGATAAAAACGTTTGCTGTCTACTTTTTTATTTGGGCATCCCTATGACCATGACAAAAACAGGTGAGCTCTATTCAATCACGTTACTTTGAAGAAAATTTAGTTATTATCATTCTGTTGAATTTTCATAATAATTAGTTGACAAATAAAAAAGGTATGGCAATTTTTACTTTGTTCAAAACAGCTGTAAAACTGCTGTTTTGTGACAGGCTTTTGACCGTTTTTTTATCAAAATATAACTAAATATCATACAAACATACCAAAATCATGATTTTTATGTAAAAGTATACGTTAAGAAATGAGAAGATAATCCTAAATCGATAAAAACATTTTTATTGAATGTTTTAATGCATTTTGTTTGTGACGTCCTGTTAACAGTACGCTGGCACTAAAAGGGTTTAAATGTAAAGCTGCTGGTGGGGTTTATTCCTTAGGAAAAACCTCCAGAAATTAATAAACAAAAATAAGCTATGCGCAAGTATAGTCAATAAATAATTAATAAGTACAAAGTTAAAAAAAGTTTATATATTGTGCTTTAAAAAATAAGTGGTTGTTTGAGAAGTAACATTGATCCAATATTGCAATAACCTTTCGCAGATAACCACCATTAATGGAGTCATACAATTAACAGAAAGTGGTGATAAAATTATGATTTTACTCACGTCATATTATTTGTTCAGCCACCTTACAGGTGGTATGTGACATGACTACATTCACACGGATTTATCAACATAGAATTCTCTATTCTGAATTTTTAAATTTTTTTAAATATCTTCTTCTACATTCATAGCAACCCCTAATAAACATGGAATTGTTATTATGTTTCCCAACCAATATTTTGGTTACAAAGTTAATATGAGATCACTCTTTCTATATTAAACAAATAAGGTAAAAAAGTAAGAGATTTCATTAATACAAATCATGTTTATTTTGATATCAAATATATTCTTAGTGAAACACTGATTTCACTTAACATATCATCATATTTTAGGTACTTTTACGATTCGTAATTTCTTACTTTAATTAATTTCGATTTACAAAACATATTCATGTATTGTATTATATACCTTGTGAAAATTATAGTAAAAAATAAAAAAATTGTGTCACGATGGACTATTATTAAATATATTTAATTTAATTTAATAACAATTAAGCTTATTTCATACTACGCTAAATTTTATTTTGTACAGAACGGTACAACGTATCTGTAATATAATGAATAATACATATCCGTATAAATCTCTTTAAAGTTAGTTTTTATACAAGAGTTTTTCATATTTTATTTTTGTAAAAATGTATTATATTAGGGTGTTTTCAAATCTGTAATTTTAAAACTAGTTAATTAATAGTTGATTGATGAATATCATAGTTATGACCTGTGAAAAGACTAGATGGCTTGTTATACATAAATTTAAAAATTATATACTCAGGGGATTGTAGAGCATTTAGTAGAACTTAAAAGTCCTTGTGAAAATGTCAAACATTGAAATTGAACGATTTGACACTTGCAGATAATATCGTAAAATTATATACAATTTGAGAAATATTTAAAACTTTATTCGTGAGGCCTTTCCATTATACTTCATAAGTAATATTTTTTCACTCACATATAACATTTATTCCTGAAGACAAATCTGCAACTCAACCACTGCATAAATACTGGTCATAGCATTTCAAAAGAAAGTTTAAATTATTAAATATAACAATACCACCACGATATTTAAAAGCATTGGAATCATGGTAAAATAATTAAACATATTCCAAACCAAGTTTAGCTTCAACTTAAGTTTCCCTGGCTAGTGGGCTATTTGAAATTAGTAAAATGTAAAAGTATAAGAACTAATTTTACTATATACAGCTGAACGTGAGAGTAGGTAAGGTTATTTGTTAGAGGAAAAATTCTATTTAATGTAAATTTAACTTAATTTAAATTAGAAAAGTTCTAAAATCCTGTTAGACTTTAATTTATTAACTCACTGATATTTTTCTCGAAAGTTGCTCGGGGCTGAAGTGAAGGGAGTAAAAAGATAAAACTTTCAAAAGTTTTCAACTTAATGAATTCTCTGGATCGTAAATACCGCTTGCCTCTTAAGTTTTAAGTGTTGTAACAAAGATTCCTGAAAATACATGTTTAGAATGGAAATTAAAATAAATTCGAATAACAAATTTTAACGAAATATAACTGTCATGTATGTTTTTTCAATGTGAACTCTACTATAAACGTCTATGTTGTTCCCGTTCGGTGGTAGCCAGGGCCCGGACGCTGTTTAAGATAGATAACTGAGCATGAGTCTTGTGATTAGTTGAACATCAGACCAATACTACGTTGTTTAGATTCCACGCAAATCTCTGCGTCCCTTAATGGCCCTAACCATAAAAATATTAATAAACGGCCTTTTATGAACATAAATTGAGCTCAGTTAGTAACCAGACGACTAAAATGCCATCTTACAGTCATGTAATAATTTGTATTCACCCTAAAATAGCAGGCATCAATTTGTGTCGGTGTCTCATTTATGAGAATACGTAAATTATTAGATTTTATTTAATAAAGAAAATTGTTGTTTTGAATCTTAACCTTAAACATAATAATTAACAACAATAGGCAATAATTTAATTTTTGAAAGCACTGTTAATATGTAAATGTAATGTATGTGCATGATTTAATACACATTGTAAAAAAAGCTACAACAAATATTGTTATGGAGAAATAGTTCTATCAAAACAAATCAATATCAATAAAGATTCTTCACAGCTAATGGATCTTAGTAAGTTGTCACATTGTGGTATATGTGACAAATTACTGATTTAATTTGTATCGATTTTCGTACCAATGGGAATGGCATTCAACGTTAAGTCTACTTCAAACCTAACCTTAACTGTTATTGATAAAATTGAACATCGTAGAATTATAATGTAAAATCTACTTATGAATAGTTAGCTGCACACATTGCTTTGTGTTGTCAAAGAAATTTATTTTTGGAAGCTCAATAAATATTGAAGAGGATAAATTTTCCACAAAAGAGATTGGCTTGTGTGTATTATGAGGTTACATTGGATCTTGAATAGAAAACCAATCTTACAGGTAGGACTATACTAGGCAGCATGGTTCCAACTGTGTGAAACGGAATGTATGTATAATTGAATTATTACCTTTAACCACATTGAAAACTAAGAATAGATATCCATTGCCTTAATATTTTTGTAAATAGCTGAATAGAAAGTTGTTAAAGGATTGTCAGATTTTAAGTTATAAACATTGGTAGAAATAATTTTATAACATACTCAATAAACGACTCACAACAATTACAATATCTCAGATTGAAAAAAAATTAAAATAAAAAACAAAGTGTGGACTCCCACAGGGGTCAATTTTGGGCCCACCATTATTCTTAGTATACATGAACGATAAACCCACTAATTCACTGTCAGCCCACAACCTGTATAATTTTATACTGATTTAAAAAAATTACCAAATATATTGTGCTACACATTTTAAATATTCTTAAAGATGTCGTATCAGTTCATAAATGTATGAAAATAAAATAAAAAATTTCTCTTAAACGATGAGACTTATAATATAATATAATTGTGTTTCTAGCAACAGTAGCTTTTGGGTTTGTTGTCCCTTGGTTATAAATCACCACTGGATTCCATGATGAATGGTTTGAACAACACTAGACATCAATAAATTAATTGCAAAAATGTCATAGAACAATCATTGTTAACGGTCATACAGTTTTTCAAATTTACATAAATCATACTTCTGTTAAAGGGTTTAAATTATATTTTGTTTTAAAAAAGTATCCATCATTAATATAGTGTACAGATTAAGTTTAAAGTTGAACGTGAAGTAATTTGATTTTGAAAATTTAGTGAAAAAAAATATAATCTAAATTGATGCTGGTTAATGTAACTAGATTACTTTAATAATATAATAAGTTTACATTACATATTTTATTTAGATAAAATAAAATCAAAACAATATATAGATCTGCAATATTGTTTTAATAAAAGTAAAAGTAATATCCCTTAATTTATTTTTCTTCATATAGACACTATTATATATTTATCACATTTTTCAATAAGTTTAGCTGCTACTAACCCTACTTCAATTTACGTCAGGATTTCTGATAGTGTTTACTAATTGAGGATTTCATAAACTCCACAGAGGAGAAGAAAACAAAGTCACATTCAATAGTGTGGCAGTAGATAGTTCTTCATTTTGTAAGGAATTCAGCATTGCCAGCATCTTGCCAGCCCCTCCCTCTTATCTCCCCAAATACTCAAGGATAAATGTAGTAATCAGTACTTCAGATCTATAAAGATATGCATCCCTATGCGTGAACTTCATTCAACTAGTGAAGTACCGACGTTGGCTCAGTGGGGATTCGAACCTTGGAAATTGCCCTCCGCAGTCCGAAGCCTTAGCCACTGAGCCACCACGCCGGCAATGTGGCTATAAGAAAGTACCGATTCTTTTCCTCTGTGCAATTACAAGAAGCGTACATTTTTTAGTTATATGTTAGAGATAAGAGAACGTTACATAGTGCAAGGTTATTACAAAATAAAATTCAGTAAGTTGCACTGTAGAGAGGGACTTCATTTGTGAATTCTTCTATATGAGTATGGATATAACATAATTCATTACAATGATACAGATACCTTTGTATTATATGGTACTATTGTACTATAATGTTTCACTTATAGTCGGCACTAGTGGCGCAGTGCTGTAATCCAGCTACTTGAGGTCAAAGTGTTGTAGAGAGTGTAGATGATAGGTTCTATGCTAGGTCCTCTTAATACTGAAATGGCACCCGATCAATGGTTACCATCGAAGTAGGCACTATCCTTATAAAGAAATAAAAAAACATGTTGGGTGGTAACCAGTGTCAGGATGTTGCCTAGAGGAGATAACTGAGCATAAGGCATAAGGATTTCACGTTAAACTGTAGTTCCTTTAGTTGCCCTGGCTGTTGGGGCTGTTAATAAACAGCCCTTTCAGAAGAACAGTTGAATTCAGTTAGTAACCATACTACACTTATCCAAACTTATCCTTAACTCGTATAATAATTCATATTCGCCTTAAAATACGCAAACAGTTTTGTTGGCGTCTCTTATTTACTATAAGAATCTTATTAAGTCTATTAAAATACACTTAATATGCCGTCCAAGAATATTCTCGGATTTTTATTGTGATATCAGTATTTTTGTACAGGTTGAATAGGGTTTCTCCTTGTAGACTGTCATAGCTACTGTCAAAGATCTTATATCTATAGGAAGGATAAGTATTTTGTACTTGAGTAAATGCAGTCAAAATGATAATGTTTAGTAAAATAACGAGAGCTTGTTACAAGAAAGAATGAAACAATTGTAGACACAAACAGCATTGTCTTTGTGTTAGTAATTTTTATCAAATAATTAGATTCAGATTAAACATTTTAACTTAATGAAAAACTCTTCTTGGATTATGCTTAAATTGATAGATAAACCAACCAAAATCTTTCATAGTATGAACATTATTCTAAATCACTCCCTAATGAGTGTTTTGGGGGGGGGGAAGGAGGGTAGTTAAATTGTGGGCCGTAAAAAAGAGCATAAACTCTTCCACGAGTAAACTAATTGGGTCTTTAGTACCTTTGTTTCATTGAAATTCCACTGTCACGTTAGACGGTTAAATTCCTTGATTAAACCTCCCCTCTACGGCAGAGGAAAAGGAGCATTTTCGTTGCTGAGGAAATATAAACAGTCCTCAGGGTGGTCAACTTAATGAATTTGGAGCCAGGTACGGGACGTAATATTTTTAACGTTTCTTATTAAATTATTTTAGGAAATAATAACAAAAATTTAGATTTGTCTTGTTAAAATAACTTTTTCAAAACATACTTCAGATAGTACTTTTTAAATTTGAAACACTATTAATGCATTATTTCAGCAAATAAAATGGTTTTATTTTTTTTATACTATAAATACATGGAGAATAAACCGACCATTCTTCACCTATTTTTAAAGGACTCTCTACTAGCAATGAACGAATATTAACAAAAACACTGTCCTTAAATATTCTATATTTGTTAATTTAGGAGTATTCTTATTAATTATCATGCACGTACGTATATTAAGTGATAGGCCTATTAATTCATGGTTTGTGTTCATAGATCCGTGATACAACACTGTTCAAAGACAAAACAGCGTAAATTAGTTATAAATCACATAGAGTATATTTTCAGCACTAGTGCCGCAGTGCTGTAACACTGCTATTTGGTTTCCATGTATGGTCCTCTCACTCCCGACATGGTAGCCTATCAGCGCAATGGTTGCCATTGATGAATACAATACGAGAAACGTCTGTGGTATCCATGTTGGGTGGTAGTCAGTTTTTTGATGTTTTATTGGGAAGAGAACAGTATCTGGCTTTCCACTTAGCTGAAAATCAAACTAATACTACGTGGTTCGGATTCCACGTAACAATATAAGTTTTAGTTGTTCTGGCTGTTATCCTATTAATAAGTTGTTCTTTCTAAGGAACAGTCAAATCTTAGATAGTAACAATGAGTGCACTCACTCATCATGTGCCTCTCACATTCTCCCATATATCTACGATCTGCGTCTTAGTAACGAATATTCTTGTTACTTATTGTTGATTGGAATCTCCCATCTTTTAATTAAATTGGTTTCTTTGAATTCAATGTCACATAACTAACTAATACTGCTTAATATCAAGCATAATATGATTATTATCTATTACTGCTTAGAGCTATAATATTACTGACTGAATATGAGAAAGTAATTCATTTGCACATAAAACCATATGACAAAATTATTATAAAAATTGTTATAAAATATTTTTACACTAAACCTACTCAAAAGGGGTTTAATCATTTTTCTTATTTTTATTTTTGTAAGTAAGATAGCAAGTAACGATACAATTGTTAGTAACCAACAATATACCACCTCAAACAGTTAAATAAATAAACTGAAAAATTGAAATTTTAAATTTTAAATGTTTTTCCCGTAAAAAATTGTATAATTAAAAAACTAGTCAACTTAGAGATATACCGTTTTTACTAAAATATTTTAAATTATAATTTACTTCTTTTCCGTAAATAGTAAATATATTCCAGACTGTTGTACGACCCTGAATATAACTGATATTGTTTACCTAATATTCACCAGTACATTGAATATGACTTTTAAATTTAATTTTCGTTTCGTTGTTGAGTGGCAGCTAATTTGTAAGCCGATAACACAACACGACCCACTTACCGGACTGTTAGCTAGACGAATTAATTATTACAAAATGCATTGTATTGCCCAACAATGGCTCTGTGTGTTTAGGAATTTTGTGATGAAAAAGCAAAAAAGTTGGTAATGTAAAAGGGTTTAGTGAACATTGTTTAAATGTTCCATTAGCATTTCATATAGTATAGTAAGAATTGTAAATAAAACTTATGTAGTTATGATTTGAAGTCAAATATATTCAGAATTAAGAACATTTATGTCTTTAATATTAAAATACTATAGTGCTTATAATAGAAGGAAAATGGGGGGAAAAAATTAATATTTAGCAATTTTCGTAAAATTAATGGAAGTTTACTGTGTGATGAAAACCATTGTTGTGTAGAATTTGTTTAGAAGTAAGGCTATTTGTTGTGTGTATTGCAGGCGATAGGTTCTATACCCGGTCCTTTTAATACCATCACGGCGTCCGCTCAGTGGTTGCCATCGACACTACTAGATAATCCTGGGATGTCCATGTTGGATGGTAGTCAAGGTTCAGATTTTGCATGGTGTTAAGCTTGTCAGTTAGCTGAAAATCAGACCAACGCTACGTGGTTTGGATTCAACATAAGTTTTAAGTTTCTTGGTTGCCCTGCCTATCGGGCTATTATTAATGGCCCTTTTTGAGCATAATTCCAGCTTAGTTAGTAGCCAGAAAACACAGGTCATTCGCATTCATATTTATGTTTGCTCTAAAATACGCTAAAATAGCTCTTTCTGTCGACCAGTTGACGTTAGTTAGTAACAAATTATTGTAGTAACAAAGACTCGTTTATCTACATTCATCGTAATCTTTCGATTATCATATTCGTTCATTTGACGATCGGTGCTTTACTTATAAATAATGAATGTATAATAATAATAATGATAGCTTAAAAAATGAATGAACTACGAACACAAATAAAATAAAGAGTTAACAATTTTGTTGGGAGGTGTATTATTAACAGACAATTTAATTTCAACTGAGGTAAAGTTGGGATTCTATTGTTATGAGGGTGGGTTTACCCTAATACGACACTAGTTATAATACTTATGAATTTTTAAAAGCACAATTTACTTTACATAAAACCCATTATACTTCGTTTTTCAATAAACACGTATTTTCAAAATTAAAATAATTCTCAAATAAAGAACGTAAAAATTTAGATAAATCCTAGCACTGTCTTTATTACAATGTGATAATGTTTGACTGAGGCAAAGCAACAGGTTTTTAGAAAGTAATGAAGGCGGTTTATTATAGAAGAGATGATTGTCGTTAGCTGGGAAGGAAATGTTTACCGATGTTTATAAAGTGATTGCCGACGGCGCCACAATGACGAGGGGGTGGCGTCGAGTGGGAGGGGGGGGGTTGTGTTAGTGGCTGGCAACACAATAAGTGGGTTGGCATAATCATATTCCATTTAAGTAACTTCAATGATTCTGAAATCAAGTTGGCTCATATACTTAAATACAGAGAAATTATCCTTGACCTATCGTTTTCTTCCATGAATTACATGGGACCAACCCCTTGATTCAAGATTATGCCGTGAAATATCCATAAAACTTAGTCTTACTTGCATACAACATTTCAAGAAATACTCGATAAAGAGTTTGGCAGCATGTTTGCGAAAGAATTTGTCTCAAATTACTTCTACTATTAATATTAGAACATTTTGTAACGCTCTAAAGAGATTTTTAAGTGAATTACTCCACTTTAAAATGTTTTACCCTCAAGTGTCTACCCTTCGTCTTCACTGATTTCACTAACCCATCATTTAAAAGAAAGACCATTTGAGGTTTTTTGGGTAGTTTATGTTTTTTTCAGAAGCGTAAATCAATGTCGTAATTTGTTAATATTCAGCTCTGCTGTTACAAGTTAACTATGTTTCAAAATTGCATTCATACAATTTCGAAACTGTGTCAAGAATAATAATTTAAAATATGTGTTACCCAATAATCATTGGGTATAGAAAGTTTTATATTTCTCATGTGTGATCAAACCTGTAGTTGTAATTCTAGTGCTACCCTCTTTTTCTTTGTATGAGGTCCTCGATATAATAGGTGAACTGCATGTTTTAAAGGTTTTTGTTTTATCTCATTCCAGCTAACCTTCTGAAGAACATGCTCTCTACTATAAAAACCTTCTTTAACATTCATCTTCGTGACGAAATCTTCCCTGATAATCTCAAGTTTGATTACGTGATTGTGGCTAACAAGGCTAGTCCTTAAAACGATGCTGCTATTATCGTCCGATAGTTTTTAAGCCAGATCTGGTCAAGATTCTAAAAAAGTTGTTGTTGAGAAATTCAATAAACTTTTATATGATGTCAAAGCTTAATTCTGGTTTTGTATGAGTGGATCGTTTGGAGGGCTGATATATTTCTTATTTTTATAACTAGCATGATCGTGTACAAACGGTAATAGCCTATAGTAAACTGAAATTTAAATAACATGTCGACAAATGTTCAGTTAAAGTTTGTATGATTATATTTTCCTGAAAATCTAGATTAATAATTTGTAAACTTCTCTTTGCTACAGTTTAATTTAACTGTTACGTACTTTTGTAAGGGGTGGGGTAGGTGGGGACTATGAAGGAAAAAGAGGGGAGGAAAAACGTTGTATGTGTTAGTGAGGCAGGCGCTTTAGTCCTCCTAGAAACAGTTGCGTAAAATATAGAAGTATATTCTTGAAGGGCTGAATTCGGTACCTGTACAAACAATTTTATTGTAATTATATCCATCTTTATCGAATTGATACAAATAAGTAAATTATAAAAACCAAAGATCATGAATTTGTTTTATGAACAATAATAATAATAATAATAATAACAATATACAATAGTAATAACAATAAACAATAATAAAAATACATATTGCGTCGTAATATTATGTTTCAAAGGTAGTGGTTATTGTAAAAAAAATCATCCCCTTGTAATAAAAAATATTATTTCTATGGTAAGATTAATGTTATGTTAAAAGTAATAGAAAAAGAGGTTAAAAAAAGGAGAGAAAGAGAAGAAACAATAATGAAAAGAAGACCTGCATTGAATACAAATATATTTTTGTTTATATTGAACTTTGACAACATATATTAAAAGTTGGATAGAAAAATAATGTGCAGGCATCGACTTTTATAGCTTTTTTACCATTTCACATCACATGGTGCAATATGAATTTTATAAATGATATAAAAAACTGCCTCTCACAGTTTGTCGTTTGTGTTTTCAATATCGTTAAACAGTAGTTTATTTGTATTTAAATATGTTGAAAGAGTTGCTATGGTTATTTATAAATAATAATAACTCTTATAATGTAAACCAATTTAATTTAATAAATATATTACGTTTAACAAAATAAATTGTTAAGGATTTCCACGATATTTTATGAGATAATTAAATCAAGTGGACGACCCAAGTGATTGGCTAGACACAAGGGAAATGCCGATGGACTCAGGGTGGGGAGGAGGAAATGGGATGGGGAGGAAAGGGGAGGGAATGCCTCGGGGACTCAACGATCTTATTGTGGTACGTGGACTATTGACCTACGTACTTTGTATTCTCCTGCATCCGATTGGGAGTGCCCGGGGCTCATCTTTGTTGGAGGAGTGGAATGAAAAAATGAGGATGAGTAATATTGTGGTAATTCCTTGAGGACCTCAGGATCTTATCATGCTACTTGGACTTCTGACAAACGCACTTTTTATTTTTCGACGTACAACTGGTTAAATTCAAGGGAAGCGCCTATGGCTTCAGGGTTGGCTGAGGGATGATGGAATGGAGAATGGCTCCATCCTTTGTGTAGGGAGGAGGGTTGAAATAAGATATGGTAAAAGAGGGTGGGAGTGCATTGGAATCTTTAGGAACTTATAGTGCTACGTGGATTTTTGATTGAGGTACTAAAAGTATTTTACTGCATTCGATTGGGTGAACTCAACGGAAACGCCTCTGGTTCAGGGTTGTATGGTAGGAGGGGTTAAGTGAGGTAGGATGGAATGGGTGGGAGTTCATAGGAAACATCAGGACCTTATAGGGATACGTGGACCTCTGACAGACACACTTTGTACTCTCCGTAATCCGATCGACTGGACTCTGTAACTGATGTCCTCTGTCCTCAGGGTTGGGTGGTGGGAGGTTTCAAATGAGATAGGGTAGAAGGGGGAGAATTAGTACCTCAGGAACTCCAGGGCCTAATCGGGCTACGTTGACTTTGTATTCTACAGCACACAAATTATTTTACTATAATACAGCTTTAACAAGGGCATGTGATATGAAATGTTTTAATTAAACTTAGGCTATTAAGAAAAGGTTCAAATAAAACTACATTTTAAATTTAGTCAGCAAACAAATAACCTATTGTTTGATTTACCAGAACCGCTATGAATTACATCTTATTTGACAGTATAACTTTAACTTATATTTTAAATATTTGTACTATTATTAATTCCTTTTAAACTATTCATACATGAAATACAGTAAATGTGTTTTGAACTCTCGATTTCATGTATTTTCATCATTATTCATTAGTAAGACGCCAATCGTAGAGATTTGGGCTAATATGAAAGGCGAACGAGTGTAGTTATTGTTAAAGACTAAGGACGACTGTTTATCATAAAAAACTATTAATAGCCCAATAGCAAGGGCAACTAAGGTACCTACAGATGTACGTGGAATCCGAACCACGTAGTGTTAGTTTGAATTTGACATAAGCCTGCACTCAGTTACCTTCCCTACACAACATTTGAACCTACCATCCAATAAGGACACCCAAGACTTCTTTAGTAGTGTCCAGGTTGATGGCAACCATTAAGCGGACGCTGTGTCATAGATCTGAGCGAGCATGGAACCACAGACAAATAAGAAGACCTAGTACATATACTCTAAAATCTCCTGAAAACTTTGTCCCCAGGTAGCTGGGTTACAGCACTGCACCACCAGTGTACCGATAATGTTAATAATATTATAAAAATTTAACGATGTTTACAGAAACATTTTTAAAAAATGTTAAATTTATAAAATTTGTGATAATTAGTTTGATAGTGGAAGATTTAATTAAAATATATTGACAAAAAAACCTGATTTGTACGTAAATAGAAAGTTCTTAATTTTTCTGGCTTATCCATAATTACAAAGACAATGTTGTTAACAACTGGAGTCTTTTCCATACCTTAAATGATATTAATTTATGTAATTACAATAATTACCTGCACTTTTCAACATATGACATAAAATATTCATGTAAACATTAAAGAAATGTAATTGCATAGTCATGTAATTAAGTTTATCTCATTAATACAAATTCTAATGCAACAAACATGTGGTTTACTAACTACTAAATTACTATTAATAACTATGATATGACATTATGTTTTCAAACAGTGGTTGATCGTGTTATTTAAGCGCGCTTGTCACATCGACTAATGAACGTGTGTTGTTATAATGGCTTAGTTTAACGGTTCCTGTATCTCTCATACATAACAAACTGATACTTGAAACTCTGACGTCACGAGATTAATTGTATGGAGGCCAATATTGAGCAGGCACACTTTAGTTTATTGATAATATAACACCCCCTTCAACAACATCTCAGTTCACCGAACAGTTCTGACTGATGGTAACCATTGACTGGACGTTGTGTTAGTGTGAATAGATCCGAGACAACCTACTGCCTACAAAATCCACAGCACTTAATCGCTAAGGACTACACAATAGAACGGGATGCGGTGGATAGTCATTTTATGTGCTTATTAACATATAAATATACTGTTACCTCATGTAAATATTTAGAATAGATCTATTGAATAACTGGATATGTTTGTATATGAAATCTTAAATCCAAAATTAAAAAGCTTTTTGCTCCCCCTCAATAATTAAACACGTTTCAAGAAACATTAACCCTGAAGATTTATGTGGACGTGCATGTGTAAGTGTGAAAAAAGATATGGTGCATCTAGCACTTGTGTAATACTACAGACCAACATGAAACGGAGGCACCAAAAACGCCTCACTGGCAGTTAACACTAATGTACACATTAAAAAATATGTATAAGTAATTACTATGGTTATTCTTCTGGATTTTGAGGGTAGTAAGGGGAAAGAATGAGAGAGAGGGTAATAGATTTGCCAGGATGTCGAAGCCATTCTTTCTATAAGTCAGGCATTAATGTAGACGAGTTCTTGGCAGAAAATTAGGGGACCAATAATTGGCACAATACCGGTGCTGGATAGGCTTGCCTTATGAAATAAATGGAAAGATGGTTGATTAACATAAATATACGCATAAATGCTTAGTTTGTAGAGTGAATGGACAAATTTTTTTCTTTCTGTGATAGTTCTGATAAAATTTACTATTGAAATTTTCTGTGCATTAAATAAATATTTTATTCTGTTCTACTGAACGGTGTTGGCCTTGGCATCCACACGGAGAGCTGGAGAACTAACTATTTGACACCCAAGTTTCTATAACTCGACTCCTATTCAGCACAATAATTCACCCTAAGTTGTTTTCTTCTCTGTGGAAGAATGAACAAAATATGGAATTACGTTGGGAGAAGAAAGCATAATGATCATTTGTGAAAATAATAACAATAATAATAAACAACGGCCATGAAACAAACGAGGTCATAAACAAACAAGACACGTCTATTGACATTACCCTCTTTATTTCTCTGTGATTAATTTATTATTTTAGAATAGTCATATGCGATTTGTACAGGGGTCAGTAAACTAACTGCACGATTATTTTGTTATGTTTTAGTTTATATATTAAGTACTTAATTTTACAAGGAAATATATTTTCATAACAATATAATGCGCTATTAAAACATTATATAGTGTATTTTACTACTCTTATCTTATATTTCAGCTAGGTAATTCTACAACAATAGACTAGCTAAGATCAATTCTAGAGTCATACTGGGGATTGTAAAGGGGATAATGACGTTTTATCAACTGAGGGAAATCAACTCGTTATAAATTTCCGGACTATTTAACCCCAACAGTAGAGATAACGTAATTGTGTTGGGTGGATGTTTGTTGAAGTACAACAATAGGAGGGTAGATTGTTATGATTTCCACAGCAACAATGAAATGATTTACAAATTGTAAAATGCATTATTGTATTGTTTGTAGGCTTGTTTTCAATAATTGGATTGCACTTTAGTTCCTTTCCTTCCTGAATGTTTTTTAATAATATTTGTATGTTCTCTTTTCACTTATCTAACCATTGTAGCCAAAAGGTCACGTAATATCAAAACTTTATCTTAAGTAAAATATTTGTCATTTAAGTATTTTGTAAAAAGATATTCACTCAAATTTAACTACCAGAACATATTATTTTTAACACCAACTTCAAATAATGTGATTTTGTAATGTGACGGTCTTTGGAACGTGTTTGCACCCTAACGTTATAAGTTGCGTTCTAAAATTAGCTATAAATCATAACGCAATATGAAATAGACACATCTACGTGTCACCTCTATTACAATGGCTCGTGGAAAATTGACATCGCACAGATTACCATCTAAAGAGTGTTTTGAAAAACACCCAACATTGTTGTATGATTTATTATTTACAAATTGTCACTTGCCATATCGTAAGGAGGTCGTTTCCCAAACTGCTGACCCAAAACTGGAAAGTGGACAGCCCTACAGTAATTCATTATTCATTATTCATGCCAATCGTAGAGATATGGGTAGATATGAGGGGTGGATATGTGTACATGAATGAGTCTAGTTATTGTTACTAAGATCGACTGTTCCTTAGACAAAAGTTTTTATTAATACGCTACCAGCCAGGGCAACTAAGGAACCTACAGCTTTACGTGGAATCCGAACCACGTAGCAATGATCTGATTTTCAACTTATTGGCATGCTTCATATTTAGTATCTCTTCTCTACACACCACCCAACATGGACAACCCATAGTAGAAATACAGTCCTATTATGTCAGCAAGCTGAAATATGCTGTTCTATTTCAACTGAACGGTTCGTGTTTAATATTATAATGAGTTATAGGGACAAAGTATGACACGTCCAATCTAGTAGACTATAAGTTGATATTAAAAGTGTCTACAATGAACATTGTCATGAAAAACATTTAATGTTTAACATATTTAACTGTCAATAAATTGTAAATATGCTTCAATTTGTTAAAAAAATTAAATTATGGGTTTGTACAATAGTTTTTCACCTATCCAATGACACTTAAATTGTTGAGATACGATGCTTATTATGAACAAATAATCCTTGAAATAGAAGCAATGATTTTGTGTTTTTCGTGACGTAATACGATCCCCTTGACAATTACGTTTCTAAGAATATTTAAGAACATTTATATGTAAAAAAATAAGTTAACTTTTGACCCAAAATTTATTTAAATTCTGAAAGGTTTATTTTAGTATTAAAGTTATGAAGTTAATCATGTTGTATTTAAAGCACATTTTAGAAATAATCTAACAAATTACACGAAGTATAACTTTGAGTTAAGTTGAAACATCCACTCTATTATAATTGTTACAATAGTGTTTAATTACAACAATACTATTGTATTGATTGTTACGATTCAGTAAATGGAGTCAATAATTATATTGTGGTTTAAGAATTATGATTTTTAACAGGCACGATACTCACCTGAAACACAAAAACATCAGGAAATTAAAGTAAAATTCATTAATATTTTTAATTTGGTTATAGTTAAACAATTATTGAATATATATACAATCTATAGATGGGAGATAAACAATAAATCTAAAAAATTCATACACTAATATTTATATTATTGTTGCTCTAGGTATTCAAAATAATATGATGTACAAAAGCAAAAATAATTTAACTCAAAGTGTTCGGTCATGTGTATTCTACATGAAATAAATATTACTGCCCTATAGCTATTATATTCAATCAGAAATATTATTTTTGTAGAGAAATTATATTTAGGTGTTCGAGCTATTGACCAGCCATGGGACACTCTGAGGCAACATGTGGACTCTTTGTTTTTACAAAGAGACGTACGTGCTTACAATGTACACAGTATCTTCCTATGATAAAAGTTAGGTTATGACGTATATTTATTAAAAAAAAAATACAATAACAACCTTCACAATAATTAAAAATGTATAGCTAATAGTAAGTAATAATAATGATATATTAATAATGACAAATTATCTATATCAAGGATGAAATTACTGATAGGATATGATGACCGACATTAATTTTTAGAATAACTATGGTCCTTGTTTGCAGTTGGTACTGTTGTCATTTGAACGGGGCTTATTTCAATGTGAAAGAAAGATGCGAATAAATTAGTGTTAGGCTGCTCATTATATTTATAATAATTAATCTATGAAAACACACGTCTGCTGAGAATATGTATTTAATATTATTTGTAAGATCTAAGAATAAGGATTCATTAATTATAGTTTAAGTTAACTATGAATACAGAAATAATAAAATTTTCTGAAGAAGAATTTGCAATTTTTTGTATTTATTAAATGCATTGGTTATTAAAACACCCCAGTCGTAGGGATATGGGTAAGTATGAGTCGAAGGAGTGTGATGAGTGTAGTCAATGTTACTAATTAAGGCTGGTTGTTCCTTAGAAAGAGGTAG
The DNA here is from genome assembly GCA_035578905.1 of Stictocephala bisonia. Taxonomy (NCBI): domain Eukaryota; kingdom Metazoa; phylum Arthropoda; class Insecta; order Hemiptera; family Membracidae; genus Stictocephala; species Stictocephala bisonia. The sequence continues at coordinate 197,383 of JAQJVL010001211.1, read as the reverse complement.
ATAATTGATAGCCCAAAAGCTAGGGTGACTAAGGGACCTACAGCTTTACCTGGAGCCCGAACCAGGTAGTATTGGTCTAATTTTCAGTTAATTAAATATCATGTTACTTTTTGAAGCCATAATATTGGTTTGGTTAATATCTACGTTCTTTAAAGATGAGGTATCTTGATAAGTTTATGAATTATTGTTATAAAGCTTAAATTGATTGGTATGTGATTTTTTTAACAAAAAGTTTATGCACACAAAAAGTAACTTTAAAATATATATTTTAGCGAATATGAGGTGCAAATGAATTGGATGAGTGTATATATATATCCTTTGATTGTAGTAATTGTTACTAAGGCTGACTGTTACCTATAAATAACCATTTATGAACAGCCAAATAGACAGGGCATTTGAGGGACCTACACATTTACGTGGAGTCTGAACCACGCAGTATTGGTTTGACTTTAAGAATGTATGGTACTTTTTATAGCCACAGTTGTCGTCTGTTTAATGTATATGTTTTATAAAGAAGAATAATCTCAAATATTGAATGATTTCATAATCCGCCATCAATTGCTATATAATTTTTTGACAGATTTGATACCCATACAATTTAATTTTGAAATATATATATTGTGGAATAATTATAAACTCATTTCACACAGTGGAAGAACTCATAATTTTAACATAATTATTTTTCCAGTTGATAACTTTTATCCCTGTTAAAGAAGACTAACTCTTTAACGTTAGTTAAATTTCGTCCCTGACAAAACATTTATTAAGAACTCTTCAATACAATATTTCTGTAAAATACATCTAGCAGGAAGGCTTGTAGGTATTTAATTTTCTTAATGAAATAATCAAGTTCTTGTTTAGTGTACCTATAATACGGTAACCGTTCTTTACTAGCAGTCTCATGACGTCACTTAGATAAATACTTGAACATGAAGGACTACCTACAAAGACCGAAGGTATGTCGTATTCACTTAAATTACGTGTAACCTCAATCATCTATTGATTAGAACAGTCATCAATGTGACAAAATATATATGGAAATTAGAACCATAGAACTATCTTAGAATTATTGGTCAATCTTATAACATAAAGAAATTCTTTAATATTAACAACAACAACAAATATATAAATCTGTAGTATAATGTAAATTATAATGTAAGCCATTATTTATAAATTAAATATTATATTACTTCTATCACTTATAGTGTATAGAACACAATTTAAAATACAAAAAAAAAAAACAACTTCAATGCACAGTCGTATGACTCCGGATATAGAAAATTAAGCAAAATACGAGTTGTATGTTACTAAAGAGGTTCATATATTTAAAGTAAAACTATGTCAACGTCTATCGGAAATGTAAATGATAAATATTTAAAATCCAAATTAAGAAAGATATTTACAAAATATTCTTCTATTTAATACAAACAACAAGAAATACAGTCCCTTCCATCTTGCGCATAATCTAACAGGTCAAACGTTTACATTTTAGATGACCATTTTTTAAGTTCTCTCTACAAATCTAGAGATATTTTCTGTCATAATTTTTAAGCACATAAATATAATACCAGCAAAATACATTGTGTCTTTGTAACTTTACCAGTTATTAAAATGTATGACAGACCGTTCGTAAACATTTGGAGTCAAATACCACAGTTAACTAGAACAGTCTAGAAAACATTACAATTTTCTTTAATAATTGAGTTTTTTTTTTAATTTTTGAAGAATATAATTCGATTCTATTGTACACAGACACAATTGCAAACATGTAAAACTTAAGTATATTAATCAATTGAGATATATTTATTTATTCTTATGAACCCAATCGTCAAGATTATATGAAAAGAAAAACTTATATTTTTATTTTTGTTATTAACTTAAAAAGGATTACATTAAATCCAGATAACTTGTGTAGCTAATAAGTTTAAGCATTGCTCGAAAAAAGTGTAACAATTTAGTAAGTAACCAAAGGTTCACATTTAACACATGTCCGTGTGTTTAAATTACAGTTACATATCATTTACAATATAATTTACTGTATGTTCGTGAAGGAAGTGTATAATGAAGTGGATTCTAAGTCCGAGCTGTAGAGAGTTAAAGAGGTTGGTCCAGGATATAGTGCAGAACGATGTGATGGCTCCATGCCAACTTCAAGCTATTATATAGAGCTGGAATCTTCCAAACGACTAGAGGCACTACTTTGTTTTGTTTGTATTATAGATTAAAAAAAGCTCCTGTTGCTTTTGATGATATACATAATTAACGCATAGAATCATAAAATAAATGGGTTGCAAATAATAAAGGATTACTAAAAACATGATTTAGAGCATGTCTATTTATGTAATTATAACATTGATGAACTTGCAAGAACTGTGAAATAATTAGTATAGTTAATATTAAATCCGTTTGCTAGATATTATGATTTCGAGCTCCGAAACGTAATAATGTTCATATATTGATGTTGTGAACCTTTTCCTTTCACTTTTATTCAATTAAATGTTGATTCCATTCTAAATTACAACACATCCCGTACGAAATATAACAACAAACTTGTAAGGCATTTAAAGACCAACGCCTTCTTCCAGTGTGATACTACTTGCAGTACTCTGTACCTATATTGCCAGTCAGCGCCGTTTCTTTTTACTTATATTTAAGTAAATTTGTATTCTCTTGTGAATGGAAAAAATAAAATATCAATAAATGCACAAAAATATTTTTTCGATAGTTAAATATCCTGTTTTTCATATTTAAGATTACAATGTCAAAAAAAGGAGAAAGTTTAAATTGTTCAGTATATAATAATTTAATTTTTTCTGGGGATCTGTTTTTCTTTTTTAAGTGTTTTTGACGGATTTCCTATATTTGAAATTAATTAACAGTTATTTTTCAAAATAAGACGGAGACTGTTTTCGCAGAAAATCGTGATTAGAGGCCTTTATGCAATCAAACCTATTAACCACAAAAAATAATTCACACACATCTTCGATGGAGGGAACTGAATATAACGCAAATTACGTATTTCAGCGAATGATATGTTAAATTTGGTAATATAAGGTAAGGCGATGAAAATTGTTTATATGGATTAAATAGTATTTTTTTCACTAAACAAATTACATAATATCCATAATCACCTAAAAACAATACACTGCATAACTAAAGGCTTATTTTAAGCTTTTTTTAAAAAGTATGTTTTTACTTTCCGGCGAAAAGCGAGTTTTTCGCGTGATTGGATGTTCCGTTATGGCAGTATAACAACATTTTAATCATTTTGAAACAATAACGTTCATTTTATTGGGGTTAGTGGAAGCATATTTTATTATTACCCAATATTTTTGGCCTGAATTTCGATAACAAGGTAAGTCTTCTTCTATTGTTTCAACTGAATTAAAATCAGAGTTGAATACATACTAGAACAAAGAGAAGTTAGAATTATTTAAAACTAATGATGATTGCGTGTATGTAAGTGACAATAGGTGTGGTTCAAATTATTAACTTATAAATGGCAGTTTAACCTTAAGTTTGAATACGAGGTAATTTATAATCCATTCAAATACCAACTCATACCTCTAATACTTGTTGAACTGACTCACACAGCTGTCGGGTGAATAATTACAAAAGTTACTTTGTTCTCCAACAATTGTTTAGAACAAACAATGGAAACTAATACATGAATAACACAAACGAAATGTCATTTTCAATTGTTTTATTTCAATAAGATATGTTTTTATATTATAAGGTATATAACAATTTTTAACATATAAGATTCGCGTGCTTCGCCCCCTTTATCTAAACCCTTTCACGATACGATTCTGTGCTCCAAATTACAGAATGGAAACGGTAATGAAACAGTATCGTCAGGTACAAAAGGAAAAGGTACTTTCCAATATCCGGATTCAGACCATATACTCCAATAAACCTCTCTCACTAAACGTTAACAATATTTTGAAAATTTGACTTTACATTTTAAGCGATATTCTCATTTTCGTTTTTACGAACCTGTATCTAGCGTTTAATAGACGAATAAAAATTCTAAAAAGGAGTAGTCAGTCATATATTAACAACAGATTATACATTTATATTTTTTTCTTATCAATCACTTCGTAAAATTTCATTGAAGGTACTAAATTATCATAAATGCAACATTCTCTATGACGACCTATTAAATACGGATCACAATTTGAGTTATTCGAAAAATTAAGATAGTTATTCTCTCAAGCTAGGATTTTCAATGGCTGCATGCTTTTTATTTCATGTGGGGTTTGAGAACTAGTGTAGAGGCAGATATTTTACTTACTACGTTATAAGATTTTTTTCTATAATAAGGAAGGTCGTAATATACGAACATGTTATTTTAAGTCAGATAATGCAATCTTGTGGCATTTACATAAAGTCAAAATTTTTGAATTTTTTTTTAAATTTTGTTAGCGTCTTAATAATTGTATAGTTAGTTTAGAGCTTTCTTTACATCAATTTGCATTTTCCATACAATTTAAAAGGCAGGTACTAATAAGAAATACAATGCCTTGCCTTGACGGCGTGGTGGCTCAGTGGATAAGGCTTCGGAAACTGCGGAGGACAATGTACAAGGTTCGAATCCCCACTGAGTCAACGGTCGGTACTTCACTCGTTGAATAAAATTGACGCACAGGCCTGTAGACCCATGTTAACTGGAGAGTGAAGTTAAAAAGAAAAAAAAAAAAAAAAACTCCAGATTCCTTATTCAGATGTTATTATTTATGATAAGTAATTTAGTATAGTTACAGCATTGTAAACTTTAAAAAATTTTTAGAAGTTAATTTTTTCAATGTATTACAAATATACATAATACTCTTATTACGGTTAATTACGTCGGCACTGGTGGCACAGTGTTGTAACCCAGCTACTTGGGGACAAAGTGTTTGGAAGATTGTAGGCGATCGATGTTCGGTCCTCTTAATACCGACATGGCGTCCGCTCAGTGGTTGCTATCGGCTTGGACACAACTGGATGTTTGATGGTAGTCAGAGTTCGGATGTTGTGTGGGGAAGAGAACTGAGTGTCAGACTTGTCAGTTAGTTGAAAATCAGACCAACACTACGTGGTTGGGATTCCACGGTTGTCCTGACTGTTGGACTATTAATAAAAAGTCATTTCTGAGCTAAGTCAAACTCAGATAGTAACAATGACAACGCTCGTTCATCTTTACTCATCAAACTCATTCGAAATCGATATTCGCCCAAATCTTGACGATCGGCGTCTTAAGAATAAATAAAAAATAAATAAAATAATTGTCATCAATGTGAATATTGTAAGATGATGCGTATGTCTCTATAAACCAGCTGGTTACAAAGATACAACTGTTACAGGACATCGCTGTATTAGTTGCTCAGTCATCTATGAAAATTAATATATTGAAATAGACGTTCTTTGAAGTCTTAGCTTTAATATAATTTGTTTGGAGCAGTTTGAACTAACTTGTATTTAATGTCGTGGCAATGTTTAATCTATTACCTAGGTGGGAAAGTTCCTTACAAAATCTATTTATAAATTGTGTAGAACATTTTAAAGCTGACATTTTTCTGTTTGTCTACAACCAGGTTTTTGTAAATGGAAAGAAACCACATTCTGTCTTTGGAATATAGTTTCTTTTGAGTAACTTATAATCCATGAAAGTGAATTACGATAGCACCAATAATCTATAGTTTTTGACTGAAAAACTACCCTGGATAATTGATCATTATACTAAAATCCTACCTACGACGAGCCGTGCAGTAGTAGTTATTAATTTTTATTACTATTCATTGCTAATCCTTCAGACAAAGCTCGTAGAAATATGGGAAAATATGAGGAGAGATTGAGTACGATGAGTGTAGACAAACGAGTGTACTCATTGTTACTAATGTTATCTGATCCTTAGGAAGAGATATTTATTGATAACCCAATAACCGAATCAAGGACTTACATATTTACATGGAGTCCGAACCACGTAATATTGGTCTGATTTTAGCTAACTGACAACCTTGAATCTCAGTTGTATTCCCTACAACATCGTATATACGGACCCGGATTACCTCACAACACGGACACCCCAGACTTCTCTAGTAGTGTTCACGCCAATGGCAACCATTGAGCGCCATGTTTATATGAAAAGGACTGAGCATGGACTCTATCACCAACATTATCCACAACACTTTGTCCCCATGTAGATGGGTTGCAGCACTGCGCTACTAGTGCCAAATACTGTAGTTTCTACTAGTCATATCTTATTAGTGTAAAACGTTCAAACAGTATACATAAATACATATCGCTTATAACGTGTGAATATGTTTATACTTTGACATGTTTTCTCGTACAAGTAACTTTACCGTGTAACACTAAATCATACCTGAACTTGGTGTAATTGGTAGCTAACCAGGATAATGATGGCTGGAAACATGTCAATTTGCACTTGTTAATTACAATGACGTAAGTATGATGATGAGTACAAAAACTGCACATTATGAATGCATCAGTAGGTTTTTTAGATAGTACATTAATAAATGTTATTTAAATTAATTTCAGAATTATTATTTGGAGGGATTCTCTATCAATTTTACGTATTTTTGAAATATTAAAATACAAATTGAAATAAATTATTTAAATAGACAAGAAATAAATACGTCATAATACTTCTATACATACATAGATTTATTTACAATTATCAATGATCAACAAGTTCTCAGAATATTTGTTTTATACAGTTTTATAAAGTTTATTAATCATTTTGACATAATTGATATATTTACTATATTTTAAAGAATATTTCTAAGAGTCACTAATTCATAATTTGATTTATTCATTATTCACTGTTAAGATGCCAATCGTTAAAATATGAGGGGAAAATGAATATGATGCGTGTAGATGACCTGTGTTATCTGGTTACTAAGCTTGAATTTTACTCAAAAAGGGCAATTTATAACTATTCCAATAGGTAGAACAACTAAGAAACTTAAAACTGTACGTGAAATCCGAACCACGTAATGTTAATCTGATTTTCAGTTAACTGACAAGCCTACACTCAGTTCTATTCCCTGCACAACATCTGAACCTTGACTACCATCTAACATGGACACTCCAGACTTCTCTAGTAGTATTCACGTCAATGGTAACCATTGAGTGGACGCCGTGTTGGTATTAAGAAGACCGAGCACAGCATTTATAAAAATCTTAATTTGTATAAAGGTTTTATTACTATGGAAATTGTCACTCAGGGCAGGATTTCAGTTACGCTTTCTTATTTCAGTGTATTTAAATTAATCAATGATAATACTGTAAGTTTGTACGTGATAAGAGCCTTAAAAGATTTAATTAGTTATTGGTTTGGTTTATGTTTCATGGTTTATATTATGTTCTATAAAATATACGCATTTTCTTAATTTAAAACTTATGTAAAATTTTTTTTCATACTATTGTTTTTACGGTAAGGTATAACACTAGTATATAACGAAAATTTATGTCTAAGGTAGAATAAAATCATTATGTTCATAGAATAATTAGGTAATATTGATGAAAATATTAGTGTAATGTAATTGTGTAATACACTATCTCAAAAAGTGCCTTAGTGTATTAAACTGATATGGCACAAAATGTTTTATCGCTAAAATATTGTATTTTTTTTAAATTTACAAACATATAGTAACAAAATGCATACAGTTCTACTGGCATTCATTTTTATTTATATTTTCGTTTCCACGCAAGTAACCTATTATTATTACTTTTTATTCGTTGTTATACACAATGATCCAAACTCTTCAAGCTGAATTTTCTTGGACCTCCAATTTTGATATGAATCAAAATAGTGACCTCCACGCATTAAGTTGACGAGTGGTAGCCCCTAGGCTAGGTATAGTCCCAAATTTGAAAATGAAAAATATCAGAAAATAATAGTATATTAAAGTAGTTTTATCAATTTATAATAACACAAAATTTACCAAATTATTTTGAATAGAATAGGCTTAAAAGTAAATACTAACGTTGATTCACCAAAACTAAGATTATTCAGTTCCATTCGGGGAACACCCACAGGTTTTAGCACCAGGGTCTTCTGAAGATAAACAAGAAACTTCAGTTAAATTTATGTGCCTTCACATTGACAGTAGGCTCAACTGCAGCGGCCACGGAATTACGTTTAAAAAAGGGTTCGAACCACATGATTTGCTCTCAACCGTCTCACTCAGAGCTTCTTAGAGTGTAGCCAAGATGTTCTAGGAATAGTATACTTTTTTTACGAAGAGACGATCTCTAAGTATTGGTTAATAGTCTGGGGTCCATCCAGCGTTGTGCATTTTAATAGTGTGTTTGCCTTCGAAAAGTAGTGTTTGCAGATATTTCCAAAACGAAGAGTTTCGAGTCTTGCAAGCCACTTTTTTACGAATTTGAAATTCTTACTCATAGTCGTGTGGTGGGATATGAGATATGATTTTTGTTAAAAGCAACCCATGGATTTTCGTGAGAATTTGTGTTTTTCGTGACTATCTAACACGATCTAGCTCATATCAGTGTCTTGATAAAATACTAGTGCATTTGAGAGGGGTCCGTACTATTTAATATGTGGAAGTTTTCAACAAGCTGCCACAGAAAATAAAACATAAACAGCATTTCCGTTCATGTAAAAAGAAATTAAAAACGTACTTTCTTGGAAAATTATGTTTTAGTTTACAGGATTTATTAGTTTAAAATTTAGCTTTAGTTACTTGAGCTAAATAACTAATATAAATATTATTTATTTTATAAATATAAAAGAAATAATATGAATATTTATTTTTAAATATATGGATAAAGATTTTGAATTTGAATTTTGAATGATTCATACAGTATTAATGATAATCCAGTTTCATTCTGCATTCGACAAAACTCCAGGAAATAGTTTTTAATTTTTAAAAGATCAAAAAATTATTTACTGGAGTGTTTGTTTCATCTTATAACATTAAATTATATACCCAGTAAGAAACGAGTTTAAAGAATGAACCCGTTATAACTTCATTAAAGAAAATCACCTTACTAGAAAGACAGACTACAGTATTACCCAAATTTCCCCTTTTTACGACAAGACTACTTTGACTGTGGAGAGCAACAAGTTGTTCGAAACTAATGAAAGAGGTTTGTTATGTAGAATAGATGACTGTCATTGGTCCGGACTGGAGGGAATATTCACCCGCGCTTTAGACAGTGAATGGTGTCAGCAACGCAATGACGAGTGGGGGAATGATGGGAAGGAGGGTGGGATGGGGAAAAGCAATTCAATAAGTGGTCTGGAATATGCTTCAACAATTCTGGTAATTCTACTGAGTCGTGGATAAAAGAAGCACCAACATTGATGATTTCACCACGAATTGTTCAATGTAATCCAACTGAGTTTAATCCGAAAGAAAATATAAAATGTACTATTATTAAAGAAAAGCTAAGCTGTAAATTATAATAAAATTCAACAATAGCGCAAAATTAAAAACACAATAAAGATACGCTAGTAATTATCACAACAATAAATTTAAATGTATCAACATACATAATTGATACAGTTAATAAAATGAACAGACATAAAAATTAATGTAACAAATTTTATATGAAAATGGACAGTACAGGTCTATAAAATGATCGTTAATTAATTAACAAATGAACCATTAACAAAAATCACAAGCGATACTAAATTCAGTGAACAGCCATTGAATAAATAAATGTATAAAAATAAAAAGGAAGGTTTAAATACACATATATAAATGTTAAATTTTGACGACGATTAAAAAAAAAATATGTTCTGAACAGTTATTGTAAAATTAAATTTGAAAAAATTAAATGTAATATTGTAACACAAAACATTATAATTGCAGATAATAACTTAATTTTAAATAAACGTTCAACGATAATAAAGGAATGATCAGTAATTAGTAATTATATATTCGCAAAAATATGTGATATTACTAATGTAAAAAACATTAGTAGTAGGTACGAAAGAGGTGAGGAATTGACATTTACTCAATGTTTTACATGAAGCGACAAAATCGGGCGTAAAAGTTGATGATTGATGTTTAAATTAGTGAGCTGAAAATTATAGTTCGACCCCAATCATAGCCAAGCACATAGAGTGAGATCAGCTGATAACCTCTGGCTGTTCGCATGTCATCGGACTACAATTAAAGATAATCTCTAAGGAATTGTCGGCTTTAATTTGTAACGATGATTACACTCGATCATCTGTATTATTTCAAAATATATTTTCCCCATATTTTCAATTATTAGTGTCTCAAAATCACAAAGCCACCACCGCGATTGTTTCAATTCCATTATTGTTATTATATAATACTGTATTATGAAATATTGGCTATCCTCCATAACTTGAAAATATAATACGTGTGTTTAAAAGACGCTAAGGTAAAAATATGTTGTTTTTGTGATTGACCGAATATTTTAAGATAAATTGGAAGACATTTGAGCAGAAAAAGTTTTTTTTCAAATATTAAATGGCTTAGGTCTATCACTACGATGCTTTTACCCTCCAATAAAATAATTACCTCTTCAATTTATATTTGCATCTTTGAATTTTTTCAACAATGCAATCATCATCTATTTTTCTGAACCCATAAAAGAGACTCTTAAGCATGCCATTTAAATACGAGTGCTACCATTGCAACAATTGTTTTTTTATGTTATAATTTTTTTTTTAATAATATAGTTTGTGAAAGCCATTAGCCATGTGTTATAAGTCGTCAAGACTTTGTACCTGAGGTAGAGAGAGTGTAGGTTTGAAATCTGGCCTCGAATGGAATATTTTTGTAATTATTATACACCTTGTACTGTTTTGGTTCTCCCTTTTATCCTCTCTGGATGCATTTTTTGATAAGATAGTATATTTTCAGGGGGAAGCGTAAGCTTGAAAAGGATGTCAGCCCTCTTTAAAAAAACTCAGAAAAAATATCATCAACCGATTGTAAGGAGTAATTTTTACTATACAAAAAAATATTCTCTATCTAATTAAGTAAATGAAATGAAACATCTCCAACTTAAGGAGGTAACCAGAATTCAAGATAATGAGGTAAAAGAGTATATCTCTGTTTTCGTATTAAACATCTTAGCTCATCTGAAAATGAGATCAGATTTATTTCATAGTGAATTCAGATTTCAGTTTCAAGTTTTGCTTTCCATACAACTAAAGTCTCAAATCAACTTTTACTTCTACTATTACAGAGAAATTTTTTCACATTATTATAAAATATCCTAAATCTGTTTTTCTAACTTATTTATTAGTAATTCTCCATGTTAAGGAAATGCCTAAATAATTCAACTAAAAATTATTATCATATTGGTTAGTTATATAAAACTGATGTTATAAACATTTTTATAAATCAGCGTTAGTTTAAATAATATATGAATTAAAATAGACTAACTATTAAATGCAGTAATTTTTCTTTTTTAAATAAAATAAAATAATCATATGAATAACTACAGCCTAGGTAGAGAAGAACAGCTATTTAAAAAGTACCACTCGTGTTCTATTAATTATAACAATTTAATAAATAATTCAATTATTAATTATAATTAATAGGTTAAATTAAATTACTATGACCTGGTTGTCTGAAAAATTATATTTTATCTCTTTTAATTCAATTTTTGGTTAATTTCAACAGTGAGAGAGAAAACAAAAGACAAATGATAAGCTCGTATTAACTGCTAAGGCTTACCGTTTATAGCATTCATTTAAAGCTACGAAATTTTGTAACAGAATAAGTGGTAGAGCATGAACAAAAAAACATCGACTTACCACTAGTTAGATCACAGCTGATTAGCATGTACTCTAATTAACTATTACATTTGGAAAGTGAGTAATTTAAGTAATATTTCAATTAATAAAACAAGACCATATTGACATAAAATTAGTATTTATGCAGATAAGCTTTCTTTGTATTTGCTTTATGAACATTTTTCGATAATGTTTTGTATGAAATATCGAGATACATTGTATGTCTCCTAATCATACATGCTTTAGTATTGTATGACATAAAATACATAATTTAAATTGAAATGAAAAGCTATTAAAATATAAATATCTTTCTTTGTTTGCTAAACGTATTTCCTGCATACATTAATTAATAGAAAAATTACATTTGTAACAGTGATAACTATTATTTAATCCAGAAGAGTTACATAAATTTAACAACTTTATTTAGTGTGATTATGATTTACTTCAACTAAAAATTACAATATATTTGGGAGTTGTTCAATATCTATTGAAAAATTATCATTAGTAAAAATAAGTTTTTTTTTTTGAAAAACCTGCTTTCCCTCTATACATTCATTTGGCATTTTACCTAAATTTATGTAGGTGCCTAAGCAAGCAGATTTCAAATTTAGTCATTGTAAAGAGCGCTGTACCTCAAGGATCCATACTGGGCCCTTTTTTATTTATTAAATGCATTTATGGCCTAAATATGAGTGTAAATAACGCCAAGCTTTGCCTTTACGCTGATGATACGTCTGTCTCAATTTCAAACAAATATCAAATACAACTTGAGATTGATACTTTTATATAGAGCAGCTCTTTACTTCAGTGGAAATAGTAAATCTTTTTATTAAATTTAAAATGCTCAATTCTAAATCAAATAACTCTGTTCATTTTAGCATCCCAGGTGATGACTTTGAAATTTCTCCTGTTGAATCTACTATTTTCTTGGGGTTAGTTATTGATTCTAATCTGACTTTTCTAAACTAAATCGATAAGATTTGCTCTAAACTAAACAGTGGAATCTTCATTTTGCGTAGATTGCCACAATATTCAAGTAAACAAATTTTGCTATCAGCCTAATATGGGTGTTTTCATCCTCATATTGTTTTTGGTCTCTCCATTTGGGGCACTGAATGTTGAAGGGTGAATTGTATTTTCCGATTACAAAAAAGGCTGTTAGAACTAATTTTGGAATATCCAGTGATCAATCATGTAACGGATACTTTCGGGAAAATAAACTCCTCACAATTGTTTCTCTTTACATATTAAAAACTTTATTATTCATGAAGAAAAGCTTTCAACTTTTTTCAACTACAACTCAGTCGCTTAGGAATTCAAGATATCTGGTAATCCCCCAACATCACAGTACCTTTTATTAAAGGCATTGCAGTTATAACGTGTTATGTTATAAAATAAACTGCCAAATTTATTAAAGGCTGAAAGAAATATTAATACAATTAAAAAAATACTTGAATCTTTGCTGTAGAATTAGAGAAAATAATTCTATCCGGTAGCTAAATTTATAAATAATGATCGGCCTTGTGTTTGATTTTAGTTTATAATTGCCATTTTAATTGTAAATATGTCTATTTTATAAATTAATTTTGTATTATTACTGTAAATGGGACGATTGTCCTGGAAGTTTAGTTTTACAAGAGTAAATTGATTTGATTAAAGGACTGTGGAAAGTAGCCACTTCAATTTAATGAAGAGGTAAATCAAGTGGACGGCCCAAGTGATTGGTTAAGGTAGACAGATACACGCGACTGGCTTCACGGTTGGAGTAGTAAAGTGGCTCTACCCCCCCTCCCATAGCCTCACGGGGTTTCCAGGGACTTATCGGGTTATGTGGACGTTTGATAGATTCTCTCTGTAGACTATTTATTTTCCAGTATGTATTATTTTATTTGAAACCATTGAAAAGGGGGTGATTTGTAAAAATTAAGGAGTTGATTTGGTCCGTTAATTAGACGATTCAATATTTTTGCTATTTATTTTAAATCCTTGATTATTTAAATTGAGAGTACAAGGAAAGTTTTCGATACATATATCTAAAATATTGTAAAAACTACATCGTTTTGCTGCATTAAATATACAACATGAATGAAATTGAATTACAGTCAAAGATCTGAATCCTACATTACTAATACATTGAACGTATTGGACGAATGAATCGACTATTTGTTTATAATTTGAATTTCGTTGTTAATTTGGTCAATTTGTCTTTTTAAATTATTTTTTTTAATGAATTCTTGAGTGAAATGATGGCTTGCATAGGAGAGAATCAAAACTATTTGTTAAAATTTTATGTTTACTTAAAGAATATACTTAAAGAAATATAATTTCACAATATCTGCACTGGACATGAAATTATTGCAGTGGAACAAGAAGATATTGGAGGAATGATATTTTTATTTGGGTTAAAGTGTAGTGTAGATTGTAGGCAAAATGTTATACGTTCGGTTTTTTAAGATTGACATGACGTCCGCTCAATGGTTGCTATCAGCATGGACACTACTAGAGAAGTCTGTATGTCCATGATGGGTAATAGTCAGTGTCCGGACATTATGTAGGGGAGATAATTGAGTATCGGGATTGGTAATTAGCTAAATATCAGACCAATAATATGTAGATCGTATTTTGCCAAAAGGTCAATATTTTGCTTACAGACTATTGATTACTAGTACTTTCTAAGCTTAATTCGAACCCAGTTAGTAACAAGACTACACAGGCCATCCGTACTCATCTTACACTTATATAATCATTAATATTCGTCTTAAAATACATAAAAATTGTGTCAGAGTCTCATTTATAATGATTAGAACAAGAACGTAATTATTTTTTAATAAAATAATAATGTGGGATGTATTTAAGCATGTTTTACAAGTAATTAGGTGGTATTAGTGACATACCAAATAGATGACATACCAGTAAGTCGGCTTGGTAGAACATGTTATTTTCATTTATCTGGCACCGGCAGCTGAAGGAATGCGTAATAACAAATCCTTATTGTTCTATGCCACCGAATTGTTCGCCGTTCACACAATGCTTTGTGGAACAGATCTTAAATATATGGCAACGTTCCAACTATTTAAACACCAATGTCATACACTGTAGTTTCTTTTAAAATAAAAATTATCAAACATTGATAATATTGTAACACACTGTCTCTAAAACTAAAAATACAATGTGACTGAAAAACTGAATTTATTAATGTTCCTTTACATTTGATTTCTTTTTATATTTAGACACATGTTGGTATACAAAGTAATCGAATTGTAGTATTGTGGATAATTGACTATCGATTTTGTTTAACGCTTTACCATATATGAATTTACATTTTTTAGGTCTTAACTTGTTTAGGGTTAGTTAGTTTTGGGTTTTTACTAAGGCAAATGTTTTTAAGCTTGCTTTAATAATTCCTAATGAGTATAGCATTAATTTCATAAAATATAAAAAATTGGGTGTGCGTCGGACCACACGGTGGAAGTTATACTTCTTTGGCCATTCTCATACACCCACTCACGCACACAAACAGACAGGATATATAAATGAAATATAAGACATTTTTCAATATTATTCAATATATTTATCTTCAATATATTATACGTGACTTCATTATTATATTATACACCTATATTATCATTATCAGTAATTTCTTCGATTAAATTTCTTCGATTAACAATCGATTAATCGATAGTTCTTAAAAATTTGTTCTTACTTTTCAGCGTGACGCGGTTTCTCGACCAACATCCCATCCCAAAGTGTCTAACGGGCGCAAAGAAGTATAACTTCAAAAACTTCAACATTCAATTTTAAAGAGTACATATAATGAGGAAGACAAAGGTTGTAGGAAATTCGCCATCATTATGTGAAAAATAACAATCACCTCGTTTCGATTCGGTAAAACCCAAATCGTTTTCAAATGCTAAAAGCTAAATTACATCTAAACAAAACTGTTCTGAAATTACGTTCTTAAACTAATTAACTTATCTACATTAATTATCTATATTTTAACCTAGAACCTAGAATGGGGTCAACAAAATGAACTTCTGCTAAATATCTATATAAAAAATAAACAAATTACATATAATTTGGGATTAAATACAAATAAAATGATGACGTACGAATTCAAATAGACTCTCTACCCACCTGTAACAAAACATTAAATAATTCAGACAACAGTTATTTTATAAAATATTTACTTATCTAGGCCTATTCATCGAAATTTTTCCTCGAGCTTTGATTGAAATAACCTTGAAGAATTATTATGTTTAGTAATATTTTGTAAATATTGTATCAATTATCTTATAAAAACCAGAATAATAAAATATTTAAATTAATTTTTGAGCATTTACATCTAACAGGAGTATAAATCTTTAAAGCAGTAACTGATATACGGTTAAGTAATAAATTGTTTGTTATATATTTAAAGAAAATGTTAAAAGCTTTGATTTCCACTCATATATAGATTATATTTAATTCTTATTAACACCTTTATCTTTTTATATTGTAAATATACGAACGCTAGTATAATAAACTGGTTACACACAGACATATAGTTCATACTTGTATAAAACTCGATACTATCGGAAATAATAATTCTGACCAGTCAAAGAAGACATAAAAAAGAACATAAATAGAACTTAATAAAGCCTGTGATCTCTTCACAACTCAGCAAGTCTCTAAAACATTTATTCCTATGCTTGTCATCTTTATAAAATAATTTAACCAGAAGGGTCACAGCTCTTTTTTGTTTTCGTAAATGAAATAATCAAGAGACTGGCTGTGACTCTTAACACAATTACCAGTCCCCACTTCCAGTCTTTTGTCGTGACTTTGATAAATATTTCAGCATCAGGGATCAATTTTACAGGTCCCTCTACAGTATATTCATATTTCCCAAGATGTTTGCACTTGAAATGGTATATTAAAGAAAATAACCATTTATGTGACCAAGAGGCTTCTTGCTAGCTTATTGGAAAGTACTTATGTTTTCATTGTAAGGGTCACAGGTTCGATTCCCGGGAACTCCACGTTATAATTTACCTATAGGGTTTGAACCGTTGATCGTTAATAACGATTAAAGTACTCTCGTATAAAATACCACTGGTGTAGAAAGGTTAAAAAAAGGAAAGAAATAAAGAGCTAAGCCGTTCTGTAATACCACTCTATTAACATTTCTTCAGTCACAACATATTGTAGAAAAACAATTTTCCTTCTGTAACATTAATCTTTCATCACAATGGAAGATAATCTATCAATTGTGTTAAAAGGTTGATTAAAGGATTAATTTTATGGTTTGTTTGAATGTATCGATAAAGATAATATATAATTATATTTTTATGTCCTGAATCCATCGGTCTGGAGTTATTTTAGAAAACACTCTAGAAAGGGAAACATATTATCCAGTTTTATTGATCTATAAACTATATATAGCTAATGATAAAACAAATATAGCTGTCGGTGGCGTTTGGTCGGGCGAGCCGGTGGCCGAGCGGTCTGCGGTGTTTGAACCTGAGTTGGAAATTGAGTTGCAGGTTGGATCCCTGGCCATGACTAGAAGTTTTTATCAGCATTGTTCAGCTTGTACTGTACTAGTTGCCCCCCTTATTCTGTCTGACAAGTTACCCACTCAGAAAAAGGTTTAAAAAGTACATCGGCCTTGCTTTTTTATAAAAAAAATTTAAATAAAGTAGATAAAGAACCGTTATTTGTCTAAACCTGTTTTGTAACTCTTAAAACACAAAATAATACGTTTTAAACAACAGTATATTTTCATTTATAATTTTCAATATCATCCGAATAAATTGTTTATTTACAATTGTTAAAGCAGACATTTGTATAAAAACGTACCGTATTTTACGAATAGATAAATGATAACTAGAGAATATAGTTTTTAATTTATCACTATTAAAACATCAATCGTAGGACCATGATAGGGTTGCCTTTTTTAAAATTTTGTTTTTTTTAGCAGCAAAGTCTTAGTTTCAAATTTTCCATACAAAACATATTAGCCCATACTTCTAAATAGAAATAACATTACAAAAATATATTTGCATTGTTAGACGCCTATTTAAGAACCTTAAACTATCAGTATTTAAATTATTATTAGAATAATAAGAGTCATATTGTAAATTTTTAACATTATAAATCACCGAAGGCTGACGTACCACAATCAGGTGTTGGTAGGCCCGGGCCAACTTTCCTAACCCCAAAATTGCGTTTTCCTGGAACATGTCAGCAGGTCATGTAGGTAAATTACTTTGTAAGCCCAAGAAACAAGTCGTTTAGTCATGTTATTTCATTTCTATAAAATTAATTGTTCTTGATTTGGAGACATGTTAATAAAATAATCTATACCATTCGTCTGTATTGTTTTAGTTTTATGGTAAAATAATCTATGTATTTGAATACGCAATTATTTAATCAGTACAACTGATTTGCAAGGTCGTATATTTAAAATTTATACTGTAAGAAATGTCTCTGTACACATTATACATAGTGAAATCATTCATACATGAAAAATGTATTTACCAAATGTTTTATAGTTAATTAAGTTTCATTAGTAATAAAACTTGTGGTATAGATATTGAAAAAAAACAAATTTAATAAATAGTACTAAGTTTTTTTTTTCAATCTCAAGCAGCTTTTTGAAATAAAAAAATAGCTTTCATATACCATTGGAAAACGAATTGCTTACTTAAATTGCACGAATTAGTACGAACGTATAAACAATTAAATATATTAATAAGGGGCCATTGATCTATTTGTAAATTGATTCAACGATTTTAACGCACGTGTAAAATAGGTTTAGTTTACAATAAAGTTTTTATATACTGTACGAAATATATTTTTCTATTAACAATGATTTCTTTTGAACTTAAAAGAATTGTACAAATCTAAACATTGTATGTTGTTTCTAATGTTATTAATTATTTGGGTTTAGTCAATATCTCTATGTACAGTTTTTATTGCTAAAATAAGTTCTTAAAAAGCAATGAAAAATTCAAATATTTCAACATTGAAACATTTATTTGCTTATAAATATTTTACAAAACTATCATAATTTGAAAGTTCAGTTGGTTTGATATTCATAAAACTAATTTGTTTTAGCTGTAGACGCAGTTGCACAAGATTAAAGTGAACAAGAAAAAAAAGAAAAGAAAAAAATTCTTCAAAAGATTTTCATCCCAGGTAATTATCTTGGTTAGAGAGAGAGAGAGACTACGTATTTCTTAAGCAATGTTTTTTCATTCTCAGGTAATGTTTTGGTTGAAGAAAACCATTTAAAACTTTTGTTTTAAGCAGTGTATTTATCCCAAAGATTTTTGTTGGCTAGAAATAACAATTTGAATTTTAAGCACTACCTTTGGATTTCATATTTGAGTTAACCATATCGACATAGGATACAAATCATAGTAACATAGTTTTCCCTATGGTAGACTGTTTACTCAACTATGATAAAAAACAATAATATAAAAGAAAACCATGACAGGTAATCAAATTTTTTCACGTTACGCAATTATATGTGGATATAATTAAATATGTAATGATTTCTCCTTTTCAATTTTTTGTGTTAAAATGACTACTGATGTTTTAATATACTTTAGTGTTGTAAAATCTCTGGAATGTTTCCCTCATTCATTTTATAAGCTTTTTTGACCAAAATAAATTATAAAATTATAAATATATCAGTAAATAAAAAAAAATAAAATAAAAACTACAGATCTTACAGTACACACTTAATAAAAACACCACTATTACAAAACGAACTTTGTAAAAATAATAAAATGGTGCATGTGTCTTTGCACTAGAATGAAACCTCTTTGACTAGATAACAAAATGTATTGCTAGGTGCCATGTGTATGTTCTAAACTCTGATCTACCATGACATACGTGAATAGTTAAAGTTCGAATACAGTGCAATTAAGCCATCAGACACACAGGTAAAGTGAGAATAACCAATTAGCCAGCTAATTTATGAACAATTAGCCAGCTAATTTATGAACAATTAGCCAGCTAATTTATCGTATATAGCTACAAGATATAACCTTCAGCTGGAAACGACTGAATCTTAAGTAGAAGAATTATTAAATAACTTTACTTTGGTTTCAATATATTACGTCCCTCTTCTTAGAACTACTTTAAAAAACCTAGTACTGCACCAATTGAAATTTTGTGGTGAAACTATTTAGTGTCCTATTAGATGCTATTGAAAATACATATTTTAGAACAAATACAAAAGTACTAAGGTTTCCGTAACCCAACTACGAGTATTTTATGAGTTTATTGTTGCTTTTCCTGTAATGTTCGGAATTTATTATATTTTATCTTTTTTATTTAAGTGCTAATTTTATTTTACATTTTTTATCAATAATTTAAATAATACATTTGTTATGAAGAATTATTTTTAATTCATTATACTACAAATCGTCAGCGTTTTTAATAAAATGAGAGAACGTAGTGGTGGGTGCTAGCAGCCATCCACCCCTGGGGGTGGTTATGAAGAGAAAAGGGTCAACGCTCGGACACATCTAAACTCACACACGCACATTTGTAATAAGGGATCACAGTAGTGGTCCCAACAGCCATCCACCCCCTTGGGGAGTAATGAATAAAAAGGTGTCAACGTTCGGTCACATCTACACTCACAAACACACATTCGTGATAAGGGAACACAGTAGAAGGTACTACTGTACGTGTATGGGTGGGCGGGTGGGTCAATACCAATGTACGTGTATGGGTGGGCGGGTATGTTAATAATAATGTATGTGTGTAGTTGAGTGGGTCAATATCACCGTACTTGTAAGGGTGGGGGTCAATATTACAGTATAGGTATAGGTTTCTGGGTGGGTTAGTACACCGTACGTTAGTGCGTGAGTAGGTCAAGTGTAAGGGTGGGTAAGTGGGTAAATTTTTTCTGGTTGTCAACGAAATGCAAAAGTAAAGTTGAGGATCCCCTGGGGGAGTAATAAAGATAAAAGGGTCAACGTACGGCTACATCTACACTCACACACGCACATTCGTAATAAGGGAACACAGTAGAAGGTGCTAACATCCATCCACTCTCTGGGGGAGTAATGGAAAGGAAAGGGCCAAAGTTCGGAAACATCTACACTCTCACACGCACATTCGTAATAAGAGAACACGGTAGAAGGTATTTGCAGCCATCCACATCCTGGGGTGTGTAATGAAGAGAAAAGAGTCAAGGTACGGAAACATCTACATTCTCACACGCACATTCGTAATAAGGGAACACAGTAGAAGGTGCTAACATCCATCCACCCCCTGGGGTGTGTAATGAAGAGAAAAGGGTCAACGTACGGAAACATCTACATTCTCACACAAACATTCGTAATAAGAGAACACGGTAGAAAGTGCTAACAACCATCCACACCCTGTGCGCGGAAAAGGAGAGAAAAAGGTCAACGTTCGGAAACTTCTACACTCTCACACGCACCTTTGTTATAAGAGAACATGGTAGAAGGTGCTAACAACCATCCAAACCCTGGGGGAGTAATGGAGAGGAAAGGGTCAACATTCGGACATATCTACACTCACTCATGCACATTCGTAATTAGGGAGCACAGTGGTGGGTGCCAACAACAATCCACCCCCTGGGAGGAGTAATGAAGAGAAAAGGGTCAACATTCGGACATATCTACACTCACTCACGCACATTCGTAATTAGGGAGCACAGTGGTGGGTGCCAACAACCATCCACCCCCTGGGAGGAGTAATGAAGAGAAAAGGGTCAACATTCGGATACATCTACACTCACTCACGCACATACTGTACGTAATAGCAAAAACATAAGTCGTCTCCAACAGCCGTTCACCCCCTGGGGGAGTAGTGGAAAGAAAGGGATAACTATATTAAACAGGGGCACTGTCAAGTTTTCGGCTGGTAATTATTTCATAGTAGATACATAGCTAAGAAACAAAAATATGATTGTTTGATATATAGCTAAGAAAGAGGAATATGATTGTTTTTTTCAGCTGAAAAAATTACAAAAAATGGAGAAAAATGTTTCTATAAATATAGTGATGCAGATAACCAAATTTTGCTGGACTTTCCCCTGGATACGAATATCACAAGGTTTTTAATATCAAACCAATATGCAAAGGTGGCCGATTTCAATAAGGCTACGTTTTCTAAGACTGATAGGTTAGGCTATGTAATGTTAGGTAAACATATGAACTTTGTAGGGTTTAAACCAACTATGCTACAAACCAATTAATAATGACTGATTCTAACATGACAACACAACCCAACCAAACCTTACAGAACCTAACCAAAACTAGCATGCCTAAACAAACCTAATTCGGTCTGTCCAAACCCAACATAACCTAACCAAACCTAACGTAACCTAACCAAATATAACCTAACCAAACCTAACATAACCTAACCTATGAGTACTCAACCTAGCCCTATTCTAACAGAACGTAAACACACTGAAATTGGCAAAAATCTGGTACTAACGTGCCTAATATTGGTGCGATTGTAAGAACATTTTGATATTCGTAATCATGAGAAAATTCTGCACACTTCGAACACCCACATAAAAATCTTTTTCCGATATATTTTTCCGATTTTCCTCAGTTTCGTAATTTTTTCGGCTTTTCCGATGAAAAACGCGTCATATTATTGTATCTTGGCTATGTATCCATTAACGAAAAAATGTTCAGCCAAAAAATCGACAAGGCCTCTGTTCTTTAAAATTGCCGAGAAAAGTGTCAACGTTCGGACACATAAATAGACTGACACACGTACATTTGGATTAAGGGATGGCGCCAACACTCATCCACCCCCTGGGGGAGTAATGGAGTGAAACAGGTCTACGTTCGGACACATTTACACTCACTCACTAACATCCTTAAGAAATAGAGCATAATTATTAAAATCGATTGTAATTTACTTTATATTGACTACAATACTTTGTTAAATTTTGACAAGTACTATGTACTAATATTACCGTTGAATAAAAAAGGTTGTGAAATAAAAAAAAATATTAGTAACTGTTGTTTCATTATACAATCGGGATAAACAGTTGGCATCATATATTCAATTAATACATCAGAGATAAATCTTTAATATAATTTTATTCTGTTATATTCATTTTACTTGTTCCATATGCGTTAGAATAGAAAAATATTGAAATCGTCTAAAAAAAATGTTGTTTTCTAGTTTGTCTAAAAATCCATTTTAGGGTCCCTAAACCCAAAAAGGTTTTTTTCCGAAAAATAATTTAGCGTCTGTGTGTATGTGCACTTCACTGGAGACCAAACGGATGGATAAATTTTTATGAAATTTTATTTTTTTTTATTTTTATGGGCAAAAACATGCAAAAATTGAATTTCCTTAAAAAAGGCTCTAACGATATAAGAAAATATGTGAATTACAATTTAAAACATTTTAGTAAAATTGCATGTCTCTAACTTGACTAGTTTTTGAGTTAAGGCAAGAAAAAATATTTGGGAATCAAACTGGTAATTTTGAAAGTTTTGATTTTTGTGTGTTTAATATGGGAGAAAGTTTGTGTCAATTATTTGGAACCATTTGTTAATTTTATTTTAAGTTTATTTTTAATATTTTGTAAACTTGTCACTTTTCATGTGTATTAAGCCAGGTTGTCTTTGAATATATATCCAAATAGGTCACATTATTATTGGTGGCTGTAATTTATGAATTTAGGTTGTCAGCTGTATAACCTGAAGGTTTATATTATTTAATAAATTTTTGATCGAGGGTAATCACAATTTCTGTAAAACACAGGTCTTGAGATTTAGGTTAGTTATTCCTCTACGTAAGCAGAATATCACACATTTACACAGATGGTCAGTGTTGTTATAAACACATTTCCTCCCAGTACAGTTCCTCATATATCTAAACTGTAATCCAATAAGAACGAATATGAGTTATGTTATTCGGTGTGTATTATAATTAATTTTGCTATGATATTATTGCTTTGGTTCCAATATTTTATTTAATAAAATTTAATCTATTTAAGATTAATCACAGTAAATAATGTACTAGTTGGTACTTAGACTTCAACAGATTATTGATCGTACAATCTTACATTAAACGATATATTACCTCGCGTATTTTAAACAAAAAAGAAATTGGAGTCAGCGCCTTCCGACATTAAGATACCAACCCCAGTACCTTGTATCTGAATTGCCAGTCGACGCCGTTGCTTTTTTATTTAAGATATTCCCGTTGTGAACAAACATAGCAAACTATGATTTGTCACACATATACGTGTGTGCCTTTCATAGTTTAGATTAAGTTAAAGAAGTTTAG
The DNA here is from genome assembly GCA_035578905.1 of Stictocephala bisonia. Classification (NCBI taxonomy): domain Eukaryota; kingdom Metazoa; phylum Arthropoda; class Insecta; order Hemiptera; family Membracidae; genus Stictocephala; species Stictocephala bisonia. The sequence goes on along the minus strand of JAQJVL010001211.1, from coordinate 173,343 downwards.
AATAACTTCTGTAAACTACACACCATTTTCAAACTAGAAGGATTCGAAAAAGGGTTTAGAAATAAAGAAGTAAAAAGGTTTGTAAATTACTAAAGGAAGTTTGTTAGCTATATAATTTAAATAATAAATTATCATAAACAATTATATAAAATTAAAGTGAAATATAATTTATGTTCCTAGTCAATTCATTAATTTTTCATTTAGATTTTTTTCGATAACTTTTATTAATATATGACTTTTCATAGAAAGATCATCAATTTTGCGTAGAAATAATTTATTTATCACTATGGTTAACAGATTGTGTATAAATAATAAATATAATCTCAGTTTATTTTACGATATTAATATTTATTTCCTTAATTAATTAAACTATAGGGTATATTAATACGGTATAGCTTTAAACAACGTTATTAATATATTATCAAAATAAAATATAAGCTATAAAATTAATTAACATCAAACACTATTAAATATTCTTAACATTGTAATTTTTTATTTTAATTTCCCTTTTTATGATTTGAGGTTAATCTGATGTCAAGGTTATTAAAATTTTTTTTGTAGTATATTAAAAAACGTTATGGCACAGTATTTATTTATTCATTAATACGTTCAATGGTGACTGTAGAATTTTATAACGTGCATTTATAAACTTTTGCATGTATTTTTTTAACTTTTCATAATTATACATAATATAAGTTCCTATTTAAAATTTAATGGTATTTTGTGATCATTTTCTGCAAGTCTAATTATGTTTAATGTTATATTTTGTGATGTCCTTCGTGGTTTGAGAGAAGTACCATGTAGCCCTCCCTACCCAATTATCCCAAGAACTGCATTACTCTGGAAAGTATATTTTTATTAATTTTCTTATCTTTTAATATTTTTCTTAGTCTGCTGAATACATAACACTAGGCATTTTAATATTTAATAGTATATATATTTTTGAAATTCAAACAATATATATTTCAATTAAAATTAGGCTAACTGTAAATTTATAAAGTATTTAACTGAAAACGTACCAAGTTCAAGTATTCAATAATTAATTATATTGTTACATTTAGTTAGGGTAGTAGTTCATTTATAATCCGTTCTAAACCACCCCCAAACCACCGATATTTGTTGAACTGACTCTCGCAGCTGGAGGGATGAATAATTACAAACCCACTTTGTTCACTAACAATGGTATTGTGTGGTTGTGAACACAAACAAGCCCCAAGTTGTAAAATTTGTGTATAGTATCACACAGTTAAATATTTGGTGGAAAATCCACTAAAATCACTAATTTCAGGCCGATTGTATAGAACAGGGCATTTCCTTTTTTTGTTTTTGTTAGCACTTTTTCGTAGTAGATAATTAACAAGAACATAATTATAATATTTTATTTGTTCCATCGATGTTTTACAGTATTATATATTCAATTTAATATCTTACGGACTATAGCTAACCACTTTACTAGTTATGTGGTGAGCATAAATAAAAAAGTAAAATAAAAAAAAGAATTAGCTCTAAATGTCAACAATGCAGCTTCAAATTTCGTCCAAATGAAGATGGTGTTTAAACACAAATGAATAACAAACATATGAAAATAAAAACGGACACATATAAACTACATGCACATATATAAAAATACATACATACATGTAGATATAATTTAGGACTAAAGAAAAAGACCTAACAAAAATTTTAAGTACATTCAATTACCGTACCGTATAATACCCAATAAATATGAGGACGTATAGTACGTTCAAACATTAAATATTGTTAAAAGAGATAATGCAAATAGTTTTAAAAAGTGTTATGTTAAAGAAGTACTAACCATTTTTAGAGATACATAAAAACACAAACGAATTCAACTCGAAAAATATAGTGCAATATGTATTATAGGAATGAAAAAGTCAATTTAAAATCAAAGTTGAATACCATATGCATATATAGGCTAATAATTACAGTTCATTTAACTCATTGACATGTTATAAAAATTCCAAAAAATTACTGTCTTGCTTCCAAAGTTTTATTTTGATAGAAAAACCCTTCAAAGTACTGCAATTTTTAAATTCAAGTGGAATGTTGTTATAAAACTTTGGACCTTTATACTCCTATGAACGTCTAAATATTTATTTATTAACTTTTGGCACTGCTCATAATATATTACAAATAACACTTCTTTGATAAAAAAAAACTCTTAATACTTTAAGTACATATAAATTTTGAATGGGTAATAATTTTAAATCAATGTAAAGTGGGAATGAACTCACTCTTCTACTTTGCCACATGATTGTACGAACAAAGTGATTCTGCGTCAATATTAATCTGTTAATTAAAATGTTAAAGAACTTCCATAAAACACAACGCCATATTGGATTTTGGATTCGATTAATCCTAATTATATTATTTTTTAAAAGAGAGCGGTCACAAAATGTAAAAAAATGTTAGCTTTTTAACGGAAAATCCTATACATTTGGAAAATTTGAAAAATTAATGATGATATATTTTCTTAGGTATACAGATATACGTTCTAAGGATTTTCTAGATCTATTCTTAGGATTTTGGCGAGCCGGTGGCCGAGTGGTATAAGGTGTCAGGACTTTTAGCTTGGGTTAGATATAGCGCTCGTTCGAATCCGGCCTGGACCGGAAGATTTATCAGTAATATTCACCTTCTACTGTACTGGTTAGCCCCCTTACTCTGTCTGATTAAGTTCCTCGCACAGATCAGTAGTCTATGAGGAATGGGCAGAGTAAGGTCAAGAAGGAGGTTGGCCTCTCCTTTTACATATATATATATATATATATACATATATATATATATATATATATATATATATATATATATATATATATATATATATATATATAAGATCAGTCTTGGTAATCAAGCCATTATCAAGCGCATTATCCTCGGAGATGTGCCAGTTTTATTAGTGCTAGGATATACCTAGGTTGGTTATTGTTAGATTACGTTAGGCTTGGTTATGTTAGGTTAGGTTAGGTTATGTTGGGTTTAGTAATAGAATAGTTTTATCGCAAAACCATTGCCTTTTTCGTGATCAGGAAAAAAATTTGCACAATTTAAGAACCGGTACCTAAAATCTTATATTTACAATAAAACTTGCTTTTTCATTTCTCCTCATTTACGCAATTTTATCGGCGTTTCCGTTTTAGAGTCTGTAACGGCTGTCGGAGTCTGTTGGCCATGTTGGTTTTAATCCCATAGGAACAATATTATTTTCGAACCAGCCATACAATCACGTGTATCCAAATTAATTAGTCAATTTTCAACGGTTTTTTTCCAGACAAATTGCATTTGATCAAGAATGAAATTGTGCGTTATAATTGCGTTGAAAATTCCTAATTAGTTTTATGAAAGATATATACAAATTATTTAATTTGAATTTATTTTGCACACCTATTTTTTTTAAACTTGGCGTATGTATTCAACATTTGAAAAGCAAACCCAATGCGCAATAATATAACGTTTAAAGTGACGCCTCATACACAATTGTTTATCAATAAATAACGAAAAAGTATGGATTCGAAAATAACATTGTTCTTATGTGATTAAAACCAACATGGCCGACAGAAAAAATTCCATAAAATAACACACACAAAATTTACATAACATTTTCATTATATCAAATGATCATGGTGTTTAAATTATTCATCAGTAAACGAGTTTACAAAAGTTGACCGTCAATGTTACATTGTGTATGGAAGATATAAATTAACAAACAGCAGGAAACATGTTTGTTTAACAATGTTACCAACCTTGTGGTAACATAGTTGTAAAACATCTGTCTTTGTGTTTTAGGGATTCTAGAATAGATCAAAGGAAAAGCATTTGCATTACATTATCAAAGAGGAGGTTTTATTGTTTTGGAAGACATAAAAAACATAGCTTTAATATTGATAATTGCTGTTGAGCATTCCGTATAATATGTTTTAAGGTAAACGCTTAAATGTCTGTAAAAATTACTGAACTAAGATAAACGTAAGTATATCGATCAATAAACATTAGTCTTCTCTTGCTGCAGACTTAATTCATGCATGTTTTATTCTGCCACAGAAGTAACATTTTTGATAGGTACATTTAGTTTCATTAGTTGAAAAAGTTACATTTTTGTTCTCTGTTAGAAATAAATTTGGAGATTTGTCTGTTTTAAAATAAGAACTTGTTTATTTACCATTTTACCATTTATTTACCATTTACCATCAAAATAAGAACTTGTTTATTTACCATTTACCATCAAAATAAGAACTTGTTTATTTACCATATACCATCAAAAGCTAAAGCTTGTTAATACGCTTGTTTGAGTGTGAGAAAGTGATTTTATAGAGGTCGCATCTAATTTTCTTGTGAATTCAGCCCTCGTATGAAGGCGTCTAGTACACGATCTTCTTTATTTTCTCAATATAAACTGATTTAAATTCACAATCTTGACTTAATTTATGTAAATTATGATAATATATTGCGTCACAGTTTCATACGGTGCCCGACTTCTAGTTGCTAACTTATCACGGGAGAAAACTTCATTTTTAGACTTCACTTAGGAAGCTGTAAATGTTTAAATCCTTACATATATTACGCGAAGCCGTTATTTTTGTTAATATATCTCCTCCGTTATGTTTTTACCAATTTAACGTTTTAGGTGTCACAAAATTCACCCCTATTCATATCCGTGTAATAAGGTCTTAGTGGTTCAATATTTTTACCTGAATGACACAAGAAGCCCTCAAAGTACGTTTTTTGGCCATAAGAATAACATGAAGATAGACTTATGGCTTAATACATTAATCGAGAAGTGACAGCTGTTCAAATGTAAACAATGATGTTTACAATATAACTTTATAGATCTGTCTTGAGAGAGTAAGTTTGATTGATTTAGTGGAAGTTTTATTTGATCTATGAATATAAAAAAGCTAATGCACGTCTGTCTGTGTGTCTGTAATCATCTGTTGTTAAATAAAATAAATAGGATCTGTTTATATATGCTAAGAAATACAATTTGGTATTTATATTTATACTATAAATGGTTTGCAAAGAGCCACTATAAGTAAATTTATATCTTTTACATACCGAGGCCGAAGGCCAAGGTGTAACTGGCACTGTGAGTGACGGGGTTGGCTTGCGAAGCACACAAGGGTGTCCCGATCCAATAATTGAACAATGTGTAGATTGTTGGTGATACATAGTTTACTATTAAAAATAATATTTATTAGTAATAATAAATAGTAAATAATAAATATTATGTCATTAATATTTTCTACACCATAAATATATAAACATGTTTTTAAAAGTACATTTCCAGTGGTTTCATTAAGGCAGAAATGTGTCAGTTAAGGTCTGTTGTACTAACTTTATTTAAATAAAGTAGTCTACAAGTGTGTGCGTGCGTGCGTGCGTGAGTGCGTGTATGTGTGCGTGCGTGCATGTGTGCGTGCGTGCTTGCGTGCGTGTGCACGTATGATACTTCATATGTCTTCGAAATATCAGCTAGGGGATTGTGGTCGGGGAGGGGGAAGGCCGCGGCCTTGATTGGAATGCGGAAAGCTCGTCACTAGGTTATCACATCGATGATTATCAGTCGTTTAAATGGCTTAAAGGGATTTAAATGTCCACGCCCTTTATTACATTATTCTTTCTTTGTCTATATTATTTGTGTATATATATATATATTTTAATTAATTTGTTAGCTTTAAATACTATAAGACATTGTTAAAATAATATGTTTGGTTTTTATTTGTGTACAGAGACGTTATTTGTTGCCAAAAATAAAAAATGTTACTTCTGTGACAGACCAAAACATGCAAGAATTATGTGTCCAGCAAAAGAAGCAATATTTGTCATTCAGTAATCTTCTGTTTTTAATAGTTCAATTTAATTGACATATACCTGTACATAACCAATATATTAGAATAAAAACAAACAAGACTGAATAGTTCTTTTCCAAGGTTCATTTAAAGAGAACAGTAACGCAGGAAAAACATTCTTTTAGTTAAAAATATGCTTTTAACTAATTCACAGCTCAATATAAATGACATTGTAGAGAAAATTAATCAAAGTTTTATTGCATAGTAAGGCTATATCAAGATAATATTTTGTTATGTAGATCATACATAACGAAATAAACAGTAACAGCACTAATATATCACCACCAACGATCTATGTGAACATAAGTTGAAATTGAAGGATTAAATAGGAAATCGTTAGAATGACCAGTCTAGTACGGTTACAATATATATATATTTATTTATATATTGTATTCATTGCTAAGACGCCGATCGTAGAAGTAATGGTGCATATGAGGGGTGAATGAGTGTGACGATTGTAGTCATTGTTACTAAGCCCATCTATTCCTTAGAAGAAGCAATTTATTAATAGCCCAATAGCCAGGACAACAACTAACGGGTCTACAGTTTTATGTGAAATCCGATTTCCGTAGTCTGATTTTCAGTTAACTGACAATCGTGACAGTTAGTTCTCTTATCTACACGACATCTGAGTCTTGACTACCACCCAAAATGGACACCCCAGACTTCGCATGTAGAGTCTTCAGCGATGGCAACCTAACTGCGATGATTTATGTTCTTATAAATCCAATTTATTTATTCTATAATTAAATTTAGATGACCCATTTATTTACTATCTTATTGGAATATTAAGAAACCGTATCTAGTTGTTGACTAAAACTTTGTTTTATCAATTTGGGATCTAATCCAGTTCAATATATCCTCAATTCAGGCATTTGATATCATAAATTTAAATCAATATGGATTACTTTTCAACCAAATTATTCATGAAAGTGTGGCATTTAAATCATTTCTTAATTATTTATTTATTTGTTCTTAATAATTTAGCAATTTGTATTTATACTGTAATATATCTGTGCATTTTGTACTAGTATTGTAGTATATTTGTATATTTTGTACTTATATTGTAGTATATTTGTATTGTGTGACGTTCACTAGTATTTTTATCCAAATCATCACCTCAGCCTTATATTCAGGTAGACGGCCTATCACAACAGTTTTGACTCTTACAAAACGCTTAATTTGATATATTTCGAACACAGTGTGCAAAAGTTCCACAATAAACACAGATTAGAGAGGAAGAGTGGCTTCAATGTTAACATTTCAACAGTTTCGACCACTAATTAGGTGATTCACCACTAATTAGGTGATTCACCACTAGTTAGGTGATTCACCATAAAGTAGGTGATACGCCACTAATTAGGTGACTCGCCACAAAGTAGGTGATTTACCACTAATTAGGTGATTCACCACTAATTAGGTGATTTGTCACTAATTATGTGAATCACCACAAAGTAGGTGATTCGCCACTAATTAGGTGATTCACCACTAATTAGGCGATTCACAACTAATTAGGCGATTCACCACTGATTAGATGATTCACCACTAATTGGGTGATTCACCGCTAATTGGGTGTACACAATGAGACGCTAGTATCGGATATTCTAGCAATAAGAGACACTAACTCCATGAAGTGGATAATTGTAGGATTTAAATATGTATAGGGAGAAACTAGGCCCAATTTGTGATCCAACATGCTAGTTTTTTTTTTTTTTTTTTTTTTTTTTTTTAAGACTGATTCTATTTAATCTGAATTGATTGCTCTTACTCACCATTAATCATTTTCTATTCATAAAAGGTAAAATCTCCAAACAATCAGTAAAACTAATACACTCAAGTTTAGGTCAGTACCAACGTCTAATTTCATACATCGAGATATTACCTGCTCGTATATGATTGACGCAGAGCAACAGGCCGCTCAAGAGTAATGAAGGCGGTTTATTATAGAAGACATTACGGTCGTTAGCTGGGAAGGGAATGTTCACCGATGTTTATAAATTGACTGCCGACGGCGCCACAACGACGAGGGGGTGGCGTCGAGTGGGGGGGGGGGTTCTGTTGGTGGCTGATAACACAAAAAGTAGGTTGGCATATTCCCTGTTCCACGACTGTCGTTAGATGGAAGGGAATGTTTACCTATTTAAAGCAATTTACTACGTTGCAACTACGACGAGAGGTAGGAGCACTGAGAAGAATGTGCGTCCTGTCCACTACTGGCAAAGTCTCTGTGTGGCTTTCACCTATTTAGGGGAGACCGAAGCCTACCCACTCTCGTTGCCCTGAAGGATTCAGAAGGTCGTTCCATGCACTCGAATCAGAGGTTACCGTTGTCCACCTATGTTTATAACTGTCCGGCTAGTATTAAAGCATTCACCTTAAGCGTCCCGGAAGGACTGGGGCTCATTTACCACTCTGTACGAAGACACACTACTGCGAGGTTATACTTTATTTGAAGAATATTTGACAATTAGATGATGGAATTTACAGGGTTCCCTGCATCCCCATGGTACCAGTCTTGCGATAAATATGAAATCTTTAGCCCACATGTGTTTAAAAATACTAGTTGATAAACCAACACCCTTTCCACGTCAAGAAATCCAATTTGGGGGCCTTTGTGGATGGACCATGGCAAGCCTGGCGGGAGACGGTTCATACTTTACCTCCCTCGCCTCTCCCGAGGACCCGCACCCCTGAACGGGAACAGGCCAGTTTAGGGTTTAACTATACCCATAATCATGTGCCATTACTGTCGTTACTGGACAATGAGTGTGTGACGATGTCTATAAAGTGATTGCCGACGGCGCCACAACGACGAGGGGGTGTGGTGGGAGGGGAGGGAGTTGGTGACTGGGGACACAAAAAGTGGGTTGGTATATTCATGGCCTATTTCGGTATTATTAACGAGTAACGGATAAATTATGCAACTACATTGGTATGTATTACACTGGTTGTTACTTTACGGATATGTTTTTGTCTCAGCACGAGTTATGTTTTAATGGCAAGTGTATTAAATCATGTAATACGAATATGTATTCATGGTTTGTATAAAAGGTATCCTAACTATAAATCTAAAATGTCATAATAAATTATTGGAACTAGAAAAAGTATTATTGTTTTGCAATGTAAAAGCATTGTGTTCATTATAAACCAGAATGATGATATTTTGGATCAGAATGAACTTAATGCCAGTATTTTTCTATGTCTTCATTAAAACAACTACATCAAATAAAATTAATCCTGTGCTTTTAAACATTTTGAAAGGGGTTTATTCGTAATTGGTATGAATAAAAATACTAAAAATAAAACATGAATATTTTTAATAAACTTGATTCATTATTTATTACTCATTATTCTCACTAGTAAGAAGACACTGGTCATAGAGATATGGGCAAAAATCAGACGCGAATGGCTGGGATGATCGTATATGAATATGTGTAGCCATTGTTACTAACTAATGTCGACTGTTTATTACAAAGAGCTATTTATTAATAGACTAATAGCCTGGATAACTAAGGGACCTACATTTTTACGTGGAATCCGAACCAAGAAGTTATAGTCTGATTATTGACAAGCTAATTGACAAGCTTTATGTATTCAGTTTTCTTTCCTATACCCTGATTACCACCCAACATGGACACCCCAGATTTTTTAGTAGTGTCCAAGTCGATGGAAACCATTGAGAGGACGCCATTTCGGTAGAGGACCGACCATAATCCTATCGCCTACAATCTCCACAGCATTTTGTCCCCAAATAGCTGGATTACAGCACTACACCACTAGTGCCAATTATAATGTCATTGTACACTCGAAATTTGGGGGGAGGAAGTCTGATAAAATGTCTTAGATTTTGCATTTATATTTTCAAATTTACCTTTGTATGTATATTTTTGAAGTAGTATTGGATTTTTCAGGATAAGAATATTTTAATTTCCAAAAAGTACATTAGGCATACAATCGTATTTGTCTTATTTCATTTACAAGAATAGTGATAGAATCACCTTTTTTATCAGTGTTATCATAAAAACACTACACTTAAAACACCTTAAGTAGCCCTTATTCTACTTGTAAATAAAAAATAACAAGGCAACATTTAACAAGCCATTTTAACCTTTATATTGGGAGGTAAGACGAACGTTTATTCCTTGCCACTACAACTCTTTGTTCTCTGAATAGTATTTAACACAAAGGGGTTGTGAGACGAGGAGGAAGGTCTGGGGGGAGGCGGAGATTCTCATTTCAGAATAGTCTCTTTGCATTATTTGCTGTTAAATAATGATAGACCTTATCAATTAGTCAATGGATACTAAAACACACTAATCCGGAAGCTTTTTCGGCTTTGAGAAATATACTAAATGTTATTCGTTCATTAATCGTAGAGTAATTTAATTGTTTAATACATTTTTTTAGGCAAACAGGTGTACTTTACAAAAAAGTTACAATACAAATTAATCAAATTTATGGTGGTTGATTTCGGAAAACCGTCTTTATCAATATTAGATCGAAGATACCCAAAAAGGATGCTTGAAATTGATCATAAAAATTGCTATATCTTTTCTTATATTTCTATGTATTATATTATTATATATTTTGTGCTTTATATTTTTTTTTATTTTCCACTGACATATAATTAACATATATGTGGACCAGTAACTATGGCTTCGGACAGGGGAAGGCTTGTTTCAAGGTTCTAAACCCCAACTGAGCTAAGGTCGTTACTCGTTGAATACAGTTCACACACAATCCTGAAGGACCATGTAGACCTAAAGAGTGAAATAAAAAAAAATTAATTCAATTGTTCATATATTGAGGGGTATAACAATAAGTAGATTGGTTTTCATTATTTATGGGGAATAAGTATTTATTAAGAGCTCGTTGTTTTTAAATGTAACTAGATAATCACTCAATAAGTTTCGCCATCCATTTCAGCTAAAATATTATGCTTAATTTAAAATTAGGTAAATTATACAAATTAGGTCTGCGTAAAAAAGTTTACAGTATTAGTAACATAAATATAAATAAGCAAAACAGAGATTCTTACATAGCCAAGCAACTATATTTAGCCATTTTGAAGTCGAGTTAAAAGTAGTCGGTAACATTTTAAAATTAGAGGCTTTAAGAAATCAAATTGGCAGTTTATTTGGTATACTGAAAGGATTTTTTGAGGCTCTGTACTAATTTATACAAATCAAAACAATGTTTTATGAATTCTTTATACAATGGTAGTGACCCATACTCACCCACACACGTATGTTGATAATGATCCACACACTCACCCATACATGTACGGTGGTGGTAATGACCGACCCATCCACCCTATACGTGTGGTTGTACTGACTCACCCATACAAGTCCAAAAGAATTGAATAAAGAAAATGAATTATCAGAATAATACTGGCAGTGAATTATATTATCTAATAAGGAGAGTGGGGTGAGTCGTCAGTTGGGCGTCAAAGGGTGACAAAAGTTCATGTTGATCATACAAACACTCACAAGAGAGTCTGTTTACACCCAATATGGCGGACACAATAGTCTACTGGGACACTTCATCCCATGGGTTTAATGGACGGAATAGTTTTACGGGGTCAAACTGGGCATTCTCTTTGATGCACCCTCTCTCACGGGAGTTCCGGACTAAATAGCTCTATGTTCTTTTATCTATTTCCTTTAAATACATATTGTCTTCCAAACGAAAACATTAATAAATTTAGGAGGCTAAAAATATAAATAATAATTTTATAAATTAACTAAGTTTACAAATAAAATGTACAAAATATAATTAAATGCAGTTTACAGTGCTTATAGTTACAATACCATAGTACCAGTAATAAAGTTTACTCAGGATAAATTTTATAGCAATTATGCTTTCAGTTTTGATACTAACTAAAAATGTCCTTAATGGAAGATCTTTAGGTTCTTCATATAGCAATTTTGGAAATGTCAGCTCATATTTTTTTATTTTCTCCTTTTTCTAAATTATCCTGAACGTAAGCACTTGATAAAAGTAACCACCTGCCAATACATAACTATCAGTATATTACAAGAACAATGATGAATACATTTACAAATACATGTACAAGAACTATTAACAACAGTTGTATTGAAAAACAAAGAATTGTACTTTGAATAACGCTGGCTCAGTAAAGACGTTTTCATTCATTCATTCTTGTACTCAGAATGTTTTACTATAGGATATATATATATATATATATATATATATATATATATATATATATATATATATATATATATATATATATATTTTTTTAATCATCTGATCCTTGTAAGCTAAGGTTAATACAAAAGTTTAAAATTTAAGGTGTCCACATTTCAAGAATTAATATAACGTAAATAGATTGCGTATAAACTACACATTGATTTAATTCTTTAGAAATATATATGGATAAAACATTTAAAATATTTAAGGAAATATTACATAACACTTAATTAATAAATAACTAAGTTTAGGAAGTTATACATTTCAGACGAACAGTGTTTTGCATAAATCCAATCAAAATAAATTATGAAATATTCATCATAAGGTACAATCAGTATGGTTTATACAATGAATGTTGTAAATATAATTTAAAAATATTAATTAAGAAATTTGGAATTGAAATAGTTTTATCAAGTAAGTTACTCAAGTACTAATTTGATTATAGATAAATGACATAAAAGAGGCATTTCTCTCCTTCACATTCTCTTATTATGTCTTATAAATATTCTGATTAATTATTATCCTGTTAATACATTTTCACTGAACTTAAAATAACTTTCTGTAAGAAGAAAGCGAATGGATTCTTTGGAATATTGTAATAAATTTGAAAAAATATTTTCGATTAAGATATGTTTGCAGTTTGTATTTAAATTTAATTATAATATCATATTGTGTATACAGTACAGATAAATTCACTCGCCGAAAAAAATGTACCCTATCTAATTAAAATTCTTTACTTTTAGTACCAATTAGTTTATTGAACAATCTTTTATTCATCTTCACTCAAAGGAAAATGATAATCAATCCACAAGATTTAGTTTGAGACATAACAATCTTTTATACAAATAAACCATAAACTAAACGTGTTTTTGAAACTTAAGACCAATATAATTTGAAAAGAAAAATAGTATAACATGCCAATCAGTATTAATAAGTGAAATATATAAAACTTATAATTATTTTAAAATCCTTCAGAAACAGTAAATATGTTTTCCCTCATAGAACTTTATTGTTTGCTTTGATTCTATTTTTATACAGAGAAAAACTCACCTAAGTACGCTGAAATACCAGGAAATAAACGACACGTAAGATCCACCAGTGGAGGTGCCCAATTAGTCACGATATTAATAGCCATAAATAAGGAAAACTATTTTAGATCATCTTTATAATTTTCCTGGAAATTACACGTAAACTTACTTCTTTATTTGTCTTACATTTCAATAAACTGAAGAAATACATTTATGTAGGCTATTGATTAAATGATATTAGTTTTACGTAAATCGAATAATTATAAATAAATTTCGTCACTAACAACTATATTTCTATTTCCATTGGATAAATCATTTATTACATAGAAAAATATCGTGTGGTAAAAGTTGTGTTTATTTTCATTGATTACATACGTTATTTTATACAATGTTTTATTTACGACGTTAAAAATTTTTTCGTTACACCAGCGCCTCTCTACAACTTATGTCATATCCTTTAAGCGCTGGGAAGTGCAGTTCTGGTTTTCAACTCGTATTTCCTTAAGTTTAAAGTTTCCCAGTTTACAACCTGGCCACGTTTCATAGCAACCTCAGTATGTTCCTAACTTACACAACTTGGAGAACATATTAGGCTCTAACAAAACTTTGAGGTTATGTTTTTAACGACTTCTTGAATTTAATACTTTAAATTAGTTGTTTACTATCAGTGTTATTACTAGGTTAAGTTTTATATTAAGAATTGAAATGTTTTATTAGAATAATTAATTTTATAAGAATCATAAATAATATGACTAGGAACATGGTGGACAAGTTTTTAAATTTATTAGAAAGATTGTTTGTGATAATATATGATAATTTTTAGCAATACACAATACATCGTTTATTAAATATTCTACATATTTAATCGTATAACAAAATCAAACGATTTACTATGTTTACTAAATACGATCACCTTACTGTTGGTACATTTTGTGGTTATATTAAAATAAATTTGTGTTGTATGTCGTTCACCTGTATTTTGTTTTATTAATACAGTGTTTAAGTATTTCATATATTATAGTATCAATAAAAATCACAAAATAGTCTAGTCAAGATTAATAAATAGTCCAAAAAATAAAAATATAATAAAATGTATCGTCTTTATTGAAGGCTTAAATTATGCAAAATAAGCTATATTGTGTATTGATGACAATTATTATCAACTATATCATAACGAAGAAACTACTAAGAAATAAAAAGCCCAGTCAACCGTGTTCCTAGTAGTATTATTAACAATACTTAAAAAAGGTAACTGTTCTAATAAATCATTTAATTTCCTAATATATAGCGACAACGCTGATTAAAAACTATTTTGAATTAATACATTTTGGAAGTTGTTAAAAGAACATAACCTCAGAGTTCTGTTGAAGTCCATTGCGTTTGTGTTTAATAACTTGTGTGAGTTGTGATCTCACTGAAGTTACTAATAAACGTGTCCAGGTTGTAAACTGTGAAAGTTTAAACTTGAGGAAATACGTGTTGAAACCACGTTCTGCACTTCCCAACATTTATAAGATATGAGAAAAGTTATAGAGAACCGGTGGCTAATGAACCTTCATCAGACTTGTTTGAGACTATGTTAATATACGAGTCTAACACAATACATTAGCAACTCCATGTTTTAAATGAAATGTTTGGAAAACATGGCATATATAGATGTAATAAATAATTTGTAAATGATTAAAACAAATTGAATTATATAAAGTGGTAAGTAACTCAAGAAAGTTATAACTATCTGAGTTCCATAAAGCTAATAATACTTAATGAATAGTTTACATTACTGTATTTGTTTGATTAAATACAATATACATTCAGGTTTAACTAAGTATTTTATAACTTCTAGGGAAATTATAAATGGATTCTATATATATATATATATATATATATATATATATATATATATATATATATATATATATATCTTTTATATTTTTGTTAGATGAAAGCAACTATTTATTGACACTCCTCATATAACTTGAGGGCCTTCACTAGTAGATCTTATGTATCCTTCTTCCCTAGTGTTTTAGGATACGTAGAAGAGTTCTTATGTGTAAAAAACTAGCTCAAAATAAAGTAATATAAACAAAATCTATACAATAAAATCAGAGGTAAAGGACTTTACATTGATATTCAGTATTCTCACTTATACTGTATCCGGACACTACCACGCAACATGGACATCCCAGACGTCTCTAGTAGTGACCACGTCGATTGCAACCATTGAGTGTATGCCATGTCAGTATTAAGAGAACTGAGCATGGATTCTTAGATGTAAGAAGATAATATGAGAACCTGAATAAGATGAGAGTATCTTTTAAGTCCTAAGTTGATACTGGGAATCATTCTAGGAGCATAATGACTCGTACCCTCCCCAAAAATAAAACAAACCGTTTATTTTTTTGTTTTATGAAGTTGGCTATGGTGGTGCAGTGCTGTAACACAGCTACCTAGGGACAAAGTGTTGAGGAGATTGTAGGCGATAGGTTCTATGCTCGGTTCTCTTATACCGACACGGTTTCCCTTCAATGGTTGCCATTGACGTGGGCACTACCAGAGAAATCTGGTGTGTCCATGTCGGATGATAGTCAAGGTTCAGATGTTATGAAGGGGAGAGATAAATGTGAAGGTGTCAAGCTTGTCAGCTGAAAATCAGACCAACACTAAGTGGTTTGGATTCCACGTAAAGCTGTATGTCCCTTAGTTTTAATAAATAGTTTTTTATGAGGAACAGTCAACCTTAGTTAGTAAAAATGACCTTAGTTAGTAACAATGACTACACTCATCTCATTTGCCCCTTATATTCGCCCATATATTAACCATCGGTGACTTAGAGATAAATAATGAATACTGTTTCTGAAAAAAAATCAAGAAGAATTAATAAAAATATATTGAGTGTCAGTAAGAAATATTGAGTAGAATGAAAACATTATTGCATTTTCCAACCAGAAAACAGTTGACAAGATAGCAATTTTATTGGGACATATACCTATGGGATGTAGTAAGAAAACATTAAGCCTAGACCAAGTCAATATCAACTTTATTAACAGCCTGTAATATAGTTAGTTACTTTAGTATTTATTCCATGAATTATTCAATCTTGAATTTATTCATTAATTATTTTCAAATTTTATCCATTAAGTTTAATTCTATACACTACCACTAGTATTGTATTTATACTAACATATAATACGTAGATATAAAAACTGTGTTGACAATTAAAATAAACTAATGTACTTGTTTGCTTAAAACCAGCCGAAAACCATTATTCGAAATAAAACGCATAAGCTGCAAAACGGTTTTGTACGAATACATACTATGAATAGCATGCACGATAGTGCTTATCATTAAATCTTTTAAGAGATATTCTAAAGTGAACATTTGTAATGATAGTTAAATTGAGGATATTTAACAAAGATAACTTTTTTAAATTAAAATGCATTATTTTTTATTGATTGCTTTGAATGTAGTACACTGTTTGATGAACACACCATAAATGTATAAAATACATTACAAATATTATTTATGTTTAAAAAACGATAAGTGTAAACAAGTGCTTTTCGTTAAGACAAGATTGTACCAGGTGCTGCTGAAAAAAGTAATTAACATTTTAATTAAATAAACGGGGGACCGCCTGAGGACAGTTAAGGGCGTGGTCCCCCCCTAAAACGGTAAGGGGTTTACTTTATTTTCTAGATTACATTTTCACTAATTCCTTTCATAAACAATAATTCGACTGACAATTATCTATAAACTATTTTGGTGCATGTTGGAGTTTCTTAACAATTTTATTATTATACTGTTTGCTTTGTTGTCAGTTAGCATTTATTATATAAAATAGAAAGTTGTAATATACTGTATATTTGGAACAAGTACTAAACGTCATGTTAAATATAGTAAAATATAAAGTGATGTCCTATCACAAACCTAAATCAAATAATTAAATCTGTTGTTTCCGACCTGCCTCACTGATTCTGTTTAAGCTAGCTAATCCCTCCTAGAAAAAGAGCGCAGGGGGGCACTCGGTAACTATGTGATCCATTGTTTCGATATACTCCCTAAATCGTATGACTGATATAGTGTCATAAACCCCCGTTTATATTTGCAGTAGTTATAACTGTCCATGCCAGTTCGGAAATTTTTATTTGGTAATTAATTACGTTTTACAACAATTTATTTGTTTATAATGAATTTTATTTAAACACAAGCACGCTTGTATTTATTTCTTACTAGGGTAAGTGATAGTAACACCAACTAACCAATCAACAGCCTCTCTTTATACTTTTAAACTGCATTGAACAGTGTAAAGTTGAGGGAGACAAAGGTAGTTGGACATTTGCCATCATTACGTGAAAATTATCAATCACGATTTTTCGATTTGGTAAAACCCAAAAATTTTTCTAGTGCTAAAAACTAAATTACATCTACATAAACATGTTATAAAACTACGTTATTAAACTAATAAACGTATCTACTTTAATAATTATCTACATTTTAACCTAGATCCTAGAGTGGGGTACAACAAAATGAACTTCTACATTACAAAAAAAATTCTACTTCTACAAAAAAAAAAGTGTAAAGAACTGCATTTTTTCTATACTTTACTCTTGAAAGTGTAACCCTTGAATTTTTTCAAGGCCCTACAGGCTTGTGCGTCAACTTTATTCAACAAGTAAAGTACCGACCGTTGGCTCAGTGGGGATTCGAACCTTCGACCTTGCCTTCCGATGTCCGAAGCCTTATCCAATGGGCCCCATTACGCCAGCAAGAAGTAAATGTAAGGAGACAATTTTTTTAAATCAACGGGTTGCATTTAAAAGTGCCAGTAAATATTCATAAACGTATTTGCACATCAAACAAAATTTAATTTGAAGCGCTGAAACCATCGGTGGAGTTGACAGCCCAACATTTGACTTGCAGATTCAACTTCCTGGAGAAGTTTATAATCATGTTATACTACCCCTGGAACATCTGCTTCCATGATTAATACTTGCATCAGGACATTTATGCAATCTCTATTTTAGTAACATGTATTTCCTTAGTTTTTGTATTTATTTTCCGGTTCCGTGGAAGCGGTTATGGTTGTTTGGTAGTGTTGTTATTTTTTCTTTACAATTTCTTTATTTTTCACAAGGCAATGCATTGATAAACAAACAAATCACAAGTGATTTTGGTGTTATTAACGTAGTTTCAACCGTTATTGTCCATTTTCACTTGTCATACTTTCTGCCATCTCATTAATGACTTGCCTAAATAATTTGTTAGATAATGGTAAAAAATTTTTCCCCTAGGAGTATTTTTATCTTCTTGAAATGTCAAAACCAAATTGGAGGTTCTTTGATATCGAAATATGTAATGAAGTTTTTAAGTTTAAATAGCAAATCAAGGCAACTGTAGTAATAAAAATGTATATTAAAACCATATTTATTTTCTTATATTAAAATGTATATGACAAGTTAAAAATTTATCAATAATCTGCAAGAATTGCTTATGCAAATATTACTTTTTGATTTTGTAAGAAAAAATCAAATTAATTGAGCTAAGGTGAAGTTTGGTTCAAAATTTACAATTTACATTTTTACTTGAGTTGTATGTTCTTTATCTAAGCATGTTTTCTCAGTGCATGAAGCTCCGGACTGTAAAGTTCAAGGTCCAAGGTTCGAATCCCCAACTGAGCTAACGGTCGGTTCTTTACTCACTTAGCAAAGTTCACGCATGGTCCTCTGGCTCCTGTTAATTGCAAGTGAAATTTTCTTGTAAATAAAAAAATTAAAGAAAATTAAACTTTATTTCTTCTAAACATAGATACACTAACAGGAAACTTAGTTAGTAGAAGTTCAGTTTCATGTTTTAACGGTGACCTCAATCAGAACCAAACTATTCTTAACTAGTGCTTCCAGCTATTAATTTATACTTGGCCTATTAGTTAATTATACACATTAAAAGAAAGTGGGTCTTCATTAATTAGTAGACTAAATAAACTCCAATTTAGTAGTCTACAATAATTTGTACACTCAACAATAATCATCCACATTTCACCTCGTATCGAGAATAAGTAAAGATGAAACAAAATAATATATTTTATTACTAATGTATGAGAAGTGTTTTAAAATCAAGTTAAACTCTAATATTAAGAATATGATAGCATCAAGGAGAAATCTTAAATATTTAAGTGCTTAAGTAGTATCTTAAAGTGAGACGTTCTTCAAGCATAATGTATCATAAAGTATAATACTTCTACATAGAATATAAATCCAACAGAGGATACGTTAATATCAAGTATATTTAACATCGAGTATTACTATACAATTGAGTATACGTCTACAAACAATATACATTATATCGAGTAACTTTACATCGAGTAACTTTACATCGAGTAATTTTACATCAAGTAACTTTACATCGAGTAATTTTACTTCGAGCATAAGTTAGGATTGTATATTTGGTATCCATCGTGTATATTAAAACCGTGCTGAGTATCGTTACCCCAAGCATTATTTAGCCTTTGACCTAACGTAAATAACTCTTATATTGAGTATACATTGACGTAGAGCATACACTACATCAAATAACATGGAGTATATTTTAACTAAGAGTAGAACGCTGATATTGAATTTCATCATTACTGTGTGTTATTTGTAACTACTTATGTTGTTTCCTAGTTGTTTTTCAATGAACAGTGCTCATTACCTGTTCCGTGAACTGCCACGGCGTAGGACGTACCCCTAATGATAGTACATAGGAGGAGGGGGCAGTATTGGCAGACGGCTCACTGACGCGCATCCACAGAAATACATGCCCTCCTACCCGCGTCATTCATACTTAGCCTGGCTCCCGTTCATCTATTTACCACATATAGACTTGTACACTTCTACACTTCCGTTCGGATATGACTAGTAAAAAGCCTCACTTACGCAATGCTTTACTTAGTCCTTGTTAATACAAGGTCTCCTATTTGCGTCATTACTATTTATTACTAAAACTTCGATCGTAGAGATATGGGTAAATATGACGGGCGAATGAGTAGATGAACGAGTGTAGTCACTGATACGAACTAAGGTCGACTGTTCCTTAAACAGAGCCATTTATTATTAGCCGAACAGCTTATCAGGTAATCAAGGGACCTACAGCTATACGTGGAATCCGAACCACTATCAATTGACTAAACTAATCAGCTAATTTACAAGCCTTCACTCTCTTCCCTTCACAACATCCCATCTCTGAATACAACCAAAAACGACACACTAGACTTCTTTAGTAGTGACCACGTCGATAGAAACCACTGAGTGGTAATAGTTTGTTTTATGTAATTTTTGTGGGTTGTTTGGTGACGTGTGTCGTGTGTCTTTAGATGTTAGAAAATAAAAATAATTTATTTATTTATTTATTTTATTTATTTATTTTTTATTGTTTTTGTAGTGCCTCCTGATATATTTATCTCTATGATAAGATATTCAAGGTTTAGCTATGTTGCACAAGAGTGTGAGCCAAGGAGTGAAGTTGAGATGAGAGTGTGAGTAATATCTGTCACGACCCCCATTAGTTATAAAATCTAATTTAATTATTCATATAATTTATTAATATGAGACCATTAGAAGGCTTTTTGAAAATGTTTAACTGCCATCATTTTAAAAACTATATGTTTAGACATAAGGCCTTTCAATTTGAAATGTGGTATTCTACGATCAATTTTTTGTACTAAAATTCAGTACATCTAATTTTTTTTGAGATATTTAATATTTTGTTAAAAACACATGCAAACCTACAGACAGAAATCAAGTCGAGAATAGAACATACGGTGATATTTGCTTGTATTGACATATTATGAGGACCGAGCGTAGAACCAATAGTCTACATTCTTCACGAAACTTTGTCCCCAAGTAACTGGCTTACAGCACTGTGCCACTAGTGCCTGATTTCATGCTTATTTCCAACTACCATCCATATGAAACAACTTTCACTCACCCTTATTTGCACAACCATTGGTACCACAGCCAACATTTATATACATAAACATTTCAGTGATTTTGATTTACAAGGTGTGAAAATGCATTGACCCCGTTTTATTGATAACATTGGTTAATATAAAAATATTTAATTTTTCAAAGGGTTCAGATCTAAAATGACATAGTTAAAGTAAAATATTTTAAATGCCAGTTTACTTCAGCCTACAGTCCTGTGCGTGAAGTACAGACGGTCAACTCAGATGGTGATTCGAACTTGACCTAGTTCTCCGCAGTCCAAAGGCATTAGCCCCTGAGTCACCACACGGTATACTACTGTCTTATATACAGTAGTCACTTATATTTTAGTAATATCACAAAAATGTTCATAATAAAGACCTTACATCAGTTTATAAATAATGGTAAAAAATGTTTCAGTAATGTCATGAAAGAGAGAAATATGTTCGTTTCAATTTATTGTGACTTCACAAAAACGATATCCTGATATGCATACATTTTATTTCTAAAGAACATGACATGACTCTCGTGGGACTCGCTGGAACGTTTCATTCGGATAAACGAGTCTGCTACGTCACTCAAGGGACGCAATTTCACATCACTTAATCCGGCCGCAGGTGCCATTCCGGACCTATTTTTATTAATAAATAAGAGTCCTTAAACACCTCTGACTGTTTTATGTTGTTATATATATCTTCCATATTTGTTATCTATTTAACACACAATAAAACACAACACTTTAACACTTAAGTTGACACATGACAGAGAATGTAAATACTTAATTCCCCTCACCAACTTTGAATATTTTACACATAAATGTTTGCGAATCTGAAGATATGCCTTATATGTAACATCAGCTAGAAAAATTAAACAAAAAAATCACCATAATACAGTGTGTTATATAATTTATTCAGGAGCATTTATAGTGACTGCTACAATTTAACGAGGTTAAGGATAGTGGTATGTTAACATTGACTCCCCCTACCCCCAAGCCTAATCAAACTCTTTATTTAATATGACAAAAAAGATAATGCTCAAAAAGACAAACCATTTAAAAGCTGATGGCATTGTATTGTAAATATGCATATAACATATATTCAGAAGAAAAGTAAACATAAAACTCTTGCTTTAAAAAAAATAAAAATCTAAGTTACTGGAGGTAATTAAATTTGAATATTTTTTAATACAGTACAAGTAAACGTCACACAACACAAATTTATTACAATATAAGCACAAAATGTACAAATATATTACAATACAAGTACAAAATGCACGAATATTATGGTGATCGATTTCGGTGAATCACGCTCACCTTCCTCAGATCAGAGGGATTCACAAAAGAAATTTCTTTTCACAAACACGTATTATGCTAATTAAAAAACTATTTTTTAATATTACATAGTTAAAGATCACCAGGAAAATTTAAAGGAGTTAAAAAAAATAACGACTATCTAATTGCAATTCAGTAACTGTCAATTTGAGGTAAAGCCCAATTAGCATGAAACCAGTAGAATACATTGTGACTAATTACCTGATTATTAATGCAGTAGAGTTTGATTCCAATACTAACCTGCAACAAATGATTTATTTAGGTGTCAATTACTGTAATTTAGTTTTTTACCAAACTAAAACTACCTTTTACCTAATAAAATACATTAAGCTATTTTAACCACTTTATTTAATATCAAATGCACACAAAACTGTATAAAACCTTGGTAAGAAATGGCTAATACGTAAGCCCTAGATAGTGGAACTTTTGTCATTGTTTGATTACCATTATTCCTAAAATGAAATTGGAAAACGTGTGTGGGAGTGTCAATATCACTTCTTGCGCTTCTACTATACACAATCTACACTCTCTAAAAATGTCAAGTCACTCGGGCGTATATTTGGGGAGTCATTAATTAAAACATCACATTTTAATTGTTTCCTGAAAATACGCACATTAATGTCGACCATCCAACCCACACAGACAAGTAAAGTGATGATGAAGAGACCCCTGCACGCTTCACGTGACAAGCCCGTCATTTGATAAAACTATTTAGTATTGCTGATAGGATTTACTCGCTGCGCTCTTAATAAAAATATGATACGAGTTAAAATTAAACATCAAATTAAAAAAAAGATCCATACAGAAATACGTGCGTACACGCCTCCCCCCCCTCCACGTAGCCACACGCACACTTACATATATCTATACCATTTAGCGTTAGGATTCTAGTTTTCCATTCCAATCAAGTAAAACAAGGCAACAAAAGCATAGGACCTTAACACTTCTATGCTTTAAAGTACTTAATATTTTTACCACTCCATTTTTCTGAAAACATATTTACATCACATTAGTTAATATTAATATTTTCTCTCCTACGAACAATTTATTAGCCTCTCCTCTACCCCTCCTTTGCAGCTATGCCGTCTGAGTTTGATGGAAAGGCCAATTTAATTACGACACGAGGAGTCTTTACAGCTTCAACCCTCTGCCAGGACTGCTCTCTACTAATATTTCGGGATGTCATCTAGAATTGTTTATGAGACTAAATAGGAGGGGGCAGTTTTGCATGGAGATTGATAGTCAATTACATAATTGTATGGAGTATTTTGTTTCCAGGTATATACAGGTGGAAAAAATGGGAACGCTTTTATAACTTTTTTATGATTTCACTTCTAAAAATAAAATCTTGTTCATGATCATAGTTACAAAGAACATACTTTTTGACGGCATTAGTGACATTTCATCTTTTCAGGGGAACGGCCCGTGAGAAGTTGAACGAATATCTTCAATGTAAGTCTAGGTTGAGTTTGGTATCGACTAAACGGTCTATTCAATAAAAATTAACTGTCGCAAACCAGAATTCCAAAGGTTTATTCTTTCCAGAGTAGCGGTCATTTGAATTTTAAAGTAACTAATTTTAACAATATTATTCCTTCGCTATTTAAAGGTTTAAAGTGAACTATTCTGATCAAAAACTATATTTTATAGAGCACAGTTACTAAAAAAATTAAATTATCAAATTGTCTATGGGAAAATTAACGTTGTTGTGAAAGCGTTTCCATATTTTTTCCACCCTGTATATAGCGAATGGTTTTTTGTCAGCTACAATGTTTTTAATATTTAAAAAGATATAAAAGCTGTGTTTTATACTTTTTTAAAGTCATTAGATTATAATAAAAATTAAAATAAATAAATAACAAGTCATCTCCTGTCACAAAGCTAAATCAAATCCATCAAGCCAATTAAGACTTTCCCCACTGATTCTATTTACGCTAGATAATCCTCCTTAAAACATTGCAAGGGGCATTCTGAAACTATGTGATCCATTCTTTGGATAGATTCCCCACAATTGAATTTAAATAATTTTAAAATAATAGGTTCAGTTTTAAATGTTTCCAGTTGATGTAAGTATTTGAAAAGATTATAATATAATTAATTTTATTACAATATTTGCGATCGTTATTGAGAATATAAAAATGGTTTACTTCATTTTAGCATTTATTTTATATACAAATAGACATATTCAATGCTACACTTGGTATCTTTATTTATCAGCTGTTTTCAGGTACGTTAATGTTTAATATTTTAACCAGCGGTGTATATTAAACATTATGTATATGTATATAGTATACCTCTGTAGATAATCGAGTTATTGGCACAAATATTCATATTATATGAAATATATATTGTAATATTTATTCAAATGTAACCCCTTTGTTCAGTGAAAATTA
Organism: Stictocephala bisonia; assembly: GCA_035578905.1. Lineage (NCBI taxonomy): Eukaryota > Metazoa > Arthropoda > Insecta > Hemiptera > Membracidae > Stictocephala > Stictocephala bisonia. Next base: position 148,554 of record JAQJVL010001211.1, on the reverse strand, counting down.
ATTATAAAAAGTATGATGGGTATTTAAAATGTATTAATTTGTGATAATGACTGGAAATAGCTAAAGTAATCATACTGAAACTGTATACCAAACAGATAAAAAATGTATCATAGAGTTACAAATGGAAGCCTTTCCCTAACAAGGATAAATCCTTGATTTAACGGACCTCGATTTAACGGACCCCGATATAACTGATTTCGGATTTAACGTACAGTTTACAGCTGTAGTACAGTATACCACTATATACAGCGCACTTATGTCATTTGTACGCGACAAACTGAATTTTAAAACGTGCAATTTTTCTAAGGAAACTTCAAATATTCATCAGTTATAGATATTATTCAGTATATCCTGCATACCCATCATATTGATATATATTTTTAATTCTTGGGTTAACAATGAGCTTGTAGCATCACAGTTTATTTTATTAAGGTGTGGCAATCTCATAACAACTTGGGGTGTATTCACCCTGATTTAACAGACAATAGCGCCCCATATAGTGAGTTAAGTCAAGTTTGTATGGCAAACAAATTGCTGTGCGAAAACAAATTTTCAATCAACTGACAAGTTTTGGTAAACATTAACAAACGACAATAACTGCCTAGCCACAACTATAAATACACTAAACTATATTGAAATACAGGTTGTCATAGTGGTGAGTACTTTGGTTAACAATTCAAGTACTGCTTCAGTGTAAATTTTACCTTTTTTATTAAATAAATAACATTTTGAATACAATGTGATTACTCAAATAATATTTCTGATTTCTGCTATACAAGTCGTTTTGACCTTTATATTTTTATTAATATTTGTATGAGGCTTTTATTTATAAATTAAAAATAATTAACATTTTAAAATATGACCTAAAAATTGGAAATCATAAAATTCAAATATTAACAGTAAAATAATTGAGAAAAGAACATGTCAGATATAAAATGAATAAAATGACATATTTTAAATGTATCAAATTATTATTTTCAGTCAGAATGGATTTTATCCTTCAGAACACCTGTTATAAAAAAAACTTTAGCATTATTTTTCATATTTGAAGTTTATATTGATACTTTTTAAATATATTTAACAGAGGTACTTTCTTAAAATAAAGATTATAGTTTCTTACGCTGTAAACGTATTGAAATTTACACACAAACGAAAATATCCAAAACATTTTATATTTCTGTGCTACAGATAAACAGATTAGTGACATATTAGGAACTGATTAGCCTGTATGGGCATGTTCTTTTATAGTTCTAAGATATATTTTAGTTATAATTTTATTTGAAGATGTAAAAAATAAATCAAATTAATTATTCAATTTCTTTTTGTTGAAGAACTGATCCAATTACAAGAATAATTTCGATAGCATTGAGTTGGCCATTTCTCTCCACGAAAAACATGAGTTTCAATTTCAACAATTCTTTCGTGTAATAATGACTATGTCGTGACACATAAAGTGTGATTTGATGGTGAATAACTGCTCTATAGTAGACCATAATTTCGTTTTTGTAAAAAATTGAGTATTTTTATATTTTTACAGTTAATTACCGTATGTGAATTAAGTGTGTCAAAAAAAAAAAAAAAAAAAAAATTAACACCTTCAGACCAGAAATTAAAAATTAATATATTTAATATGTGTTAAAACTATATAAAACAACGAGTTTGTTAAGACAAACATCGTACGTTTCCTTCCACGTACGAACTTTGGTTCCTTCCACGTTCAGTGTTCGAAAACTAAGGCAAAAGTGGCTAGCAAGTGGAATTAATAGTGAGATAGTTATAATATTAAACCCTTATAAATAATTATATAAGTTTATAAATAATCATACTCAGGATAATATATTAAACAGTTTCTAAATAAATCACATTAATATTTTGTTCGTAACATTGGTTGCTTTAAAAGTAATTGTCGGTTTATAATTGGTATACATGCACCAAAACGCATGCATTCCTGAAACATAAACGATAGCCTATAAATTATGGTGAAAATAAAAAGAACTCGATGTACTTATATTTTTATTCAATATATTTAATTTGTGCTTATGCATATAGTATTTCTATGTTGTTTAAATAGTTTTATAGTATTATTGCTCTAAATAAACTTTCAGTGTTTTAAACATTTCTTGATTGTAAAATATTTACTTCTAATATAACGGTGTGTTTATTATTTAAAATAGGATATCGTTTATATTTCAGGAATGTAATGTATAAATAGTGTAGTTGGTTAAAGCCTAATTTATTCATCTAAAAAGGTCCTCAGTTCGATCCCAATCAGAGTCATAACAATGAAAGAGATCAGCTGATAAACACAGGATGTTCATTTGTCATTGGTCTATTAATTAATGACACTTTCTAAGGAATAGTCAGCCTTTTTTTGTAACAAAGACTACATTCACTCATTTACACTCATCATATTCATTTGAAATCCATATATTGACGATCGGTGTCATAAGAATAAATAAATAATAATAAAAATGAATAAATACTCTTATGAACTTATAAATAATCTTCTCGTAAACAAGTATAATGGTTCATAAAAGTATTGAACACTTCTCGAAAACAGTAACAATGGGTGAAAGTCACTGGTATGTTAAGAGTGCAGCGTTGCCAAATTTACGAGCGTATTTTTGGTGCAGTAAATCTGGCACCGTTGCACGAACCAGGTCACGGTTAAGTCAGCTATGAAACCGCTTAGCACTTTATAGACAATGTTTCTTTACATTTTCGGTCGTCAAAGGGATTTGTCTGGAATGTATAGAATAAATCGTGTTTATAGCAGAAATTCTTCCTAATTATTATTGAATTTGTGTTCAAAAAAGTTATGACAACCGTTTGTGAAAATGGCTTTATTAACGAACATTTTTTAAAAGTAATTACTATGTAAATTTCGAAAATATACTATCTGCAATTTTTCATAATGTAAAACAACAGTTATTATAACATGATAAGCAATTTTAATTGATATTACAATTGTTATAGTAGCAAAGCAGAAGTACAGCTGTTGAAATATTATTAATTAACGTGTCTTATCAGCAATACTATAATCAGCATTATCAAGTGACGAGGTTGACTCTTGAAACTTGTAGGGGTGTCCTCTAGATTACATTTCTAACAGAAAACTATACTATCTGATTAGGATATCACAGTGTAACAAACCATACGTCATATATACGTACTTTTCTCCTTCCGTACATTTAGTTTATGTCCAAATAAACATTTGTTTTGAAACCTTATATGAGTAAGTGGTCATGTAATATGTAAAAATTATTAAGTTCACTACCCTATATTATTTTAACAATGAAAAAAGAAGAACAGTGGTAATTAAAAACAACGTGACAAAATACATTTGAAGAATATAAAACATATGATCAAATATACAGTCAACTACAAAGTAATGTTTACAGGACGATTTACTATAAAAATACTTGTAGTCAAATAAAATACGCTTCTCTCTCTCTCTCTCTCTCTCTCTCTCTCTCTCTCTCTCTCTCTCTCTCTCTCTCTCTCTCTCTCTCTCTCTCTCTCTCTCTCTCTCTCTCTCTCTCTCTCTCTCTCTCTCTCTCTCTCTCTCTCTCTCTCTCTCTCTCTCTCTCTCTCTCTCTCTCTCTCTCTCTCTCTCTCTCTCTCTCTCTCTCTCTCTCTCTCTCTCTCTCTCTCTCTCTCTCTCTCTCTCTCTCTCTCTCTCTCTCTCTCTCTCTCTCTCTCTCTCTCTCTCTCTCTCCCCTCCCCCCCTCTCTCCCCCCTCTCTCTCCCCCCTCTCTCTCTCTCTCCCCCTCTCTCTCTTAACCAGATAACACTTCATTGTTACATTAGTAGCGATATAACAAAAGAAACTTTTTCTAAGAAAACTCTACTAAATATATTATCATCATTTGATATTGTTTAGAACTGTTAATAGTAAGAAGAGGTAATTATAAAACATTGAAGAAATTGAATTGAACCTAATTTGTTAAATTTGGCGATAAAACATTGTAATTAAATTTAAATCATATAAAAGAAACTTCAATTACTCAATCGTAAAGTTTAATTATTGAAATTCGTTAATTTATACTATTGAAAGTAATTGAACCAATACTATTTACTTTTCCGAAAATCATAAATATTTCGCTTTACATCGGCAAATTAAATAGACTTACCTTACTCAGACAGACATTATTTGACGGATAATTTTAATTTCATTTAGTTGATTGATTACTTTTACCGTTAAATTAAGGCTAATCAGTCTCTGATTAAGTCAAAATCAAATTAGGTGCAAAAGATTTGATTGAACTTTGATTTCATCCAATGTCCTCGTGGAATAAATATTCATTTCAATAAAATTAAGTCGATATTCAATTAAATTTTTATTTGTATTGTATATATATTTTACTACAAATAATAAGTTTGTCTGTAGTTGGCAAAAGGCCATATTTATGAGATAAAAGTTCTCAGTTCAATCCCACTCAGAGTCATAAAAAATGTTTAAAGGGGTCAGCTGATAACCACCAGCTATTAATTTGTCTTAAGCCTATTAATTAATGACACTTTTTAAGGAATAGTCGGCCTTAGTTTATAACAACGACTACATTCACTCATTTCCACTCATTGAACTCATTATATATCCATATCCTGCGTGGTGGCCCAAGGTTCAAATCCCTACTGAACCAACGAATAAAGTTAACGCACAGGCGAGTGAAGTTTAAGAAAAAGAAAAGTAAAAATAAATATTCTGCCATTTCGTGATGATTGATGTTCTAAAAATAAAGGAACAAAATTAAATTATAAATTATGGATTAGTTTCAAATATAATATTTAGTCTTGTATAAGTAAGAAAAATGAAGAAAAATTGAGATTTATAAACTTTATTCACTACAGCTTTATTGTCTAGACATTAGTGTCACATGACTAATTAAATCGTACTCGAAGCGTCGCATGTCTTTCATTAACGTCATTGCCCTCTCACTGGGATAACTTAGACGTCTGCAACAATTATAGATAAACACACAAAATGAACTATACTGCAAGCACAAGTTCTTTAATAAATAGAACGTTTATATTTTTATGACTGTTTAATTTAGATGTGTTTAAATTAAAAAAAAAAAAAAACTTATACAATTAATCAGGATAATAATCCAAATATTGTATGACAGTAAAATATAATGGTTCTCCGCCTATCATTTCAACACAAAATAGTGAAATGGCCCACAAACTTGTTATTCAATTTTAAAGAATAATTGAACATAATTACGTAAAGAAAAATAACAAAATAACATTACTTTATTAGTTATGATATCATTTATTTAATTCTAATTGAGTTTTTAGATTCTTCCATAGCAAGAACTACATATTAGTATAATTTTGTTTCTTGTTTTGGTATGGTAAACTCATATATGCAATCTTAATGCAATGCTAAAATATAAATTGTTATTTCTAGTCAAGACTTAAGGAACGAAGGGTTCTCTTTAGCCATCGCAGTGCCTGGGAATAAAAAAGAATGCATAAGAAATACGCTGTTCTCTGTAACCAAGATAATTCCTTGGGAAGAACATTCTCTGAAGGTTGTTCCTTTTTATTCACGTTAATCTCGAGCAAAACACAGAAAAAATACAGTAATTTATTGACAGTATTTTGACAATATTAAAAAATGAACTATTACACATTTTTGTTTGCGAGGAGTAAAATATTTATACTGTAGAAGCAAATGTTAATTAAATATTATATCAATTTTATTGCTTATGGTTATACATTTTTGTAAACGACGCAAATCAGGCCAGAGGGGCTCACAATGAAATAGATTTGATTACTTTGTGCATCATCTCTCTGGTCTGAGGATGGTTAAGTGTGGTTTACCGAATATTTGTACATTTTGTACTTATTTTGTGTACAGATGATTTGAATTAAAAAAAGAATGTATTGTTAAAATAGTTTATACTTCTCTTCTTCAAATGTTATCACACGTTATATCTAAGTGACATATACTTTTCTCTGAATTAAAAAATGGTTCTAATGAATTGGCACAACTTTTCCCCCATATTAAACACCAAAAAATGAAACTTTGAAAATAACCTGTTTGATTCCCAAAAATGTTTTTTTTGCCATAACTCAAAAACTAGTCAAATTAGAGCCATGCTGTGATACTAATAATTTTAAATTGTAATTCACATCTTTCCTGAAGATTTAATCAAAATTAGCCGTTTTCGAGAAAACTCTATTTTTGTGTATTTTTCACCCATAAAAATAAAATTCCAAAAAACTGAAAAAGATCTAGAGATATTGGCTAAATACACCTAAATACCAAATTTCATAAAAACTGATCCATCCGTTTGGTCTCCAGCGAAATTCTTATACACACAGACAGACATACATACGGACATAAACCACAATGTTTTTTCGAAAAAAACATTTTTTTTCAGAAGACTCTAAAATGGATTTTTAGATCAACTTGTAAAACACTTTTTTAGACGATCACAATACTTTCTATTTGCTAACGCTTATGAGAGAAAGTAAAAACTCATATATTATAGACTATATAACTTGTTTAATTGGAAATTAGTTTAAATGAGATTTACTAAATTTAAATCATAATTATTTCGGTATAATTTGTTTATGAGACACTATTGAAGTTATAAATTATTTAATTATAAGAACATGATATCATTTAATACTTCGCAACATTCATTAACACAAATTGTCTTATGCTTCCATTATATCTTAGTTGACGTAGCTTAGGATATAAATTGAATTTGCGTGCGAACTCCTGAAAGTAAAAGGCAACCGAGATACTTAAGTAGAGATACTTAGCCTTGAAAGCATTCTGCTGCTGTCTTTTAATGAGGCTTTTGACTTGCTTGTTAAATCAGTTAAGAAACGCTCTTTAATTTGTCCAACGTTTGGGTCATGTTTAAACGGTAATATTGCTCATCGGTAAGCGGACATTTAACCATACTTCAAGAATAAATTATACAGTTTTAAAACAAATAAAATGTATTTCCTAACAGTTATAATTAAAACAATATAATTAAAAATTATAGTTATTGAGACTGTAATTCTAATCTAAAACTGTTTCAAAATTTATATAAATCTATTTGTGATAATTAACACATTTTTATTTTTGGTAATTCCCTCCCACCCACACATACACGCATAGTGGTGGTGGTATACACGTACGGTGGGGAAGGCTCCACCAAACCACAAACGTAATGTGGTGATCGTAAACCTAACCTAACAAAACCAATCGTAACCTAATCAAAACTAACATAATCTAACCTAATAATACCCAACCTGACCTAAAAAAACAAAACCTTAATGCAACTGGTTCATTAGCAAACTTAGTAATAGTTCAATTGATTGTAAATCCCCTGCCACATTCGTATGATCAAATCAAATAAACATTTATTTCTTGTAAAATTACAAAAAGAAAATATGACAACATACATATGAAATAATGCCCACATGGGCATAAGTCTTACTGGATGGTCTTAATATAGAGAAATAAAAAATATAATTGAGATGTACAAACAAAAGATAAACTTATAATAAATATGAAAATATACATGTCTATATACATGTCTAAACAGCTTTTTAAGTGTAAACACAAAATATATACAGATAGATAATATAACATGACTCATAAAAATAATGTAAGAAAAAAAATAAAATGAACACAAAAACTAATAGAATGATGGATCAGCATATACTAAGTTATAATCTGAAACTAAATAAAAATAATAAGTCCGTAAAATTTTAGTACCCACAACGCTATATTCATGCAACAAATTATTCTTCCGTTTTTCCTCATTTTCGTATTACCGGATTTTGCTCTGAAAAACTATAAAACATTTTTGTATTAACTACTATAAAAAATGTGAGCAGGACAATTGACAAGGGCCTTATTCTATAGTAATACCTTATCGTACATTATTATCATTAGTATACAAATATTATTACATGTTATTTATTAGGTGTCTTATGTTACAAAAACACTATAGTTATTAGTAAAAATAAAAATGATTGTAATAAATCATTCCTGAGGCAATAAAATTGAAGTAAATTGTGTCAACGTTATTTCTAAATTTACTTTATTATTTATTGTTCTTTTAAACCAATCTCTCATGAAATTTAATAAAATTCAATTTATTAAGTAATCGGTAATCGTGTATTGGGCTTGTTAGCTGATAGTCAGACCTTTGTGGTTCTGATTCTACATAAATCTGGAGGTTTTTTACTTGGGCCTAATTTTTTTAGAAACGCAGTTACTGCTTTTTTTGACCTACATGTTGTAATATTGTTTAATTACTTATAAAATAAACGAACAGTATTTTTTAAGTCTGTTGAATAAATAAACAGTCTGGATGAAATTTCATTCATGTCGTCAGGCAAATTTGTGGTTTGAATAGGTTTACGTACAAATTCATGGCATAGCAGTGCTGCAACATTACTAACTGCACGTGTGAAACAACAGGCCTCATGAACAGTTTTTTTTTTTTTTTTTTTACTTTTCTTTTATTTATTTATTCTTAAGAAAGAACCTTATAATAAATAAATAAGGTTAAATAAATCTCTTGATCCATATTCACATATCCATCAAGATATGGGTGAATATGGATTTCGAATGAGTGTGATGCTTGTTAATAAACGAATGAATGTCGTCATTGTTACAAACTAAGGTCGACTATTCCTTAGAAAACGTGATTAATTAATAGCCTAATGACAAATTAACACCCGGTGGTTACCAATTGCTCCCTTTCAAAATTTGTTACTAGTCGAGTTAGGATCGAACTAAGAACCTTTAGCTTATGAATCTACCAACCAGTCATCACCAGACGTGACAACGTGTGCATCTTTGGCATGAAAACGTGCTAATTTGGAGCATGTTATCGCGCAAACTCATGGTATGACGTGCACAATTGTGGCATAACGGCAAGAAAATTCGTAGTGGCATGATTATTGCAAATACGTGACATACTAACATGCGTGTAGCAAGAACTTGTTTAAATTCAAGCCATGAATACATAAAGGTTAGTTACAAACCTTTAATTACAGCTTTACAGTAAAAATAAATGGTACCAGGTAACTGGCACAAACTTTCTTCCTTTCCCTTTGTCATGTCAGATTGTTTAAAAAATAAAAAATTGAAGGAGGTAAGAATTCACCTAAATAAAAACAGATGTTCAATTAATTAGATTTCTAAAGCATGTATAAACGCAATACTTATTTTATTTTAAATAAAAATGAGAAAAAAAAATCTTCAAAAACAGCTGTTTAATTAATCACATAGCCAGATTTTATTTAAACAACCTTTAACCACTTGAATTGTAGCTTCTGGCCTTCACCGCCATCTCCAACTTAATGGGGTGGAAAGTAAATAATTTCAAACTGTAGTTCACATATTTACTGAACATTTAATCAAAATCGTTAGAATAAAGCTTGAAAAATTTGCTTTTTTAAATGCTTTTGCTTGTAAAACATTTTTATAGCTAAAATACTAGTCAAGTTAGAGATATGCGGTTTTTACAAAAATATTTAACATTTTTATTCATATCAGTCCTGAAAATGTAATCAAAATCGTTAGAGCCGTTTTTGAGAAAATTTTATTTCTGTATGTCTTTTGCCCATAAAAATAAAAAAAGTAAAATTTCAAAAAAGTTAAATAATAGTCTAGAGATAATAGGCTAAATACACCTACATGCCAAATTTCACAAAAATGAATCCATCCGTTCAGTCTCCAGCTAACTGCACATATACACGTACGGACAAACACCAACATTTTTTTTCTGTTCAGAGAAAACTAAATTGGATTTTTAGATCAACTTGTAGACAAATGTTTTTACAACGACATTACTTTTTCTGTGCTAACTCATATGGGGGGAAGTAAAAAGAGTTAAGGCTCTTTTGTAAAATTTGAATATTTGAGTACTGTAACTTAGAAAGATCTTAAAGATAAGTTTTTAATTAAAATTAATAATTAAGGAATGCGATATTCGTTTTTAGGAGGGAAAATAGATATTGATGTTGTGTACACAGGTTTTTTTGTGTGTAAAACATTTGTTGTGTAAGTGGTTCCTTCTTTTAATTTTGTTTTAAACAATTTATATTTTCTGTGGAAATTTTCTATGAATTTGCGTTCATTGGGTTAATATTGACTTGTTAAAAAAGTCGTGAACAAATGTTAACAAGACATACCTCAGTAACATCGCACTAACAGTCTCTGGTCACTAGTGTTGTAACTTCTGATACAACTTAAACTTTGAACAACGTGACTGTATACCTTAGGAATTATAAATGTTAACAAAATATACCTCAGTAACATCGCACTAACAGTCTCTCGTCACTAGTGTTGTAACTTCTGATAAAACTTAAACTTTAATCAACGTGACTGTTTAACTTAGGAATTCTAAGATCTAATTAAGACCTTAAGGATTTCCCCCGAAGCTTGGGTAAACACCAAACCCCTGTTAACTTATTCACCAGGCCGGATCTGGCCAGGGGCCAAATTCCCCAATTCCATTACCAAAGTGGCAGCCTTATCTATTCAATTTTGTCAAAATAATAGAAAGTTAATGATTATACCACACATACATTGAAATGAATATACACGTGTACGTTTGTATCAGTGAGGAAATAAATAACACAAATAAATGGGAACGCTTTTGAATAAACTGCTGACCTTATATAATTATAATTATGACAACACAAAAGATAATTAAATGTCTAGGATATTAGTTAGAACTACTTACTTGTAATCAGTTTTAACGTTACAATTACAAATGTAAGCAGATAGGTGGTACTTTATAACTGTAGGTTGTTATTTTTTTTTTAAGCGTACAATTGTGAAGAAATTGTAAAGCCCTCACCTTATTTTTCGTAGGACTATAATAGCAATCTACAGATAAAAGTATTTATTAAATCCAAAAAAATAATAACTTAGTACATGGAAATATTGAAATAAGGAGTGGCTGTGTGGTTAAAATTGTGTATTTACAACCATAGATTTACAAGTTTGATTCAACCAAACAAATGTAACTCGTATATCTTTACGATTATTTACTTTTCCCACTTTACTACTAAATTTTAGCATAAAAAATGTATGTATGAATAAAATAGCAGCAAAAATTTGAGATAGCTTTAAAAATTTTCAATTCAAATCCACCTATAAACTCCAAGGCTATACCAGATATAAAACTTGATATAATACGAGATTATATAGTAATATCTAGACTTTTAAAATAGATAATTTGAAACTATTTGTGAAAACTCTCTATGTATGATTATTAAAATCCAAGAAATCAGCTAAAAGAAACGTTTTTGAGTGCATAAACAATGATTACCTTCAAGGTTATTGATTCAAATTTATTTTTAATTAATAACAATGAGTATTAAAAAGCCCTTTAGTGAAAATGAAAATAAATACAGTGTAAAATTACAGTGGTTTTTATGCAAGACGTACATAACATTTTTTGACTTGGTTAGAAAGCATAATTGGAGATGGGGGCCTTGGACCTATTGCACAAACTGCAAGCCATTGTATGAATGAATACGTTTTTTACAACTGTTTTAAACTACCCCTTTTGAATATTACTGTATTAGTACCATTTTCCAAATGGGTTTTGATTCCAGTTTTAAATTTATAATTTATAGAGCATTAGCCTGAAATTTTATAAAATCAAGTAAAAATACACACGTTTACAGTAAAAATACGTTTTTATTTCGATGTAAAGTTATTATTCAATATATTGTATTTTCAAGGCTTTTAGTGGAAAAATGTAGTTATTTTAGTATTATATTAAAAAAAAATTGACCTTAATAATCATCCGTTAATTTAATGCCATTAACGTAATTTTAATTAAGTTCGTGATCTTATCCTACCATAGAGGAGAAAGAAACAGAGGTCACATCCAATATTTTGCTAAATGGATGTCAAGTAGTTATTTCTCCAGTTTTCCATGGAGAGCTAGCACCTTGTCAGTCCTTTTTTATGTCCCCAACATCCTCAAGATAAATGTTGAAATATAACCTACAGATTGATCCAGATTTAAATTAGTTGTAATCTCTATATAACCGCCACTGATATTTTCGTTGTGGTGATAAAAAAGCGACCTCTGTTTATATTTTATCTGTGGTACTGCTTAGTATTTCTTTTTAACTACAGTACTTCTTGAAGTGGTATCGGAAGATTCAACACTATTTGTAGGTACTGTTTTATTCTTTATTCGTTAGTAAATTCATTAATATTTAATGTTTGATCTACAAATTAAATTTTTTATCTTCAAGGATTGATCCGGATTCAGCATATATCCGGATTAAGAAGTGCCGAATAAACGAGGTTGTACTGTAATTAAAATAAAAATATTTAAACTCTTACGAGTTTGATATTGGTAAATTGTATCAAATAACTTATGATAATGTGTTTTAGTTAGTAATAATGCTTATGTTGCAAATTTTGCTAAGAATAGGGAAGAAAGAATATTCTATGTCAGTTGCAAGTGTAGAAACGTGCTCAAAGCAAGGTCTTGCCTCCTTCACATAATGAAAGGCCCCACTTGACTACTCACTTTGACAAACCACCATATGACTGATTACATGAGTGTCCTAAATAGGATGTCATTACTACAGTCATATCTGTATAGCTGTACAACAAGCTCATAATATTCTATAAATTGATAAAATTATGTACAACATGAAGCTTGTTTAGAAATGGAAAAGTTTGATGCTTTGTTTGTTGATATAAGACAGTGTTAAACATTTTCAATGTAAACCAATCTACACGTAAGCCTTGAGGATATAAACATTATGTAATGCAAGGATACGGGAATGTATAGATTGAATATTTCCATAGATTCATTTCTACTTCTAGCCTTCGTTTAATGCTTGCTATTTCACAACAAATGTAGGTGCTATTGCGTGAAAAATTAAATTCCAATTTGGGTGGTTATTTGAAAAATTGTAATTAGAATCCCATTTTTTCACAAATTTGTGAAGCCAATTTAGTGTATAATATACAAAACGTATGATATGTGTAATATGTAATAATACCAAAGTCAAAAACTTGCCATACAATTACAAAGAAGGAAAATAAAAAGTCTAACGTTAGTTTTGAAATATTATTTATAAGAAAAACACTTTCTATTGTATTTGAGTGTTAACCCTTTATCAAACAGAGCAAGGATTGTATAAATATATATATCGTATTATGAAAACCTCATTTGTTATATAAGATACGAACATTTTTCGTATTTTTAAACTACATCGTTTACGTAATTTTTGTAAAAAGACCAAACAATAAGTACTTTAAAAAAAGTGAACTTTTCAAATACTGGTCAACTAAACAGACAAATTAATAAACTAAAATAATCTATACGCACCTTACATATACACCTGTGTATTTTTAATAAACACAGTTTTTTCAGAAAATACCTCTTAATCTTTCTTATTATAAAAATAGATATTTATTATATTTTATCATTTGAAGGGGGAGGGAAGAGGGGGTGGTAGAAGAATAATTGTCTCTGATGGTTGATGGTAGAAGTAAATGCTAGGTACAAAATTTGAACTTATTCTAACTGTATGTTTAACAAAAACCGATAAATTATAAGAATACATTGTAATATGTGTGAAAATAATGGTAAGACATATACGGGATATTCTAGCCTATACAATTATTCTAGCCTTCCTTCACGTCAGTTTGCGTTACCTTTACCATCAGTGAAGATTATCCTTAATCTTCCTAATCAATAACAAGATTACATCGTTCGGTTTCATGTGCCGGAAATGCCTCTTCCAGCCTATCTCCTTACCTTAGAGTCATACAATAGAGGGCTCGGGTGAACTTGTTGTACTTTTTGGAACTCTATTTTTATGCGTTAAATTAGTAATATTCTTGTCAAAAATTCTTGACCCTAATTAATAAACAAATAGGATTTCGTAAGTATGCATAAAATGTTTTCCATTTTATTATTTTAGTAAAGAGAATTACTCGCATATTGTCATAAACACCTTTGTTATCGTTATACTTACATTTACTGTCATGGCTATGAAAATAAGAATACTTTTCACCGATACGGGTTCCGTGAAGCTGGTTTTTCTGTTCAGTGAAATTGCGATAGTTCATGTTCAGTTTTCACAGATAGTAGTAGCAATAGTAGTCCCCCTCTCTCTTTATTTCCTCACCCTTCTCTCTCTCTCTCTCTCTCTCTCTCTCTCTCTCTCTCTCTCTCTCTCTCTCTCTCTCTCTCTCTCTCTCTCTCTCTCTCTCTCTCTCTCTCTCTCTCTCTCTCTCTCTCTCTCTCTCTCTCTCTCTCTCTCTCTCTCTCTCTCTCTCTCTCTCTCTCTCTCTCTCTCTCTCTCTCTCTCTCTCTCTCTCTCTCTCTCTCTCTCTCTCTCTCTCCATCTCTCTCTCTCCCGCTTCCTCTTCCTCCCTCCCTCCCTCCCCCTTCCCCTCTATCTCCTTCTCCCTTCCTCCCCCTACCCTCCCTCCCTCTCATTATATTTCTCCCTTCCTCCCGCTTTCTTTCTCCATCTCTCTCTCTCTCTCTCTCTCTCTCTCTCTCTCTCTCTCTCTCTCTCTCTCTCTCTCTCTCTCTCTCTCTCTCTCTCTCTCTCTCTCTCTCTCTCTCTCTCTCTCTCTCTCTCTCTCTCTCTCTCTCTCTCTTCAGTATACGCTCTTCTTAGGCGTTCCCTTCGGTCATAAGAAAGCGACCTCTGTTTCTATCTTTCTGGTAATACACAATTTTTTTTGTTTATACTTCAGGTTGACATTATGTATAGTTATTATTAATGTTCACCTTGTACTTTACTTATACGTTCATTTACTCTGCCTGATAAGTTCCCCACATACATCAATAATCTATTGGGAATGGGTGGAGAAATATTACAAGAAGACCGGCCTCTCTCTACAAAAATTATATTATTTTACTTAATTCAAAGAACTTAATTTAAAAAATCAAGTCGAATAAAACGTTTTCACTTAACCCCATTGAGATTAATAAAATATTTGCTTTTTTATATCATTCCAAAATAACGCAAAACATTTAAAAAGCACAACGATTTTCTTCTTTTTTTTTAGCTGGATATTTTTATTTTGTCTCCATCTGACGGCATTTTTTGAAGCCAGTTATCTAGACTCTTAAGAGGTCGTTGTTATTTGGTAGTGGGGATTTCCTTTTTCCGGGAAACACTAGGTCTTCAGGGCATTGTTTGTAACTCAAGAGAGAATGACAGTTGGATGGAAGAGGCTGTATTTTTAAAATGACATTACTTACACACTTAAATTGTCCTTAATTACACCCTGTAATATTGGGACTATAATGTACATAATTATAATTAATGGTTCCTCATACTTGGTGCTAAAAATAAAGTAGTTTAAAAAATCAATCGCCAAAATAATAATAGAAATGCGTGTTGATGAGTTAAAACGTTCAATTCTTTAAAACATTTTTTAGGTTGGGAAAAAATAGTTGCTATCTTGGCTATGTTAAAGTGGCCTTAGTTGTCTTGAGCACGTTTCTGGACTTGACGTTGTAACATGCACAATACAAAGACGTCATTTATTGGCTACGTTAAAGTGACATCGATTGTCTTGAACACGTTTCTGAACTTGACGTTGTAACATGCACAATACAAAGACGTCATTTATTGGCTACGTTAAAGTGACATCGATTGTCTTGAACACGTTTCTGAACTTGACGTTGTAACATGCACAATACAAAGACGTCATTTATTGGCTACGTTAAAGTGACATCGATTGTCTTGAGCACGTTTCTGGACTTGAAGCTGTAACATGCACAATACAAAGACGTCATTTATTGGCTACGTTAAAGTGACATAGATTGTTTTGAGCACGATTCTGGACTTGAAGCTGTAACATGCACAATACACAATACAATGACGTCATTTATTGGCTACGTTAAAGTGACATCGATTGTCTTGAGCACGTTTCTGAACTTGAAGTTGTAACATGCACAGTACAATGACGCCATTCCTTGGCTACGTAAAGTGGCCTTAGTTGTCTTGAGCACGTATCTGCACTTGAAGTTGCATGCACAATACAATGACATCTTTTCTTGGCTATGTTAAAGTGGTCTCAGTTGTCTTGAGCATGGCAAGAAAAAAACATAAAAGTAAAAACATAATTTAGCTTTAAACTTGTTCTGTATGATCTGGGTAGTATATGAGTAAATCACAGTATATTAGTAAATCACAATATTATTTCTTCTATAGTCGATATTTTTAATCATACTTTCTCTCAACTTATTCAGTGGTTTTCATCAAATAAATTGTACCTAAATGTAGCCAAAACCAGTATTATTGAATTCCATCCTCAACGCACATATAATATTCCAAACATATTTTGCATGGGCGACACTATTTTGGACAACGCTCTGTCAACTAAATTCCTGCGAATCTATCTAGATTACAATTTGTCATGGGGCACTCATATTTCTAAGTTAGGGAGCCAGCTGAACTCCGCTATATTTGCCCTGAGATGTTTGTCTTCATTCGCCTTCAGTAAGGTCCTCAACCTCGCGTATTATGGCCTTATTGAGAGTCGATTGAGATATGGAATTCTTGTCTGGGGTTTTTGTAATTCTACTTTATTTAATCGAATATTTATCCTTCAAAAGAGGGCGCTAAGGATCGTTTGGGGTTCGTTGGGGATCGAGAGCTACCACAGGGCCAGCTGTAGGGAGCTCTTTCGGGCGAGTGGTATCCTCACACTACCCAGCCTTTTAATATTTGAGGTGGTGGTATATGTTTTTAAAAATAAAATCAAATTCCCTATCCATAATCATAACTACAATACTAGATGTAAAAACAATTTTACCATTGAAAAATGCAATCTGAATCTTTTTAAAAATTCTGTTTTTAATTTTGGCCCTAAATATTTTAATCTTCTCCCTCAAAATATAAAAACAATCAATAGTTAGTTTATCTCAGCTGAAAACATGTTTGAGAAGCCATTTGGTCGGGAGGGCGTTCTATACTATCGAAGAGGCTCTTATGCAGCCTTAAAGGGTGATGTTGGCTGTTTTATTTTTATTTAACTACCTTAAATATTTTTCTTATTGTAGCAGCTCTTACTGTAATAAAATAAATGTCAATATTGGCTTAAGTGTAGGCTATAGTGAAAAATTGTCTTAGAATTAATTTACTTATGATGTTATTTGTGTATTATTTTATGTTCTTGATTAATGATGTTATTTTTGTATTATGACTTGCATAGAAAACTGTAACAGTTCATATTGTGTCAATAAATTAATCTTGAATCTTGAGATTTATTGAGTTTGAGTACTTTTGTTTTTGCTCATAAATTTTTACTTTCATTACTATATTGTTTTATAGGTTTTTTACATGTCACTAAATAACTTTTGGCCTCAGTCATAGTGTAATTACACTATTACACTTTGATGGCCTAGTGGTCTCCGGTGCACCACACCCTTCCTGTGAGCTGTAATATTACACCCCCATTACAGATAATTCACTTACTTAAGATCAAATGGCTGCAATTACTCCGTTAACACTGTAACATTAATGACGCTTGGCCCCTAATGTTTTTAGACATGATAATAGAAAGAAATATAAGTATGAGATATAAAGATCCCACCAGATTTTGACGACTAGTTTTCTGTGGAAACGCCGATTTCTTATAACAATATTGCAAAAAAAGAAAAAAATCCTCTATTAACTATGAATATTACATTGATTGTAAGTATTTTTATTTCTCCTGAACAAGAATATGTTATCAAATTATTCATACAATGGATAATAACTGAAATATTAAACACTTTGGTTAGGTTACGTCAAGTATGATTGAATCAATTGACCGTGGATATATTGCTAAACTTATCCAACCTAATCTAACATGACCTAAACTGTTTTGTTAAATATATCAGTTTTATTTGTAGCAGGAAGAAATAGATACCTTATTCGTGTTTAGAAGAAAACCCTGCTTAAAATTAATGTAACTATTTTTATCCACGTTTTTGTCAAAAATTGGCATTTCAACAGAAAATGTTCTATGGATTGGTGTTCGTGGGGTTGATATTGAATAGTTTTAAAAAAATCGTGAAAATTGATCAGGACCACTATTTGACGAAAAGAATACAAAATAAAACACTTCCATAAAGATAAAGATTTTCTCGAGTGTTCATCTCAAGAAAATCTGAAGAGGAACTTTTTATAAAAGTTAGAACTTTCGAAAGGTTCCAAATGGCTAAATATACAGAAACTTCTATTCAAACAATCACCATTTGAAGGGTGTTTTTATTTACAATAACTTACAAAATCGTATATTGTTCCACTTTCAACTTAACTAAACTGTGGAAGGAAGTAATACAATTTTCTATAAATGTATTTTGTATCATAAATAGTATTTTTATCACCTAGGTTGGTAGACATAATTTACTATAAACATTTATTATACAATATTTAATTTTTATAAATTTGTTTTTGAAAAATTAAAGAAAGTTATCTATTAAAATTACGTTGTTCCAGATTGTGGATATTAAAGTCTGTTATTACTGGTTTGGGCCATTCGTATGGTTACCATACGATCAAATAAAAAAAATTATCATTCGCTGATAGGCCCAATTGGAAAACTCCAAGTAAGGTCCTCACTGTTTTGATGAGGTGGTCGCTCTTTGTGTCGTCACTTGTTGTATTTTATCAGAATGAGCTCTCTTTCTTTTAAAGAACCAGGTTGTTAATGTTCTTTTTTCAGTCACCATCTGACAAACAATCCCTTAGAAAATCTGTTTCCACAAATACTTATAGAAATCGGGTCTGCAGTCTGTTCATATTTTAATGTAAAAAATGTAATCGATAAATAGATCGATTAATTTTTATTCATGAAATTAAGTTAATCATTAACTAATATAATTTAGTAAATTATTCTGAAATCATTTAATTAAAGTTCTGAAAGTTACAGAAGGAAAGTTCACACTGGAGCCCGAAAAGGCAGTGATTAACTTATTACTACGTAAGTATTTTACTCGCTAGTATCAATTAAAAATCACATTTTTCAATTTGAGCAAATGGAGATTAGTTTTGTTGCCATACCGTATATCTTAAACAGGATAAGAGGGTTTTTTTATATATACTCAAACGCCTTTATGTAGCATAAACTCATAAGATGTATCTTGGTATGTCTGACTAGGTGAACGATAAAAGACCCAAAATCATGTTGAAGCATCTAGTTCATGTATCTAGTATAAGATGAATAATGAATAAATAATGAATAATGAATTTATTTCCAACTAAAATAAACAATATTACAAAATATACATGGTTTGGAAATTAACTGGTCACTATGTCCAGTAGTTATGACCAGTTTATAAAAAGGAAAATACCCTAAAATAACAAAGTTCAGTTCAGTTCTTAAGCATTAAAAAGCAATAGACACCTGCTGCCTGCAGCATTTAAATGAACAAGGCCTACATTCCATATCTTTTAGCTTACATGCATGACAATCTACATAAAGTTTAATGTTCCAAAACATGAAATTTAAGATAAATGTAACACACATGGTATTATAATAAAATGATATTTCCTATATTATCTGTCTAATATCTGTAACAGTAAAGCTAGGAAAGCATAAAAACTTAGGAACAGCACAGTAATAATAACAGATAAGAACAATATAAGAACATACCAAAGTTGTAAAGTGTCTTTGAATCATGAGTTCATTCTATCTGCTTATTATAATAAAACAATTGTAATTGTTGTATTTTAATGGAATTACGTCTTTGATAAATTAAAAATACTAAATATCAATATATGTTTATCATAAATTACATGTTCTTATTTTCAACTTAGTAGAATATTATTGAAATATGAATGCTAATATAGTAAAATAAAGCTTTTAACGTCAATAAAATAAGAGTAACGTAATAAATATTCTTCATTATACATTCTTGAACAGTCAAAATACATTTTACTGTATTTAACAAATAAACTGTTTTCTATAAATCGTCATTATTACAAAATAAGCTTAAAGAGTCATTGTTATTAAAACGAATGTCAGATAATAGCATAAGTTCATTTCAATTCCATTTCCCCCATTTTTAGTTTTATTCCAACTCAATTATAATCTATAATAACTTTTGTATAATATTTGAAGCAAAAATTAGCTTTTTTTCAACAATGTATTTTATTTTTGTACATTTCCAGCTGTAGGCTACGGTAAAATTTTTAAAATAGTCCAAATAAATTTAATTTACATTTTCATTGGATTCCTACTTACAGAAAAAAAAAAACATAATTTTATTGTTTTACATGTACTGTATTACACATGTATGCTTTATTTATGAGACTATGTACATATCTTCCAATAATATTTTGCATATTTTGTATTCGTAATGTAATAAAAGTGTTTTGTGCGTTCACTAGTTTTGTACAAAAAAATACAATAAAATAATAAAAATAAATAATAAAATAATAATAAAATAATAATAATAAAAAATAAATAATAATAAAATAATACAAAAAAATATAGCAAAGAAAATATGTATGTATTTATACAAACAGGATAAAAATTTGTTGTAAGATCGTTTTATTTTATAAGCTAAAACTCGCGCAGAAAAAAATGCAATATTTTCTCTCTGTGAAGAAAATTGAAGGTAATTTAAATGCAAACCAGCGTGTTTCCCGACGTAAAATGCCCAGTACGTGTCCCACCCACGTCCATAGCTGGAACGGATTGACGAACTCATTTATCTTTTGTAACAAAGCTCTGTGAACATGAATAAAGTCCAGAGCACAACAAAGTTTCCTGGATCTCCAAAGCCCAGTCAATTTACTTTGTGAGATTTATCGGAACGTAGGCCTACAAAGGCAAATGCTCGAATTTCTGTTCGAAAATAAACTTAAAAATTTCTTGTATGTTTTATGTTTTTAAATAGGAAATCCAAAAATTTTTTTCGTAAAAACATTTATAGATCGATATACGTTACCATTTTTTAGATAATTATGTAGAATAGAGGCTTTGTCTATATTTAGGTTATATTCTTTTTTCATAGTAAATATATAATGAGCAACGAGACTATGATCAATTTTTCAGCCGAAAAGCCGAAAAACTACGAAAATTAGGAAAAATGGAAAATATCTTTTTCCGTGAATATAACGATCTGGGTACTCAAATTGTGTGGAATGTTGCTCTGATAATGAATAATGCAATAATTTTACAATCGAACCATTACTGAGCACGTTAATGCCGTAAATGTGCGAATTTCAGTAGCTTACGGTCTGTTACGATACGGCTAGGTTGGATATTGCTAGGTAATGTTATGTACGGTTTGGTAAGATTATGTTAGGTTTGTTTAGGTTACGTTTAGGTTATGTTAGGTTTGGTTAGGTTATGTTAGTTTTACCTGCCTAATCTTATATATCCAAACCTAACCTATCACTCCCCAACCTTACAATATCCTAAGAAAACATAAACTATATTCACTGTAACCACAATATTTCCTGTGCTAATGAATGAAACGATCCTATTCTTATTTCTCAGCTATGTATCTACTGTTAAACAAAATGTCTGCAAAAAGATTTACCAGGCTCCTTTTCTATATAACTACCTTTTATATTATTTTTACGTGTTTTTAAAAACTTAACTAGTCAGGTTTGTGCGTGAACATCAAGTGAAGTATCAACCATTAGCTCAGTTGGGGACTAGAACCTTGGACAACCACTGCGAAGGCCGAAGCCTTAGCCACTTTACCACTCTACCATATTGGTAAGTAAAATAGAGCATATGTGTTATCCGTTATATACATATATATAATTTTTCCATATAGCATACAGCATAAACCATGATTATACTTGTAGTATTTACAAATATATATCTCATGTAATAGAAATATTTGTGACAGTAATTTGTTTAGTTAGTGAGATCTGCCACTACAGCTGGTTTAAACTATATTACAGTTACATGGGACTACACTAGAGCTCCACTACTGACCTTTAAAACAGGTGATAATTAAAGATACAACATTTATGATTGAATGATAAATTTATATATATAATTTAATATATGATTAAATTATATAATTATGAGATATGAGATAAATTTATATATGATTATTTAATTATTTATATATTATAAATTAAATAGTATAACCTAGAAGTATAAAGTAAAATATTGATAATGATAAAATAAAGCAAGTTTGAAGAATATTCTTGTAATTCAAGTGTATTGTTTCGTACATTCTAATTAGTCTTATATAAGTGTGTTACATAAAATATAAGTATGAGATTACTCTTCAACTAATGATAACTTCTACTAGTAGCAGTAGGCTATGCAAAGGGAGTTTTGAGAGCCATCGAGTTTAAAGCTCTGCACTTGACTCCATTCTCTGTCGGAACTTGGGCTTGGATGTTTTCTTTATAAAAATTTGCTGAAATATGGCCAAATTTGAAGTGCTAATTTGATCGATCTAAAACGTCCTCATGGCGGGTGTGCAAAAGATTCAATCTTTCAGTAATGATTAGCAGCCACAGATATTATTAATTTAGTACTAGATTAGGTATCGTTATTTCTCTTAAATATAGTGGGTTTGAAGATAATATCTTAAGGGTCATTAAGATATGATAAGTCATGTAAAAAAACACATTCAACAGACAGACAGAAAACTAAACGTTTTAGGATGTGTATTTATAGGAACTTTTTCTTGTACGTGAATACAACATACTGAAGTCTTTAAGGTTCTTTTTTTATGAATACCTTGAATAAAATAAACATGATCAATGCTCAGTTTCAATGCCATTGACATAATCCAACTAAACGTAGTTTTATTTTAGAGCTCAAGGTAGATTATAGGCCATTGGCCACTGCAACATTACGGAATTCCAGAGACAACTTGTGGTGGTCAATTTTCTCTAAATTAACCTTAATCCCTATGACTAACTGGTGTAACTAAACAAGATGAGACCAAATTCGATGATAACATTACATAACTATAACCTATGCTCCTCATATAATCGAAATTAATTGAACATATTCATTTTGTAAAAAACGTCTTTACAATTTTTCGTTAATTTGTAAGACGTTAATTATTTGTAATTATTCATTTTGCTCTCTTCATTATTGATTTGTATGGTTTGCTTTCAAAAAACGATTTATTGATCCCTTACTCAATTTATATGGTAGAAAATAAAATTAATAAATAATATGGTAAACTAATTATTTATCGAACTATCGAATCATTTTTATCTAATTGTGTGTTGGTTTGATTTAAAAAGCCATCACGTCCTCACAAAGGGAAGTGCAAGTTCAGCAGTTAAGAATTTTGATATTTATTTTAAAAGCAAAATTTATTACATTATAGACATTGTTCGATGATCTATACTGGTTTATAAAAATAGTCAGTTACTTTTTATTAATTTGAAAAGTAATTTTGAAAAACTAATTATAATTGGCATTATTAAATGTACAATAATGAATCATAAAATCGATTTGTCTTCCGCATAATATTGTTAAACATTTGTTGACTTGATAGTAAAGATTTTTGCTATGATATGTCTAAGATTTTTACGATTTAAAACTTCTCAGTTCAACTAAAGGTTTTCTATGACTTCATAAAATGTACAGAGCAAAAACTGCTAAACATGAACACGCCATTATAAAACCTAGTGAATAACACGAACTGTTAATGTTGAGAGATAGTTATGGTGAAAAACGAGCTTATTCTCGTAATATTTCAAAATCCAAACATTATTTGCTTAAAAAAAGTGCATAATATTATGGAATTTTTTAAATTAAATTTGTAAATACAATTTAACTGAAATGATCAAGTTGGGCTTTCCCAATTACATTTGACTGACATAGCATAGTGTGAAATAAAATGATAATTCTCTATGTATACTTTAAATATATTTCATAAGGAAATATTATTTTATATACATATTCCTTTGTTATTATCATAGAGTAATAAGAATGTCCATTGTGATCAGGCACTAGTTTGATCTTTTTAAACTCGTATAATGGTTTTAATTACCCTTTTTGGAATGCAACTATGTCAAAATTAAATCTGTCCAAATGCAATAGTCTAGCCAACTAATGATAACAAAATTAAATACTTAGATATTGATGAATTTTATACTTAATTACTGTTCCTTGATGCTTCAAGCCTCATTATGTTTAATTAATTTTTAAGTTTTATTTATATGTATATATATATACACACACACGCACACACACATATATATATATATATATATATATATATATATATATATATATATATATATATATATATATATAGTCTATTGCATCTCTATTTTTGTCAATAAAAGTAACATTATGTTACCAATAAAATACCTCTAATGCATGGTTAAAAATTATTTGTGTAAATTTTTTTTGGGTTCTCTATTTCGATGCCAATTTACATAGACTTTTGTGCATATGTACTAAACAATAATTGTATATTTTTCAACTGGTCTAAGAGTACAACTATATGACAATTTCCCTTCTCAAAATTATAAAATTGATATGAAATTATATTTTTGGTACGTCGTAAAATTTCAGCCCAACCCAACTCAAGGTTTTTTTGTTTTTAAACTGAGATCTATTTTACTCTCTTACGTTTCGGTTTAAAATACTCTATGACAAAATCTCTTGATACAAAATAAACAGCACTATATGTAAATAATGAAGCAAATATCGCAGAGCAAGTAAAAAACTAAGTCAAAGGAGGTTAAGAAGTTGAACTTAGGATGACGATCTTTCTGTAACACATCAGAAAATTCCATTTATAACATAGTTTTGTTAAAGTTGCAAATAGTAAAATAAAATGTAACCATAAATTTTGCTATAAATTAAACTTATTTCAAAATACTTGTTGCGTAAGATTCTTGCTACAAACATTATTTGACTTATAAAGTGGTGCTTTCCAAGTTTTCACGTTTGATCTTCACTTCGTACTTTGAACAACAATTGAACTACGGCAACTTTGAGCAACAATTGAATCAGTGAGCGTAGCCAAGTTTGGCTTTATTGCAACACTGTTGAATGGAAATCGCATATCACAAATTGCATCAAACTATTATTTCTTCAGTTGACATGATAACGTATATATAACTAAATATATAAATATAAATATATATATATAAATATATATATATATATATATATATATATATATATATATTGCTTATGTAATCTTTTCATTAGTTATTTTTCAGAAATAATATAGTGTTTTTTTAAGAAAAAGGCTTTATTAGTAATTTTATCCAAAATGTTTTTGATAAATGTTTAATTATTAGGCTGTTTTTATGCTGTTAAATATTTTATTAGTTATTTTCGCTAAAAACGGAAATTAGTAAACACTAATTCAGTTCCAAATAAATAGAACATAGTTATTTAGAATGTTAAAAATATGTGATTTTCTATTTTAAATACAGTGGTCATCAGGATTTTGTAAAATTTAGGTTACGAAAAAGAACGGTGATTTTGGAATTGTGAATTTAGTCTTTGTTACAAACCAAGACTGACTTAAATAAATCTAATTTTCTTTTTAAAACAGTTTTTATGTATTTATTTCTTTATTTGTCTACGGAAAAATCCATTTCAATACAGTAATATATATGATCAAATAACAAATATCAAACATAATACAATTAATAAAATTGCAACATTAATACATGCTTGACAACCTCAACGTCCTAACCCCACAGTACTAGAATACAGGACAAATAACGTACACTAAGCTAAATGTATTAACGCTAAATGAGAGTATTCATGATGCTTATATTAATATCACCACAAAAATCATGATAAACAATATATAAAGAACATATAAAGACATATAAAGGAAGTTAAGAACAAATGAACATTAGAAATAACAAGTATCTTTATAAATATTGTTCATGACTGTTCATAACTATGTCTTCAGAACGTGAAAGAATGTCCTGAATGAGTGAAGTGAAGTCCATGTTGTCCTGTAAAGAATTTCCTTGATTTTGGATCCTCATCGTGGTGCTGTTGACTGCGCCAACTGTTGAGGTTGGTACAGTTGGTTTCACCTTTACACCTTGTGATGGAAGGATTCTTAATGTTTTGAGAGGGATGCTTGATTTTATTTAACAGTATCAATTATAAATTTACTTTATGTAAAATATCTTAGTTTTTGTTTTCATTAAATAAAATAAATAAATAAAAGAAAATGGACCCACGTAAAAGTAAGGGAACCTTTTTGGTATATAAAAATGATCTTGTTTTCGAAAACAGCAGCTTTTTATGTAATTTGATTTTTTACAATAAATACTCATTTATGTTATTTTCATTTTTAAATAGACTTTACTTTTAATTTGTCTGCTTAATATTTAAATAATAGGTGTCTCTTTCCAATATATGTACTTTATTTTTATATACAAACTTGAGTTTAGTGTAAATTCACTTTAAATTTGTATTCAAATGCGCCAATATCGAACGTGCCTTGGAAAGTGGCTGAAGGTTTAGGATAATAATATCAACTTGTTTGAACTTTAAAAAATGAATTCACATCTCCAATGACCAAACTAATGCTATATCGTTGATTTAAACGTTCGTTACAAATTATGCACAGTTCTTACACATAATTTGGGAAGGTCACGGCTTAAGTATACAAGTGGGGGGGGGGGGATCTTTCGTAAATATACAAGTAGGGGATCTGTCGTAAGTATACAAGTGGGGGGATCTTTCGTAAGTATACAAGTGGGGGGATCCTTCGTAAGTGTACAAGTGGGGGGATCTTTCGTAAGTTTACAAATGGGTGGAGGAGATCTTTCATAAGTATACAACGTAGAATTGATATTATTTTTTTCCTGTTAAATCCCTTTGGTCTGAGGAAGATGACGTGGTTTACCAAAGTTAATTACCATAGTATTTGTACATTTTGTATTTATATTGTATTATTTGTGCACTTTGTGTTTATGTTGTAAAATATTTGTGTTCTTTGACATTCACTTGTACTGAACTAATATTACTCGTAATTTTATGTAAAAAAACCATTCTAATTTAACAGTCTTACCTTTAAAATAATTTTCGATTACATAAACAAAGTTATCTTATCTTCAATAAATGTCCATAAATAAGGATTTTATAAGTTGTTTTCCTTAGCAAAACCGTTCATTTTTGGTCAAAACAAATTTAATTAGTGAAATATTTACAGTACAAGTGAACATCACTCAACACAAATAAATTACAATATTAGCACAAAATGCACAAATATGGTGATCGATTTCGGTGAACCACGCTCACCTTCCTCAGACCAGAGGAACTCACAAAATTATATAAATAATATTTTTAACGAAATATTTAAAACCTAATATTCAAATATATTTTCAACATTTACTCAAACTCAAATGTTATACTTTATGTCATCATTGTGTGCTTACTTTTTAAAATTTTGCACCTTGGTTTTCAATTAATTATATTTATAATGCCAATATTTTTATCAATACATTAACACTAATATTTATTGCATTAGAATAATTAATTCTCTTAATAGATTATGGATGAAAGCCATAAACACGTTGTCATAAATAGGGAGGCATGTTAGGTAGAATGTACTACTAGACACTGGCTGTACTACAGGAACAATGCTGATATTAAATTCCGCAAGTGGTGACGTCTGACCCTATGGTAATAGTTAGAGGGGAAAGCTCACCCCTCCAACCCCCCCTACCCCTGATACAGACTCATTGGTTACTCAAGACCCTCACTGACTCCAACTTACTGGCTAGTCTTTAAAACGACCTTCGTTAAATTTATAATACAATTTGAATCTTACAGTTGCATGCATAAAAGCAATGTCATTATATACAGTTCAATATTTGGTAGAATTGTTCGGAAGTCTAAGCCTACCGGTAGCCAACTGTCATTTAGACTTAATATTATTATAATAGTCTATGTGTTAACTTAAAAATTCACACATGTCATAATTTTTAAACGCCTGAAATATTGTGGATATTTCTACTGACTATCGAATTAATCGAATCAAAGTAAAGCATTCGGTGTAGACGCACGCACGTGCGTGTTGCCATCTAACGGTAAATTATCACAAATAAGCGCTCGGCTGACTTTTGTGCATACTTTTTTGCGCGAGAGAGAGAGAGAGAGAGAGAGAGAGAGAGAGAGAGAGAGAGAGAGAGAGAGAGAGAGAGAGAGAGAGAGAGAGAGAGAGAGAGAGAGAGAGAGAGAGAGAGAGAGAGAGAGAGAGAGAGAGAGAGAGAGAGAGAGAGAGAGAGAGAGAGAGAGAGAGAGAGAGCTGGTGCTACTTGTGAAGGCAGAGCGAGAACTAATGTCACCAAGATGCAAAGTGGCTTCTTGAAACCCGATGAGTTTCATGTTTTTATAGTCAATACCAAAATTTGTTTAGTGAATACCTCATGTGTCTTCTTGTTTTTATAGTAAAAACAAAAATTCTGTGCGACAGAAAAAATGCCGAGGGTATCTAGATGTCCAAAGACATGTGACAGGATTTATTTTTCTTCTTTGAGAAAATTTAAATACATAATAATTATGAGGGCCCTTATTATGTCGATAAAAACTGTCGAGATAGATAATTATTAACTTACATTTTTACATGTTTGTTAACAGATATTAAGTTTTTATTTATTTATTTTTTTGTGACAGATGTATATAAGTTACTGATGTACTATGCTAGTATATAAATAAGTGGTACTTTTAAACTAATCTGTAACCAATTAATAATTAGCAAAGATGCTATCTAAATAAACAATATAGGTAACACTTTATCTTGTGTAAGGTTATATTTCTTTATATATGTCATGTTAATGTCTTTAGTTTTCATAATATTAAACTAAATACCGCAAAATTAAATGAAGGTTTGACAAATCAGATTTATACATTATAATTACAACATCATGACGTTACCTGTTTGTGAGAGTTTTTAAAACACCACTTTTTCAATATTTTATATAAGTATTATTGTAAATATTTAATATTCAAAGAAATATTACTGTGTTTTCGTGTTGAAATATTTTATACATTATATAAAGAATGACGTTAAAAAAAGTAAATTCATTAAAAGTCCACTAAAAGTAATTGAATACTTAGCGATTGCAAAATTAGTCGTCCTTAAAAATTACTTGTGACGTCGATTTATTTCTTCTCTCAATTTTATCCCCATCAATCCCCCCTTCCCCTTATAAGACAATTATCTTAATTGATCAGTTAGTAATACAGGTCTGCCTCATCTACAAATCCATACGGGGACGTTTTATTTAAATAAAAAAAAGTTTAACTATGAATTTTATGACATTACCAACAAAAACAATTATATGTCAAGGCAGTTTAAGTTGAAGGTTTGATTTGGTTTAAATATATTGTAGTAAGGCAGGAGATTCCTTAGATTATAGAAAATATTATTACAATGTTAATCAGTATTGATCCCTCAGTTCTTACCTGTTCTATAAGTATTGTATAGTTTTAAATTGTTGGATCCAAACATATCTCATTTTGTGTGGAAGGTAAAAATGTTCTCTATTGAACTCAACTTTATTGAAATAAAACAATAATACTTATCTTTAAAGATTGTCAGTGATACACTGTAGTATTTTATGAAAAGCACTTCACTGTTGTGAAAAAGGAAATCGAAGATGGCTTCCTCGACCAGGACGAAGACAAATTACGAATTACGGAAACCAACCATCAATCTTGGCTGGAGTTTCCAGGTCAGGATGGGAACACCCAAGACTGTTCTTGTAGACCGGAAGTTTAAGCACGCTGTGCTGTATGGCGTTATAGTTAAACGCAATACAACGTAACGTAATATACAACAAATATTTAGTAAAATTCTTAATGAATTCAACAGAAATAATAAAAGATAATTAAATAAAACTAGTAAAGAGTACAGTCAAATTTTTTTTATAAATGTTAAAAAGTGTTAACAAAAATCACAAAACAAATGGTTTTTTTTCTTCATTTTAATACAAAAATTAACCCTCAATTAATGCTCAGCTGTGAATATACTAGATCAATTAGACAGACAAATGCCCTTCACTGTCTTTAAGTCTAAGAATTCTGTATTTGGAATTTTAATGATATGAAGCACATCAATAAAACGATTTTTAAATACTACAATAAATTTAGTTTTAAAAGTTAAAACTTAATATTTTATACTATTTTCAATATTTACTGGCATATCACACTCTTTTTTGCCCTGAAGGGTATGGCAAGCCATCAAAGTACATTTTTCGGCCATAAGAACATGGAGAGATATTTAAATGAATAGAAAAATTACAGCTGTTCTTTTTATAATTAATAATAACTCGCTGCGCTCGTGACACAGAGGTCACAGAGGGACTAAGTTAACGATAGTAAACAAAGTGTACTATAAGATTACTAACTAAGCAACAGGACAACTATTTAGTATTAGTTTTTTCTTACAGCTGCTTTTTAGGATTAAACACGGATAATTTCACTATAAACATAAACAGCATGCATTAATATAAACATAGTAGTGATAGAAATTTGTTTGATATTTTAGTGCCAGTGGGACGGAGCCTAGTTAATTTTATTTTCCCTTAAGCTTTAAATGAACCTAAGCAAGCAATATTATCAAGAAATACTTAGCTCAAGAAATTTCGTGGAGTTATATAGATAGCCTCTACTAGAAGTGCCCAAAAGTTTCACTATATTGTTTTTAGATAGGTTACAGCAATTGGCTGTTTTATGTGATTCATGGGTACTTGAAAACCACCAGAGAGGGGGGTGGGAGTTAAGGGCGCGTGTATGAGGGATGTCAAGAGATATGTACATATGTTGAGAGGACGATGGACTGGTTGGAATCACTTATCAATTGAACTATATAAACAATAGTTTCAAAACGAAATCAATCAGTACCTAGTTAATGGTCTTTCTACAATATTACTCTCTGATCATAAATCAAAACATTAAAAGAAAATGTTACTATTTGCATAATTTATAAAACATTAAACTTAAATCTTAATAATTTCAATATTAATCGTTCAATTACATGAGACAATGTGAATAAGTTAACACCAATAAAAAATAAGGAGCAAAATGCATAGAAAAAACAAATGCTACAAAGCAAACAGTCAATGAAGAAATGTGATAAATACAAAATGTTATCGTAAATGACCCATGAAAAACTTAACTAGTGTTAGGTGTATAACAAGGTACTGTAACTATTAAGACTAACCTAACCATCATATACATATAAAAATAATTTAAATATTATAAAAGTAAATATAAACTTTATACTGTTTTAAATAACAGTCATTTAAATTAATACTCATTGTTATAGCGTACATTCAACTTCCCGTTAAAACTTGTAAATCAGGTACTCGTTTAGCCTATATAAAAACAACGAAATAGGCAAATTAACGGAAGGAAATATACGTTCGAACGTCTTTATCCGGACGAATTAAACAGCTGGATGAACAGCGTTAGCTAGCAAAAGATTCAGAAAAACCACCATGGCCAACAATCCCTTTGAAGCTTATGAAAATAAACCGATGATAAAATATGAATAAATAGTTATAGCAACGTTAAAGCAATATTTGCCAATCGAGTTTCAGCCCAGCATGGCACAATATGTCACTTGGCAAACGAAAAAGGAAATAGTTCCTGGAATTTCCAATATTTCATCAAACAAGAAGATTATATATTAATGTTGTGCAAATATTAAAATTGTTATTGAGTATTTCAAATAATTTTGAATCAACTAAATTAATTAATGCCAATAATGGTTGTTTAAATGGGTCATTGTAAAAAAAATATATATATGTAAATTTTTTTGAACGATAACTCATTTAAACAAACATTAATGGCATTAATTAATTTAGTTGATTCAAAATTATCTGAAATCCTCAATATCAATTTTATGTACATATCTTGGTAAAATGATTGGTTGTTTTGTTTGACATTTTAATATTTGCATATATAAAATATTGTACATATATAAAATGCTTATACAAGAAATATTTTGGGCAGCAAATGTTTGTATTTTTGTGGTGAATTTATCACTGTTTTATCGTTATATTACATTACAATAGCTTGGATTTTTAAATATACCAAGTTATTATTAAAATATTTGAAATAAATTTGGAACGTTGTACAAATTCAATTATGCTCCTATTGAAGGATTTCAACCAACCCCAGGATGGGACATACTCTAAAATGATACGAATAAAAGCAAATAATCTAATATAATGAAATCTTGGAAACACTAGTATACAACTTTTGTAAATAATTTAATGTGACTACACTATATCATTTAAATAATATCAAAGCGTGTTCATAGTAGTTTGCCATGCTCCATTGCACACTTTATGTATCCTTAGTATTTATGATAATTCTTTTATAATCGCTCATATTTAGTAGTTATCGATTACAACATCTCTTTGGCTTAGGTTTGTCTGAGTCATTCATTAATCACGGATTGAAACAGACGATTTGATAACGCCAAATTCAGACTGAGAGACAAATGCTGTAACTAATGACTGTGCACATTTGTGTCGTTCATGCCTGGTTTAAAATCATTGACTTACCAGACTTGCATCAAACATTCGCTAGTTTATAAAACTGTGTTAATGAAAAACGAATTAAAATGTTGCTTATTTAAAATAAACTGTAATTATTAATTTATCGTTATAAAATCAAATTTTGTTTGTTTATAGATTGTGGCTCCCGGTTTACGTTTAGTTTGCAAATCCCGTCCAATGCAAATATTTAATATTGCCAAGTCACCACTTGAGACGTCGATGTATGTGGACCATTACTCACGTTTGCCTTCTTTATGGCCATAACAGCATTAACGTGTCGAGACTTGGTGGGTCCTAATCTACGTCTAAACATGTTTACTGTCGGCGCAGAAATTTTGTGCACCTGAGTATGAGGGTTATTTTCTAATGAACTAAGAGGCCGATGAAAAATTTAATTACACCATTGTATTCCTCGTAGACAATTATAAGTTACAAAACATACATTTTTAATAGTTGTTATACTAGTTGGAACAAAAAGAGTACAGCTATTTAAAATTAGTTTTTACTGTACATCAAAGTTACACTTTCATTACTCAAGAACCTGTTAATGTGTCGCATATATATTTTAATACGAGGTTAATAGGAATATTTTCTATAAGTTTTATATATTTTAGAATTTTAACTTTTCAAGAAATAAGATATTATTATTTCCCTGAAACATTGTTTTCTTAGCTCCTAATGGTTGTACAATCCTTATGACATAAATAGTTACGATACATTAGTTTCATATCTGTAAGTAAATTCAGCGGATTTGAACGAATTTAAATTAATTTTGAATAACTTTAAATTTATTTAACTCACTAAAGTATCACTGCATTTACTTACACATATAGTATTTATATGTCATAAGATTACATGTCATAAGGATAACAACAAGACCAAGTAATTAATTTTATGACTTCAGAAAACCAAGAAAACAATGTTCCAAGAAATTTATAGGAACTTTTTTTCTCTCGAAAAGTTGAAATTTATAAAACTTATAGAAAACATTTCTATCGACCTGGCATGATAATACATCAACAGATTCTTAAATAATAATAAAGGTGTCAATTTGATGTACAGTCAAAACTAGTTGAAATCCTGGTACTTTTTTCTTCCAAGTAGGATAAAACTATTACAAATGTAATACAATTTAAATGCGCATATATTATAACGTATAGTTAAATGAGAAAAACAATGGTGTAATTAGATTTTTCATGTGCCTCTTAGTTTCTCGAAAAACAGCCCTCGAACTCGGGTGCACATAATTTCTACGCCGATAGTAAGTGGTGGTTTGAGGTCTCCTTGGCTGCAAATATTTAATATTGCCAAGTCACCACTTGTGACCTCGATGTATGTGGACTATTACTCACGTTAGCCTTCTTTATAGACCATAACAGTATTGTCGTGTCGAGACATAGTGGCACTCAGTTTACGGCTAAAACGTGGTTATTTAGTGCAAACTTATAAGATTCAGTCTTTTTTTTAAGTGCCTCCAATTTTGAAATATATTGTAATAAATTTGGGGTATATAATTTCGGAAGATTCTAATCGCATTTAGGTTAAATTGAAATACATTAGGTTAGTTAAGATTATGTTTCGTTACGTCAAGTTAGGTTATGTAAGTAATGATACATCTAAACAGCTGATCGATGGGACGAGGGTGTAGGGCCTAAGTTGTGTAAGCTTGCTATACATATTCATCATTTCTCGGTGTACTATAGTAGATATACTGGTTGTAACTGAAATACTTTGACAAACTTCAGAAGGTTGTTCCTGGGGTCAAAACAAACCAAACAGTTCATATAAACATATGCCCTAATATGCAACGTTTACTTCGTGTGTGTTTTTACATTTAATTTTTTTCTCCGCTACCATAATAGTTGGAATGCTGAAATATGGCACATATGATATACTAGTAACACTCTATTAGATAAAAAATTGAAAAAAATGTTTTATAGAAAAATTTCAAAACGGCGGCTAGTTAAAAACTTTGACGTTAAATTACATAAAAACAACGCCTTGTATAAACAAAAACCACATAGGTGATCAACTGTAGCAGATTTTATTTTAAAACTAACGATACTTTATTTATTGAAAACAAACAAGAGATACATAATTTGTGAAATTTTCTTTAATCTAGTTACACTTGAAGTTTTGTTCTTCAAGTTTAATTAGATTAAAGAAAATACCAAAAATTATGTATTTTTAGTTTGTTTTAAACAAATAGAAGAACAAAACTTCAAATGTAACTAGATTAAAGAAAATACCACAAATTATGATTTTCTTGTTTGTTTTCAAAAAATAGGAATTCGTTAGTTTAAAAAATTGCTACAATTTATCACTTATGTGTTTTTTTCCGACAAATCATTTTTACATTTTTTAAAGTAATTCAGTATTACTAGTATAGTATATGTGCCATATTTCATCATTATCAATTTTGGCTGCTGAGAAAAAATTATAACGTAAAAACACAGACGGACGGAACATTGTGCATTTTAGAACATATGTTTATATGACATTTTTGGTTTGTTTTGACTCCTGAAACAATCTCCTGAAGTTTGTCCAAGTATTTAAGGTACACCCTGTATAGTGTTAGTTAATTAGTTATTAGTTAGTTATTCATAAGACGCCGATCGTCACGATATGGGCGAATATGGATTTCGAATGAGTGTGATGAGTGTAGATAAGCGAATGTAGTCTTTGTTACAAACTAAGGCCGACTATTCCTTAGAATGTGTCATTAATTAATAGCCCAATGACAAATGAACAGCCGGTGGTTATCAACTGATCCTACTAAAAATGTATTGACTCTGATTGGGATCGAACTGAGAACCTTTAGCTTATATTTTTTTAGTGGGAAAAGTAAACATGGAACACAGAGTACTGTACATTGTGTGACATTTCATTCTCTACCCTCAGAGGGACCATGGTGGACATGTTTTGTAGAAGATTAATTATGGTTTATGGCTAATCGTTAATGGTTTATGGTTTTTAAAATCATTAAGGATCATAGTCAAAGAAAAATACAAGAATAGGTTTTTTCTAAACGCATACATCTAAGCTAATAGTATTATATTAAAATACCGAATCTTAATTTAATTAATTTGCGAAGATTAATAGAATGAGAAATACTAAAACCATATTAATAATGGAAGAATTACATACGAAATACTAAAAGATATGTTGGTATTGACATGTTTGGATTCTTCAATTAATTTTAAAATAAATACATGCATATGCAAAATAATTAATGCCTGAGGAGCAAATACAGAATTTGTTATTATTTCACTGTTTCTACTTCATTTATAAATATATCAAAACTAAATAATACTTTACTTTATGTCCCACTTTGGTTGTTTCAATGTTCTTATTTATGTTTCATTAATATTCTGATCAAAATATAAATAAGTATAGGTAGTGACCCAGTGTAGGCTTTATTAGTAAGTTTGACCGAAGAATAAAATATAAAGCTCCTTAGAAAGGTGTCATTAATTTTCCAATAGCTAGCTAGGGTTATAACGATCTTACATGGTGTCGTGGAATCCTATCCAAAAATATTAGTCTCAGTTTTTAGTTAACTAAACAGTTTGATAGTAAGCTCGCTTTCTGGAAAACCTACGAACTCTGACTGTCATCCATCATAGATTCACCAGATATCTCCTCCAGTAGTGTCCATGCCGATGGTAACCATTGAGCATATGTCGAGTTAGTAAATGAGAACAGAATCTATGCCTATTGTTTTACACCACTTTTCTATTAGTAGCAGGGCCAAATCAATACGCCACAGTAATTTGGTTAGTAAATAAATGTAAAGTGACAAATTATAATTTAAGCATGTTAAACTAAAGTCATAAAAATGTTTTTTTATTAATTTGGTAAAACATAATTACATTCCATTGAACTCCTTGGACTGCATATAATTTTGACTTTAATGACGCAGGAGATGCCAGTACTTAATGTCGTTCGTGCATTTAGCCAAACAATCTACAATTAATTTGCAGGGCTCCTGACCGTTCCTCGGTCACTGTGACGTCACGGCAGTTATCTTCAGGAAACTTGTTCTTGTCCATGTTCTTGCTGAACAGATAAATTGTCCTTGGATTCCGTTCTGAGTCGTAAAAACGGTTTACAATAGTAAAACGGTGCTTTAACGAATTGTTATGATATTAAAAAACTAATTAAGATTTAATTTTTATGGAATAAAAAGTGGAGCCATATGATAACTACTTAATAATTAACATACTATTTGTCAGTTTTCCTAGAAAAATGACAAATAGTATGTTAATTATAATTATAGATAATTATAAAAGGAACAAAATGCATAACAACTTTTAAAGATAACATCTATGTTAAACCTCCCAAGAAACATACAATGTCCGTGGTATTAATTTTTCTATTATGAGGACAACATTGCTATAGTAAACTGCAATGTATTGCAAAAATAAACATTTACCACGTGACGTTTTTCAATAGTAACTATAAAGTGAAAGTCCACAAAAGAATGATGTACAACAAAGATAGAGTACATATTCCTGATATGCCAATAAAACTTTTGACATCTATTTTACTTTTGATGTATTTATGGTTGCTTTGAAAGTTTATGAATTGTTTATTTCTTTTGACATTAAATACGTAATAGTGAGATTTTTTCTTAATGAGTAATTTTAAAATATTTTTTATAATATGAAATCACTAATCTATATAATCTATATTTTATTCTTTTACATCTTTATTTTTGTTTCTAATTTACTTCTACTATTTACGTATATTTTTTATAAACTTTATGGATATTTATTTCCTTCCATTACAGATATTATAAACGAAACAGTTGGTTTAAAAACAATGTAAGTACAATATTAATACAGATTATATGCAAATATCAAAATAGAAAGCCCCTTTTCGTAACCACAATCATAAAGTAATGCAGGCCTTCTCATTTTTATCCTTTATTATTCTAACAGATACTATTTACTATAAGCTCTAATAATTTATCATTCCTTTGTTTGGTTGCTCAGTTTATTAAAAATTATCAAACAAAAAATTTTTTCATTGTTATTTTATAAATAAAAAATGAGGAAATAAGAAAATTTAATTAACCTACAAAAGACGAATTTTGTAGCCTCTTTGACAAATTGTGTCTTTATGAAGAAATGTACAAAAACAAAAATGATAATCTTAATTTCAATATATATATATATTATTATTATTATTATTGACATGCAATTTTATTATATTAAGCAAAATTTTATTTTAATTATTTAGGTCTCTTGTAAAAATTCGTTATACCTATTGTGATTCATTGTTTCTTGACTGAAAATTATGCTTTTTACTAATCCATGTTCATACGTTGTTTGACTGTACCTCTCACCCACTTTAGATGCACATGTCAGATATGAGTAAATGTCATACGTGTGTGGATGGGTGGGCAGGCCTTCCAGGTGGTAACTGTATGGATGGGTGAGTGGGCTTTCAAACTAACCCCACGCAAATTAAACCTTCCAATCTTATAACACCTCCCAAGCATATATAAAATGGTCTGCATATATATAACGGTTTCCATCGACGTGGACACTACTAGAGAAGTCTGTGGCGTCCATGTTGGATGGTAGTCAAGGTTCAGATGTTGTGTAGAGAAGAGAACTCAGTGTCAGACTTGTCAGCTGAAAATCAGACCAACACTGTGTGGTTCTGATTCCTCGTAAAGCTGTAGGTCCCTTAGTTGCTCTGGCTATTGGGATATTAATAAATAGCTCATTATGAGGAACAGTCAACCTTAGTTAGTAACAACGACTACACTCGTTCATCTACACTCACCGCACTAATCGTCCCTCAAATTCGCCCATATCTTGACGATAGTCGTCTTATGAATGCATAATACAGAATCTTATACAGTGGAAAAATATATGATGTCGATAAGCCTACCACCCAGTCACATGTACGATGTTGACTGCTCTTAACGCAACCATATACTTACAACGTTAACAGAAGTACAACGTCGAAAAACATATATCCTACATGGGTAGGATATATGGATATGTACGATGTTGACTGCTATCCCCCACCCACATATCCATAAAACGTCAACATATATACCTCTCATCCATACAATGATTACAATAATTTAATTCCTAACTACCCACTTTATTTATGGTAAGGTTATTGGCTTAACCAACCGAAATAAACAAGATTTGACTTTCTATCCATCTAATTGTGATTCCAATC
This sequence comes from Stictocephala bisonia, assembly GCA_035578905.1. Taxonomy (NCBI): domain Eukaryota; kingdom Metazoa; phylum Arthropoda; class Insecta; order Hemiptera; family Membracidae; genus Stictocephala; species Stictocephala bisonia. Next base: position 109,875 of record JAQJVL010001211.1, on the reverse strand, counting down.
ACTCTATTATAACCCAAACATATTTTCTGGATTGAAACGATGATTTTTTTTAAGAGGAGGCCGACTTCTTCTTTAACCTAACTCCACTCATTTCTCATAGACTATTCATCTGTTCGGGGAACTTATCAGACAAAGTAAGCGGGCAAACCAGTACAGTACAAGTGGGCATTACTGATAAAAACTAACAGTTAAGGCCAGGATTGAACTTGCACTATCTCTAACTCAGGTACAAAGTCCTGACGCCTTGGACACTCGGCCATGGGATCTTTTATACGACATTACATATTGTTTATTCACGCTAGACGGTTATTATGAAACTTCAAACAAATTATTTCTATAACTAATCATTCCTCTTATCTTAAATATCTTGGAATTCACTACCACGTCTTTGGTTAGGTTTGGTTATGTTATGTTAGATTTGGTTAGGTTATGTTAGGTTTGTTAGGTTAAGTTTGTTTGTGTACGGTTAGTAAAAGTTATGGTTATGGTAGTGAATTAACGGAAAAGATCCAATATCTTTACTGCTTCCGTCATAAACATTATTTATAAATCACTCTTGTGCTGAATTCACTCATATTATCAATATTTATATTTTATTTATTTTTACTTTATCGCACTAATATCTTTTTCACACTAATAAATTCAAACATAAACATTAGGGACTAGCACGGGTGGGCGGGTGGGTCACTATACTATACGTGTATGGATGGGCGGGTGCATGCAATAGAGGTATAGACAAATAATAGACAATAGGTAATAGACAAATGCAGCTATAGAGGGGGCTATTTATCATTACCAATACATAACGATTTATATTGGTATTTTTTGCCACAACCTGCAACCTGTCGTATCAATATGGAACAGAGACTGGTACGTGAGAGGCCTGGTTGGTAGAGATAGCCGTTTCCCACACTGGACAGTTGGCAGCATTGATTGACCTATTGGTACTCTAACCCAATCAATTATTGATACCATCAGGGCAGTTACAGTAAACTGTTTTTATGGCAGCACCTATTAATGAATAATTAAAATTTAGAATAAATTTAATTAATCACTCTCAACCATAAATTATAGTGGTGTAGTGTTTTAGTACAAATACCTAAGTGTGAGGTGCTTTGAATAGTTAAAATCTTCTATAATAGAACTAGTTTCTCGTGATGACTTTATATTTATGTATTGGTAACTAACAAAATATAAACGAACGTTTATGTATTGAGTTGTTATATTAAGCATGTTCGATAAAAATCATTTTAGAAATGTTTATATTAAATGTTTATAAATCTTCTTATAAATAAATATGTTGAAAGAAAAACTAAAAATATCCTTATTAAGATATGGCTGCACAATGGCTACCATGTTTTATTAAAATTAGAGAATATAGTGGAAAAACATACTAACCAACCTAGCGTAAATTAAACGTGAAAAATACTTTTTTACTAATTTGTTTTTATAAATTTCATCTGTACAAATGTTGAGTTGAAATACGATAATTATCTTTGGCTGAAAGAGTAGAGCAATAGTATATATAAACCATCATTGCTACGGTTTACTATAAATAAAGGAGTTATACACTTTTGTACAATTTGTGGGAATTGTAGGTAGGAGTGAAGCAGAGAGAGGGGAGGGAAACAAGTTATATGTGTGTTAGTGAGGCATGTTATGTGCTACTCCTAACGACAGTTGCGTGAAATGTAGAACTAAATTCCTAAACTAGGCAGTAGATGAACGCTCTTAAGGGGTAAAAGTCCCTTCTAAGTCCTATTTCTGGCATCCAACTGCGAACACATAAAGATAAACTTACGTAATCTCAAAGAAGTTGTTGGCTTGTTGACATTCGACTATCACTGTTCTAAATTTCATGTTCATAATTAATCGCATCAGTAATTGAAAATAAACACATAAATAATTCATCCATTTTGGAACAACATGCACCAAGAATATAATACGTCACCGGTCACCCATCAAAAAAAAAAAAAAAAGAAGCCACGCTAGACTATTCATTCTGTTTATACTTACTAAATTATCCATAATTATTATTATTGATTATTAAGACACAGCTCGTAGAGACATAGGCAAATGTGAGGGGTGAATAAGAGTAGATGCACGATTGTGCACGATTTATTTAGTAAGTATAGACAGAATGAATAGTCTAGCGTGGCTTCTTTTTTTTTTGGATGGGTGACCGGTGACGTATTATATTCTTGGTGCATGTTGTTCCAAAATGGATGAATTATTTATGTGTTTATTTTCAATTACTGATGCGATTAATTATGAGCATGAAATTTAGAACAGTGATAGTCGAATGTCAACTAAGGTCGACTGTTTATCAGAACTTGCTATTTATTAATAGCCCAATATCCCGGGTAACTAAGAGACCTACTGCTTTATGTGGAATCCGAACTAAAGAGTATTTGTTTAATTGTCAGCTAACTGACACTCATTCACATACCCTACACAACATCTGGACCTAGACTACCATCCAACATGGACACTCCAGACTTCTCTAGTAGTGGCCAAACTGATAGCAACCATTGAACGGACGCCATGTCAATATTCAGAGGACCGAGCATAAACCTATCGTGTACAATTTCCACAGCGCTTGGTCCCCAAGTAGCTGGATTACAACACTGCACCACTAGAGCAGACAATACTGGGATGTGTGGGCACAATAGTAGATTTAGGGTATCCATTGGCAATTTGATTTTAACAGCAGTAGTTTTAACAATTTTAATTGTAGACAAGGTTCAGATATTGTGTAGGGGAGAGAACTGAGTGTCAGACTTATCAGTTAGCTGAAAATCAGACCAACACTACGTGGTTCGGATTCCACGTAAAGCTGTAGGCCCCATAGGTGTCCTGGCTTTTGGTCTATTAATAAATAGCCCTTTCTGAGCTAAGTATAACTCAGATAGTAACAATGACTACACTCGTTCATTTTCACTCATCACACTCATTAACCCCTCATATATTTGGTATCGGTGTCTTAGAAATGAATAATAAACACTCGTATGGTCCATAAATTGAGGTTGGCTAGCTGTTATACACAAGGGTACATTCAATCAGCCATATGGCTGTTAGTGTTTATGACATCATTACAGTACATAAGCAATAAAAGTTGATGGCTTGTGAACAATAATAAGCAATACTATTACTGCTATGACTCCATTAGTAAATCCATCATTAATGGGTTTCCATTGACGGATGACACGTAACACGTTTCTCATTGCAATTAATCGATTTTTGTAATATGTCAAATATAATCCACTAAAACGAACTGATTTATTTTGTATCATGCATTTCCTTTTAAAATTTTAAATAGTGAGTTTCGAATTTCAAAGTAAGAATTTTACATTTACCATTTTTCATATTGGAATTTCCACTTTGCATTTTTTTATTTTCCATTTTTTTATTTAGCATTTTGTATTATAGTTTTACATTTCGCATCTTGCATTGCAATTGCCTTTCGCATTTGGCGTTTATGATTTCACACATTGCAATTTTCATTTTGAATTTTATATTTTTCATTTTGCATTTCGAATTGTTATTTATGAATTTGGAATTTTAAATTTTGGATTTTGAATTATGTATTATGCCTTATTGATTTTTAATTCATAATTTCTAATTTTGAATGTTGAATTTCAAATTTTCAATTTTTAATTATGAATTTAGAATTTCCTATTTCAAATTTTGAGTTTTTCAATTTTGTTTTTTTCACTATGGGTTTTGCATTTTTCACTGTGCAATGTCTTTTGAATTTGGCAATTGTATTTTGAATTTTGCTTTTTGCATTTTGCAATTTCAATGTTTAATTTTACATTTCACATTTCACCTTTTGTGTTTTGCATTTTGCAATTTATTTTTACATTTAACATTTGGAACGTAGTATAATGATTTTTTATTTACATTTAAACTTTTATTTGTATATTTTATTCCGTCATCATATCCATTTTTTATAAATAAAACATTTCAGTAACTTTGTGCGTCTCTCATTCTTTTAATTTTAAAAGGTAATTAAGTGCACAATTCTGTTATTATTTATATACACAACGAGTAGAAGTTTTATACACAAATGTTTAACAGTTTTAATTCAAAATTTTTCGTTTATGAACATATTCAACTTTATTTTTCATGCAAACATTGATACTGTAGAATGGATAGTACGACAGTGATTTTATTTCGTAGACTTAAGCGGCCGGTGAGCATATTATTAAACGTTTCAATATTGAGATTGTTTTAAACATATAAAATAACAGACTATATGAATGTCCTCAATTTTATAAAATGAAAATTGAGAAAAATAACTTTTGATATATTTAGGTAAGTGTGGTTTTTTTTCAATATCATGGTGTTAATGTGATGTTGGGCTAAAAGAGTGAAGACATGTGAAACAAGCCAAGGTCGATATTGTTACTGAAGCGGCACTGTCAAGTCAGCGAAACTGTTCGACTAGGGGCTTCCCCTCCACTATCACTCAGTGTTTACAGAATAAAACAAGATGTGACACTCAATGTTAAGAAAAAATTATTCTTTTTGTTCCTTAGAGGTGAACATTATTTGCAAAATACAATGAAACCCTTAACGTGTTCTAGAACAGTTTTCATATTTAGTTATATCATTGTCTTGTTTTTATTTTAAATTCAACAATTGCCTAATTATAGTACATATACCTTTTACTGACAAATATTTGTTTGATTTTAAACGTATCACTAGGATATTTAACAATAAATCTAAAACAAGGAAATATACAAGTGAATACTTTGTAGAGTTTATACTGTTTTTAACAGACAATGAGTTTATATTTATTGGAACCATCCACTATTATAAATATAATGACTGAAAAATAAAATGTTAATCATAATTGAACACATTCTATCTTTCATTACTCACTACTTTATTGATTTTAATAACATTTATAACAGGTAAACGTCTCACCCGAACAGTAAACTATACACAATTTCTTCGTTAGCATATTAAGTGCAGGTAGAAATACAATACAAGTGAACGTCTTACAACACAAATCTATTGTCATGTATGTACAAAATGTATTGATATTATTTATCACGATAAATCGTAGTAAACCACATGTACCATATTTAGACCAGATCAAATTAAATCAAACACGCGTACCCTGACTACCAACCAACATGGACACCCCAGACTTCCCTAGTAGTGTCCAAGTCGAAGGCAACCATTGAGTGGAGACCGTGTTAGTATTAAGAGGATCGAGTATAAAACCTATCACATACAAAGTCTAAAAACACTTTGCCCCAAGTAGCTGGACTACAGCACTGCGCACCTAGTACCTACAATCCCCACAACACTTTGTCCCCAAGTAGCTGGACTACAGCACTGCACACCTTGTACCTACAATCTCCACAACACTTTGTCCCCAAGTAGCTGGACTACAGCACTGCGCAGTTAGTACCTACTCAAAGAGGTGCTCATTGTTTTATACATTAACATATAAAGTATATTATATAATTACCACCTATTTATTTTATGGAGAAGCATTTTACTTATTTACTAAAATTATTAATATTAATACTTGTATTGATAAAAAAAGTTAAGATCATATTACATTTTCAAGTCAACAATCGAAAACTAACAATCAGAAGTTAACAATATTTTAATGCCGTTTGGAAAAAAAATTGTTAACAGGCGTGTGAAAATGTCATACAGTACTATTATATACAGTAGGAGTGGAATAAGTAAAAAATAGATAATGTAAAACAAAACATGTATATTGGCCAGTTTCCAGATATTCACGAGAATAAAATGTTGCTCCCTAATAGAATATTCTATGGTAAACATAATATAGTTACTAACGCAATAAAATAAATCTTAAAGCACTTTCTGCTAAGCTATCATCTTAAACTTGATATAAGTATGCTTTAAGGCAAATTTCCTGAAAAGTATATTTTATGAACATTCTAGGTAACTTCTTGCGACTCTCAGAAAGAGCTTAGGATGAAACTTCGCGTATGGTACTTGGAAGGCAGGCTTAATACATTAATCCGGCGAAGTTATGACAGTAAAATGTTTCTTACCTCTACGTAGAACTATCAGGTACGTGACTTTGGAGTTGGGGTGGTATTAAACTGAGAAAAGGTGTACGGTAAAGTGAGGTAACTGCTTCTTATTATTATTATAATAACTTATTATTATTATTATTCATTAGACTACTAAAACACCGACCGTAGATATATGGGGGAAATTAGGGGTGAACAAGTGCGATAAATGTAGATGAATGAGTGTAGTCATTGTTACTAAATATGTCTAAGACCGAGCTATTTGTAAGTAGCCCAAAAACCAAAAAAAACCCAAAAACCAGTAAGTAGTCCTTGTAGGTTAACTAAGGAACCTAAAGATTTACGTGGAATCCGAACCACAAAGTACTGCTATAACTTTAAGCTGTTTGACAAGTGTTATACTTAGTTTAATGATCACTTATCTTCCATACAGAACATCCGGACTCTGACTACCTACCACTCAACATGGACGCCCAAGACGTTTCTATTAGTGTCCATGCCGAAAGCAAACATTGTGCGGACACGGTGTCGGTATTAAGAGGATCAAACATAAAACCTATCGCCTACAGCAAAGCACCATTAGTTTCGACTTGAAATATATTAAGTTGATAAATCGATTTGTGTTTAATAGGGGTTGCTTAGTATATTACAAAATCATTAAAGTTTCGAAATGGAAACTCTAGACGTAGAGTTGTCCCATTTGACAGAGAGAAGCGAATGACTATAAATAATTACATGGTTGATCGAGGTGGTGACGGTCCATGAGGTGAGTTACAGAGTTATCAATGGAGCTAAGTTATACAAGACATATTAACTAAATTCCTCAAACATCGGAACGATAGGTAATAATTGTGAGCAACTAGTTTATAAATACATTTCATAAGAAATGTGTGGATAAACATGTTTAAAAGTAGTTTTAGTTTTGTTATATTTATTAATTTAATTTATTCTTAACACGCTGATCGTCAAGATATGGGCAAATATGAATTTCAAATGAGTGTGATGAGAGTAGATGAGCGAATGTAGTCATTGTTACAATCTAAGGCCGACTATGTCTTAGAAAGTGTCATTAATTAACGGCCCAATTACAAATTAAAAGCCCGTGGTTATCAGATGATCCCTTTCAAAATGTGTTACGACTCTGATTGAGATCGAACTGAGAAAGTTTAGCTTATGCAGCTGGGATTTATCCAACTAAGCTACCGACCCATCTACAATGCATAACATGTAATGATATCAACCATCACACGTGATTATTGTGATGGAGTCGGGCATTAATCACTAAGTATAAATTGTATTACATGTTTGTACTACCCCAATTAGATTGATAACCATTGATAACCAGTTTTGTGGCAAGAAAAAGAAATTAAATTATTGTATATAATTGAAGCTTAATTCAAATTTATGTGGCGGAGGATATTTGCCCATTTAAGACATTCCTGACCAAAAGTCCGAGCTCCTTCATTACTGTGAACAAAATCCATCAGATGTTTAAGCAGTTAACCTAGAAAGTAGAACACGTGCCAACAAGGATTAAGTGTTGTCGGATTTCGTAATTCATTACAAATCAATCTTCCGAATAATTTCATTCATTCCCTCTGTACCGTGCATAGCTGTGAGGCAAAGTCGGTGATTTCCCAGGCAGGGCGTTCCGGGCTCGATACCGGGTTAGAACGTTAAGTGTTTTACCCTTGTCCACCCCATGGTTTGGAAGTTACGTTAAGTCAGTGGTACAATGAGCCTGCAAAATAAAAATGGGCTCGTCCAAGCAAGCAAGTGAACTGTTTTAGTTGGGTGCCTCACCCACAAGAAAACAGTTCAGAAATTAAACTAATTCTAAATATTTCTATTGACTGTCCGAGTTGAGTACAACACTTTAGATTCTGATTAAAACCTATCTCGTGGCAGGTATTGACTTGAAGTGGATTGCTTTCCAAGGACAGCTGTGACGTGACCTGCTTCAGGATAAGGACGTCCTTCAACCCCGTGATCCTTGATTTAAACCACGGATCCTTGAAGACAAGTGGTGTGAGACTGCAATAAATCTTTCTATAAACATTACCTTTTACTGTGATTAAATATTTTCTATCCATATCTCTCCTGATTCGTCATAAAGAATAGTGTCTAGCCAAAATAATAATGTTTAACTCATAGGAACTAGAGGGTTATGTTTTATAGTTGTGACTGTTTATTAATTCGGTGATAAAAGGGTTTTAAATTAAACTTAAGTTTTGTTTGTGTTTGCTTTATGCTTTATTGGCTGAATAGATAAGAATATCCGCATACAAGTGTTTACAATTAAACTAACATGATTATCATATTCTAAGTGAAGATTTACGATGGATAAAAGTTTTCCTTTAAATCCATGAAAAAAAGATAGCAAACTATATTTAAAACCCAAACTATTCAACATTAATAATAGTGTGTCTCTTATTTGTCTACATCTTCCTAGTTAACATGGCTATTTTTAGATAGAATAACATATTGGGGGATGAGTATTTCTCTGTCTTGCTTCCACCAATCAGTGCATCACTCTCTCGGTGCTCTCACTGCTCTCAGTAGGTCACTCTTTTATCGACCTATTTATAAAATGCAGATTTCAATTAAAAATACTGCAGTTTTTCCAGCAAACATCCAGCTTTTGATTTCATGGAACAATTATTGTGGTGTAAAATACCAGTCCAATCAAACGCTCAGCACAAGATCACTACCGACAAGACGAAAAATTAATACTAATATATATACTATGCCAATACTATAGTGGCAGTTGAATAAAGACTACTATATATAATACTTCCGTTCACTAACTTTGACTTTTGACTAACCCTTTGAGTCAGTACTAAACCTAAAGATATTGACATTTGTAGTAAATACTTAATATGTATATACATATATAATACGGAGTTTAGTCAGCTCCCGTCAGCAATATTTTAAATCATTAACGCAAAGTACCAGCATCAGAAAAAATTGATATCATTATGTAAGAAAAATAAATAACAGAGATCGCAAATAACAAAGGTTTATCCCAAAAGGCAATCAATTTGATCCCTTCTACCGTATTGCGAACTCTGACCAATCCTCTGAAAAATCACTCAAAAGGCAGTTCAATGTCTGAAACCAATGATAATTTGGTTCAATGTCTGAAAATTGTCAGCACATTTTCATGCCGGATCTAGGGTCGTTCTCCATTTAATCTTCCAATAATTACTTCTACCCACTCTATCTCTAAGCCGACTTAACAACATCCAATACTCTTGTAAAAGTGTCATGCCACCATTGCAGATTAAGAGCTCGTTCCATCCATAAAACATACTCATGAATATTGTCCAGTCAACTAAAATATTTTGACTATTGATTACACAGTTTAATATACAAAACACCACTCAATACGTTTCTAAAGTCATTGAAAACACCAAAAAGCCATTGGATTTTCTCCAGCCACTTCCTATCCTAGCAGTAGTCAACCACAACGAAACTACTTCAAACAAACGGCCAGAAGCCCAAAGTGTCAAAGACAAAAACCACACCGAAAAGCCTTGACCGATCAACTCAAAACCTCTAAAATAACTTTATAAACGCATAAAGGGCAAACAGTCCTCCAGTAAGAATCTGATCTGATTGCTCACACCGAATTAGTATGACGACAGCAGATGACTCCTTGTCATCACAATTTGTGGAGAACAAAAGAAAAATGATAGATATCATACAGCTCCTTAAATTTCATCAGAAATAAAACTGTTTGATACATTTTAGAGAACAGAACACACGACTAGCACTCGTTCAGTCTGGTAACTTTAAATTCAAGTCTAAAAGCCTTGATATTTCATTAAAAAAAACAAAAAAACAGGATGTTGTTTTACATACAGCTTCGTACATTTCAGCAGGAATAAAACGCTTTGATATTTTTTGGAGAACATAAGACAAACAACAACCACATAACAGCGCAGTAACGTTAAATAGTTCAGTTACTTTAGGTCTGGATTTAAGAGTTCTGGTTAGACAGAAGAGATAAGAAGATAAAAGACAAAAGTCCAGAACAAAGTCAGTTTGATAATTTATCGAGTAATAAGATCTCTTGTCAATTAATTGAAAGTCAAACACATAAGGACTTTTCGTATATAGCTCTGTAGTTTTATTGCAGGAACATTTTGTGAAACTATAAAATGTTTTCGACGATTCGCGAGCCGGTGGCCGAGCGGTCTAAGGCATCAGGACTTTGAGCTTGGGTTAGAGATAATGCTGGTTCGAATTCGGCCTAGACTGAATATATTTATCAGTATTGTTCACATTGTACTGTACTGCTTCGCCCCCTTACTCTGCCTTAATAAGTTCCTCGCACAGATCAATAGTCTATCGGCCTCTCCTTAAAAAAAAGAAAAAAAGGAAAAGCAACTCAGAGAAGTTGTCTATAATAGTTCTTAACATAGTTGAGAAAAATCTACTCAAGACTAGATCATACGTTATTCTATTTAAATAAGAGGTGAAATGAACAATTACTCTAAAACATAACTAACAAATCGATATAGTCTAAGCAGCATAAACATGTATATTGAACACATGTTCCTTTGAAGATTGCATATGGACAGTAAATATTGATGCTTAATTGATAGTTTAAACGAATAATATTCTTTATTGGACATTTTTATGAAGGACTTTGTAATAACGACTTCAGCGTAGGCGAATTTTATTACAAGCTTTAATAGCCTGCATACATCAGCTTATAGATATAATCAAAAATACTTAAGAGAAGCTACGTTTTTGTACTAGTAACGTAATTTGTCAAATTTAGCTATACAATTTTTATCAAATGCTGTGAAATAAAAGATATTTCAGCATTCTGATAACTTAATGTATGTTTTTAATAAATTATGTTGTATCGCTTTGATGGGTAACGTTAATTTGTATCTGTGGTTTATTGTGGTTTTAATCTCTCTGTAGTTATTTATCTGCGCGTGTTTTTTCGTTGTTGATTAAATTATTTAAAATATTTAATTGTTTACATAGTTAAATAAGTTTTACTAAAGGAATTTGTATTCATGAAATATATATTCTTAATTTGAATAAATTATTTGTGTTATTTTAGTGGTTTGTCTTTTTTCAGTGACGTGTTCACTAAAATCAATTACACTAATAATTTTAAGTCAATTATAAATTTTGTTACCAAACAAACACTATACATAGATGTTCAGTAGTTTTTATCAGCTACATTTTTTTTATTTCACCAGTTCAAGTTACAAATACATCACCTACTTAGCCTTGTTCACCCTGAGCTAAGGGATTTCTTAAGAAACAAGGGCAAGATTTATGAGTCCTCCGTCGAATGGTCCATTTATCATCCCTTACTTCCCTGACCTATTTTGGCTCTCTGAACAACCTTACTTCGCCCAAAGTAGAGTTGAAAAAAATAGTACCCAATAATTTGGCGAAACAATTACGTAGATAACTTATAATACTGTATAATCTGATACTTTGAAATAATAATATTTCTTTTCGATTTCAGGGAACATATTTTGTAAACAATTGTTATTAGTCGTAAATGATTTTTATTTTTTAAATAATAATTCTATCCTATAATAGCATATAATGTGCTTATGCAAATTTTTTTATAGTGATTCCAAAATCCTTACTAGCTGTTAGAATAGTAACTACAGGATCTATTTAGAGAAAAATTAAAAACTTCTGAAGACTTTGAAATCTAACAAATATTATTATTTTATTTCAACAATGTACTTAAACTATTTTATTTTTAAAAGTAATTAGTATAGCAACCAATATACGTGTGTAACAGATAAATCAATTGCGGGTATTTTATGTATACATACATTGAAGATAGCATGACTTTATATACAATTCAGTTTAGAGTTATTTTTTACAGTGTAGTATCCAAACTCTTTGAGGGTAATTCAAAACCCAATGGATGGGTTAGAGCGTAAGCACGTATGAGTGGAGGATTCTGATTATAACGTGTGGGGGAGAAAATTACACATAGGTCAAGAGGCCTATTATTCTAACCCGACTTTAGAAAATCAAACGCATCTACTGAAATACATTAAATCATTATTTTCATCTGTTAATATGGAACATATTAAAAGTTAAGATTTTTTAGTTTATAACATTTTTAACAATAATTCTTTTTATAACTTAACTTATAACTTATAACTATAACTTAAATAACAAATTTAAGTTGAGTTAAAATATTTTTACAAGTTTTTTAAACATAAACTTAAAATAATTTAATTATAATGTTCTCCAATTAGAATTAAAGCGTTTATAACTTTTTGCCAACTAAGAATAAGGAGATATTAAAATTACTAAACTGGAAACGCTTTTAGAAAATTCTATTTTTTCGAATTTCATTATAAATCTACATACTTTAATTTATGTAAATGTATTTCATTTCAATATTTTAGTACATTTATTTCTAATTTAAAGTGAAGAACGTATATATTATTTTAATTAATAAAATTAAATGAACAATGCACTGCCAAAATGAAGAGAGCTAGTATTAAATTAAATATTAATAAAGCTTTAAAATTTTCACAACTTAAAACGCGAGGGTTTGCAATTTATTTACTCTAAACAAACAATACAGAAAGTAGCCTCTAATTCAAGGTTTCAATTGGTTTTGTTTTACCTTGGAAAGGAAAACCTCGGTAAAATTTACGACGCAGTCGTCTGTTTCGTTTCAAGTGGCTTGGTTTGTTTTTATGTGGTAATCTGTGGTAATAAAAGCTAATTAATTTTTATTTTAACTGCCAATAAAGCCGGTATCTATTAAATTATTTCCTTTCAATCTCCTTTCCTTTTAATACGAGTATTGTTTTCGATTAGAATCCCTTTAACTACTTAAACGACTATAAATTTGTTTGTTTCTCAACTGTAACACTTTAAATTGTTATTCATAAAATTACTTGTAAAAGAAATTGTCCGCGAGTTTTAGAGAGGATTTTACTGAACAATGATAGATTGGTTTATTTAATAAAATTAATTAATATTATAAACATATTTCGTTAGTTACGATCATAAGGACTCTTTGAATAAGACTAAAACGAAACAAAAAAGCTACAAAAACAACCCCTTGGGGATTATTGATCCATAAAGTGAAATGGGATTTCGGAGGTGTCGCAAACAAAACGATATTTAATGTAGAGGGAGATGGCGTAGAAATGACGTAGTAACAAAGTTACCGCTTACTCCCCCTACCCCCACAACCTATCTCCAGGGGTTACGGAGCTACTTGAACAACTAATAACATCACCCTGCCTTATCACAGTTCGGTATTGGGTGTGAAGATTATCTCAGGTGTGAAGATGAGAATTACGGTAAACTCAATTGGTAAACAATCTTGATAGAACAAACAAATTTATGTATATAAGATAAAATCTATGTTCTCTGTACAGTGCTTGGATTAAGAGATTTAGTATACTAAATATTTTACTTCAATTGGTTGTTATATATACTGTAATATTACATTGAAAATATTGAAATCCAATATTTTAAGAGCATTAAATTATTTTAATTCAATTCATAACGTGCTAAAAATTATGGAAAAGAAATCTTTTAAAAAGATTTAATATTGTTAGTTATTATAATGGTATGAATTCTGTTTATAATTTTAAGTTAAAAATATTTACTTTTTATTTTTATTTTAAGTACAAGGTGATAAAATAATTCCTGGTGAACATCCTCACAAAACCAATAGCTTAAACTATTACATACCATTGAGGTTAATTTAACACTGCAGTGTGTACTGTTTGTATCTATTCATGTGTCCTGCACCATTGAATCCAAAACCATTCTTACCCATAAATCGTAACTTCTGTCGATTTATCTTTTCTATTTTCACATTCAGTGCATATAAATGGTTACATGAATGTCAATGACCTGTGTAGGGTGGTTACTAACTGAGTTCAAATTATGCTTATAAAGAAACATTTATTGATAGCCCAATAGCCAAGACAACTAATTGACCTACGGATTTACGTGAAATCCGAACCGCGTAGTATTGATCTGATTTGAAGCTAATTGATAGCCAAATACTCAGCTCTATCTCCTGTGCAATATATGGACACTGACTATTACCCTACATTGACACCCCAGATTTCTCAAGCAGTGTTCACGCCGATAGCAACCATTGAGCGGACGCAGTGTCGGTATGAGGACTGATCATAAAACCTATTGCCTATATCTTATAGCACTATGCTACTAGTGCCGAATAGTATGATATTGTGTGAAAGCGATTCCTGATCCAGATGCATCATGGCAGATAGGAGGCCCGTCTTTCGCCCAGTCCCCAGAACGTCCATTTTCTAGTCCGCGTGGGGACCCGTTTTTTCAGTAGGTGTGATGAACCGTTTTTCCAGTCAGTTTAATAAACAGTTTTTCCAGTCGATGTGGGGACCCGTTTTTCCAGTAGGTGTGGTTTTTCAGGTGTGGTATCAGTGTGGTGAAGCGTATTTTCAAATAGTGTGGTGAACCGTTTTTCTAGTCGGTGTGATGAACCGTTTTTCCAGTCAGTGTAGTGAACAGGTTTTCCAGTCGATGTGGTGAACCAATTTTCCAGTCAATGTGGTGAACCGTTTTTGCAGTCGGTGTGATGAACAGTTTTTCCAGTTGATGTTATGAACTGTTTTTCCAGTCAGTGTGGTGAACCGTTTTCCAGCGCTTGGGGATTCATTAATCATGACAGTGAACCGATTAATTCTGATTACAAGTTCGGGCTGGATTTACTCCTGAGAGACAAATGCTGGTGAGTAATGGCAGCGCACATTAGCGCCTTTCACAAGCCAGTGTGAGCCATTAATATCTCTTGTGGTGTTTAATGCGAAAAAAACATACATTAATGCCTATCAAAAATATAATAATATCGATACAAAATATTTAATAAAATAAAAGCCGAAAACAAATTAAACGAAATCACAATTTCAAGATAAAATTAATTTTAATTATGGTACAATAAATATTTTATTTTCTCCCATTCGGTCTTTTCTCCCAAAGGAACTTATTAAACCATTTTTGATTAGAACCGGACACTTAGCCAGTGAGTGTGCCGTAAACTGATTGTCGGAAGCATACTGCGTCAAGTTCTATTCTACTCCAAATAAACTGACGTTACATAACCTAATCTTACTTAATCTCACCTGACCTAATTTAATACATAACCAACATCAACCTAATCTGAACTAACATAACTCAACCTAAGTTAATCTGACCTAACATAACCTAGCTCAACTTCATCCTAACAATCCTAATTGCATCTGACCTAACATAACCTAACGTAACTTAATATTAACCAACATTGAGCTCTCGTTTCTTCTTTGTACCAGGTTGTTCCAGTTCTTTCACTGATAAAATTATTTGTATTCGCATATGGAATTAATTCCCTCTACCACAATGCCCTTTCCATCCTTCATTAAATCAAGATGTTTATGTTTTCCCAACCATCCTTTGACCGATGTTACCAACATAAATCTGTTAACTCGATAATTTCCTCTTTGAAAGGCCAGTTTTTGTTATACCTACTACTTTCATGTCTACTTTCATTGCACCAATTCATGAAAGTGTTTATGCTTTGGCCCTTATTTGATTTTCAAAAGCTTAGATTTCTGTTCAGCTAGTAACATTTGATTAACGAGTTCACAGTAATAGTCTTCCAAACTGGTGTACAGTTAAATTATTAATAATTATTATTAAAATTCCTCTCTGATATTAGGATATAAAAATTTACGTTGCTTATATACTCTTAAATAAAATCAATTTTGATATTAGACTTAAAAAAAGAGGTGATGTGAACGAAAAAGTAAAACGTAAAGATTAGCGGTCTGTCTATGATACTCAGGGAAAGTAGAGAACTTTGATGTGATTTGTGAGCGATCGTAGGCACGTAGCATTCATACTTTTAATAAATATAGTTGTCTTTATAATAATGATTCATAACTTAGATAGATGGCACTAGTGGCGTAGTGCTGTAAACCCATATACTTGGGGACATTAGTGTTGTGGAGATTGTAGGCGATTGGCTCTATACTCGGTCCTGATAATACCGACATGAGTCCACTCAATGGTTGCTATCAGCTATTGGACACTACTAGAGGACAGAGTACAGATGTTGTATATGGGAGAGAGCTGAGTATAACGCTTATCAATTACCTCAAAATTGGACCAATACTATGTGGCTCAGATTCTACGTAAAGCTACAGGTCCTTTAGTTGCCCCAACTTTTAATAAATGGTCCTTTCTGAGGAATATTTGAACCCAGATAGTAACCAGACTACACAGGTCATCCTATACTCATGTAATTAGTCATCTTCGCCGTAATTTACTCACAAAGTTTTGTCGGCGTCTCATATGTAAGAATGTCGTCCAGTGATCTGACCAGATATACATGAATATAATGTAATAAACAATTATATCTATAAAAAATATGTGTTCCGGCTTGGAAAATGTCCCCCTTTTAACATACGACTAACTGTTCTTGACAAGGTCAAAGAAGAAGTAGTTTATATTGGCTATAAGGTACATAACATTTTGCTTTAAAATTTAAAATGTCCCAATCAAAAATCCAATGGGGAGATATAACATATATAGGCCTATTACTTGTATTGCAGTATCATCAAGCAATAAAAACAATCCATGGAATTTTACAAGCAAAAGTGATGATTGTGGTCGATAGCTTAATTCTTTTTTTATGGAATAATAAAGGATATAAGTTAATTGAGTGATTCAAGATCTTGTTTTTATAAAGTTTTTATTTTTAAAATTGATGCTTTAATAATACATCAATAATACTTTTGGTTACGCTAACTAAAATTGTAGATATTTCTTCAAATAAAATTCTCAAAACGAATATAGTAGCTAACTCCCTTGTATAAAATTAGTTTACTTGTCTTAAGATAAAAATTTGAATGTTAAATTTCCGATCACGAATCAACATGAAAAGACGAAAAATTGTGTATTTTGCTTGTGATAGACTATTAATGTTATTTTATTTACATCCAAGGCTACGGCCCTACTTTCAAAGTTTCTGTGTCTAAGCTATTTTATTTTTAGTCAACGGTTACTAAATATATAAATCTGATTATTTTGACTTACAATCTTAAAATAATGAAAGTAAAAACAACTAAAATTAATTATATAGATAAATAAACAAAATGAAAAGTTAATAATTCATATAAATATACAGAAACAATAAAGAAAGTTTTTACTAATCAAATGTAAATATAGTTGTTTTAATAATACATTTATATTATGGTTTTATGATTATAGATCTTAAATGTAATAAATTAAAATGACGAAGGTTAAGGAATAACATTAGTTGTTTATATTGATTTACTAAAAATAAGTTGTACTAAAATAGGAAACCAAATTAATAATTTCCTTGTCTAGAATATAACATTGTTTGGCTCATTTACTTTTATAAAAACCACAATTAATAATGTGTTTGTTTACTATATATATATATATATATATATATATATATATATATATATATATATATATATAAAACAAGACTACTCATAGTGAAATTGTTGTAAAAGATATTTACGTTTATCCCATAGGGAATCATGGGAAGCATTAATCTGGTATAGTTTGTAATAAAGAGAATAGGCACCATTCATTGTGAACTATTTAAAAAATACTGCTGTTATGGTATTGTTTTATAGATGAATGACATTTACTGTGAAAAAAAAAATATATTTTGAAAAAGAACAGTCTCAATCCAATTCAACACCTTGTCGAGATAAAATGTTCTCCCCCACCATCGCCTTAGGCTTAGTAGGTGACGACTTCCATCAGTTCTTGTACGTGCTTGAAGTACGAGATCATTCCTCTGTCCTTTTTCCGAAATCCGACCTTCAAACTAATTCTTCGAGTTAGAACTGTGGCGTATGAGTCATCCAATTAGATTTTTTCCAGAATATTTTGTTACACAATATGACATTGTAAAGTAGATTGGCAATATTGAGATATTGTAACTAATCTACCTTAAAGGACCCGTTTCGCTCCAAGAAAAACACCAAAACCATGGATTTCTATTACAACGATTAGATCCATAATAATGATCGTATCGTAACACTTGAAGTGTCGTTTTATAGATTAAGAACTTTTACAGTGGATAAGGTTAGGTTAGGTTAGGTTAGGTTAGGTGGATACAGTGTA
This sequence comes from Stictocephala bisonia, assembly GCA_035578905.1. Classification (NCBI taxonomy): domain Eukaryota; kingdom Metazoa; phylum Arthropoda; class Insecta; order Hemiptera; family Membracidae; genus Stictocephala; species Stictocephala bisonia. Next base: position 91,687 of record JAQJVL010001211.1, on the reverse strand, counting down.
AGCGTATGCTACAATTTTTGAATAAATACTTTTTTTATAATGTTTCTACAGCTAAATGTATGAAATTCTACACGTCCATTAATGACGATTTTAAACTGATAAACTCAAAATAACAACTAAATAATCGTAAATTATTCACTATAATTCAATATAATGATAAAGACGAACAGTACATTTGAAATATAACAGTTTTGGCCAGCTGACGGTAAAATTGCATGTCTACTAAAGGGCTGTCGACTTTCTAGCGATGACTTGGCAGTTTGTGAAACGGCCTCCTTAAAGCAGTATTATTGACTGGTGACATCATAGAGGTGTTAAATGGTTTCCAACCCATGGTGTATGGGGGAGAAAAATTAAGAAAATCTTTACTATCGCACAGCATCTACAGGACACTAACACGATACCTCTATGACTCGCCATTAAATTTGTTATTCATATTCCTTCTATATAAGAAATATAATATATTTATTCCTTTTTATAAGTTACTATAATTATATAGCAGTAAATTGTGATTATATAGCAGTAAAAAGAAGTAGCAGTAAGTTATTTAAGGAAAAAAGTTTTTACGTTTTTCAAACACAGATAGATTTCTCGTCGTATGTTAAATTTTGTGTCTCTAGTTGTCAGCTGTTTTTTTAGGTCCATCGCGGAGTGACTTCAGTCCAATATAAATGTAATGAAATTTAAACTAGCTGTTGTAGCAGTCCTCATATACTAATGGAATTGTTGGAACAAATATTCCTATTACGTGAGAAATATATTCTCGTGTAGTTTAAATGAAATATAAAACCTAAAAACCCATTTGGCTGAAAAATATACCAAAATACATCCCTGGTATGCGTTATGACATTGATTTAAATTGTTTACGTTCTATTATTCCGAAATGCTAAAAATATTCAATCTAAATATACAACCTAACATCAATATGTTTCAATTACATTATTGAATAATGTTTCAATTAAGTACACTAAACAACACTCTTTTATGAGTCAATAAAATCGTATTATGGTTTAGATAAAGGGAAATCAATAAAACGCACATTTCGAGTAATAAAGTGTGTACAAATAATATAAATATAAAACGATTGTTAATTTACTTTAATGAGGCTATTTTATAATTACAATGAAATTTCACTTCAAAGAGTCTACTCAAGTTAGAATTTTAATTTTAAAAATGTTCTAGTTAAAGAATTTTGTATTTTTTTAATAAAACAATTCTTAATTTTTAAAGTTAAAAATTTTAAAATTACATAATCGAATTTTGTAATCTAACCTTTGTAAATTTAACTCTCCCTTGCTGAAACATGAGTAGGGAATAGAAGTGAGGGTCAGGCTTGTCAGTTAGCTGACAATCAGACCAATACTACGTGGATTCCACGTAAAGCTGTAGGTCCCTCAGTTGTCCTGTCTGTTGCGCTCTTAATAAATGACCCTTTCTACGTGTAAGTCAAACTCAGGAACCAAACTACATAAATCATCCACACTCATAAATCATTCATATTTGATATGAACACAATCATTCATAAAACGTATATGATCTAAACGAAATTAATTGACAAAAAGATCGTCATAGCAACGTTTTCTATGATCACTTTAAAAAAGGAATCAAATTATTATTATAAGTTTTTATTAATTGTTTTGTGGAGATAAAATTTAAAATAAAACCATGGTTACTGCTTGTAAATTCAGTTTTACTGAGTTGTTTTTTAAGCGGATGAAGTCGTTTTTGTTGATACATCCTGAACTCCAAGAAAGCGACCAGTGATCAAGTGTGAAATGATTTAATTTCCGAGGGATCTCTTCACATTACGGATAAGTATAATTTAATTAAACTTTTAAAATAGAGCAATGGTTTGTTAAGAAATAAGAAATCAGGTAATATAAGTTTTACTGACTAATAAACATACAAACTCAGTGTAGAAAAACATATTAATTTGAATATAAGAAATGTACTGTTCTTGTTTTTTATGGAACTATTGAGAATTCATATTGTTATTTTAGGGAGTTTTTAACAATATTTACTTATTAAATATAACATTTGTAAATTGAATTAAATCATAACTAAGACTTAACGGTTTGTTATTTCTGACTCATCGAGTCCAGCAAGAGCTAGACTCCGATTGTCGCACATAACTGTTTTACTGTAGAATATTAAATATACCGAACGAAATACTTAAAACTGACAAACTATGTGATATAAACTATCATGGTACAAGAAAGTAAATTTGTCAAATCTATGTTAATATAAATCAAAATTTACATTCAAAAATTAAATTGAGTTTTGCAATGGATCTGATTTTTAGTAACTAAAATTAATTGCTGACAAAAAATACATGCTACCAGAAGCCTGAAACCTTATCATAAACCATTTTTACATTTATGTTCAAAAATAAAGTGTTGCAATCCACTGGAAACATTTCAAAGCAGTAGATCATTGTTTCGAAATCCTAGCGGCTGTTTGGATAAGGTAATGAAATAAATGTTAAAAGGAGAACAATTTAAAACACAAGACAATATTTAATTTAAAAAGACAATAAATACTATTGAGTGCTTATAAATTGAAGCATGTTACATATTTTCCTAACTCTTCTTTAAATAATACTATTTTAACACACACCTATATAGCCTATACAAGAAAGTAATAATGCTCGTATGTTTATTCTGTCTTATATAGCTATTTTATAAATAAATAATATTATACTGGTGGCGCAGTGATGTAATCCAGATACTCGGGGACAAACTGTTTGGGAGATTGTAAGCGATAGGTTATGCTCGGTCCTTTTAATACCGACACGGCGTCCGCTCAGTGGATGCCATCGACGTGGACACTACTAGATAAGTCTGGAGTGTTCATGCTGGATGGTAGTCAAGGTTCAGATGTTGTGTAAAGATGAGAACTGAGTGTCGGACTTGTCAGTTAGCTGAAAAATCAGACCAACACTACGTGGTTCGTATTCCACGTCAAGCTGTAGGTCCCATAGTTGCCCTGGCTATTGGACTATTAATAAATAGTCCTTTATGAGCTAAGTCGAACTTAGATAGTAACAAAGATTATACTCGTTCTTCTACATTCATCACACTCATTCACCACTCATATTCGCCCATATCTTACATACATATAATCGGCGTCTTAGAAATGAATAATGAATGAATAAATGAATATACTAGTTTCTAGGATTATTTTATGTGACTGCTGGCTTCTTGGTCTCGTTCACTTCTCTGGAGAGGATTGTGTAGATACCTGAGGACTCGAAATACATGCTTTAACCTACCCGATGGAACTTTGTAGATCGAGCATGGATCTTACCGGATATTTGAGCATAGTGAGCACTCAACCAACGGCCTTACTTGATTGTGAACGTATTGTGAAAATAAACAGCAATATTGTATTTTCCGTTCAAGTTTGGTTCTGGTAACAATCCAGGACAGTGCATTACTACCCTATGTGTATAATGGGTGGGTGTGTATTCACCACAGTAAGTGGGTGGGGTAGGCGGGTGAGAATAGGTAAGGCGGTACTGACTCACTCACCAACCATACACGTACAGTGGTAATGAATTTTGTTTCAAAAACATAGGGCCCATTAAAAAAATATACTGTCCATTACAAAGACATTTTAACTTTATAAATAATATTAATAAAATAAATTAAATAAAAATGAATAGACTATGTTTTACAAGGCCTTTCGCCAGCATAGCTGGATCATCAGGCAACAGAAATGTATCTGTTTGTACACCATACAAGATAATAATTAGCTGGAAAAACATATGTAAATTCAAAGAATATTAGTATAATATATAGAAAATTATGTACAGCATAAATTAAAGTGTATGATTTTTAATAGTATAAGTTGATAATAAACGAGAATTTTGAATACGTCCTATTTCACTGTTCATTTTAAATAAATTAGTATTGTGAATAAAGAACGTTTCTCAGGCAGTTCGATCCCAATCAGAGTCAATACATTTTGAGAAGGATCAGCTGATAACCACCGGCTGTTCATTTGTCATTGGGCTATCAATTAATGACACTTTCTAAGGAATAGTCGGCCTTAGTTTGTAATAATGACTACATTCGCTCACCTACACTCATTACACTCATTCGAAATCCATATTCGCCCCTATATTGACGATCGGCGTCTTAAGAATAAATAAATAAATTTAAATATTTTGAAGATTAAACATAGTCTTATTTTTGAATTTCCTTTGCTGATATCATGGTTTGGTTCTTAACAATGCTTAGCAACTGCTGGGGGTTTCTTTGTTAAATTTAATGTGTGAAACATTTTCTTTGAATCTTATTTTTTATTTCTCTTAGCTTGTCTTATGTAATTTTCATCGCAATTATAATAATGAATTTAATAAATTTCGGCAATATTTTCAATTTTGTTTTCGAATTTAAAGCTATTTAGTTTGTGTTTTCAAATTGTTTGGATTTTTGAATGGAGGTATGATTGATATGTGAAATTTTCTTGAATGAGACTTGAATATGTATTGATAATTGATTTTTGAAGGTAAAACTTTCTTAATAATTGCCTTTCTTGCCTATTGCCTATTTTATTTATTTCATTATAGATCGTGATATTTTATTTTTGTTTTATCATTTATGATTGCATTTTATGGATAAAAAAGCAAAGAAACAATTATTTTCAGCACAGAAAACGTACCAACATTATACGGTATATGGGGTGGTAACAGTTTTAACGGCTGTTATCTTGTTAAGAGCGGTTTAGCTTTATGGCGGAGATAAATTTTATTTTCTTAACTGACTTTTTGACGAAATATTTACTATATCTGAGTTTGCTGCGTAAAGGGGGTTAAGTACAAAATGGTCAAAAATAAGTAACTATCACATATGTGTTTGGGCAAATTAAGAGCTACAGCTGGGTGTAAAGGGATAAGTCCAATTCCTCCCCCGTACCAAGTTGTTCATTTGTGAAATTATAGGTTATGTGAAGAAAAACACAAACATATTAGTGTAAAGAGGGTTATGTCCAAAGGCAAGGACTTATCCCTCTTTACACAATGACACACTTTGGAATAGTCTGTGTAAAAAAGGTTAAGTCCAATATTTTGTGACTTAACCCTTTATACACTACAGCTAATAACATCTTTACAATTTTAGAACTTAGGCTTAAGCGGCCGGTGTCATAACTAAAATCTACAGTTTCCGATGACAACCGCGTCAAGGTACTATCTACAATATTTACAAGATGACCATACGTTTCGCCCATACTGTGATGTGGCATCCTCAGTGGTTTCTCTGAGACTGAAATCGGCAAGTGACCTTCCAGCTTTATAACAGGTGGTGGGGTGGGGACTGGTTGGCAGGTATGCTGGAGAGGGGGGCGGAGGCATTATGGGCTCACCTCTATCACCAGTTGCAGCAAATCTTTCTATGGAAATATTTGAAAAGAAGGCACTTGAAACGTCTGACTTGAAACCAAAGGCATGGTATCGATTTGTAGACGATGTTTGGGCTGTGTGGCCACATGGTAGAGAGAGATTGGATGATTTTCTGCACCATATCAATTCTATTCACTCTAATATCAAGTTCACAATGGAGATCGAGAATAACGGAAGTCTGCCTTTCCTTGACGTTTTAACTGTGAGAAGAAGAGATGGACGAATAGGCCACTCGGTATACCGGAAACCTACACATACCAATAGATATTTAAATGCTGCTTCCCATCATCATCAAGCACAGAAAAATGCAGTTTTAAACACTAATCAATCGAGCCATTCACATTTCAGACCAAAATAGTTGGAAGAAAGAAAGACAAATATTACATTCAACGTTAAAACAGAATGGATATTCAGTTAGAGAAATCAACAATACGATTGGAAAACAGTTGAAGAGGAAAGAACAAGACAATAGAATAGATACAAGACAAGATAAGGATACCTCAAAAAAGGCGTATCTACCTTACATAAAGGGAACAACGGAAAAGATTGGTAGGCTATTAAGTAAAGAAAATATAAAAACCATTTACAAGCCACCGAATAGATTAAAGAATTTTCTGAGGCCAGTCAAAGATAAAATTCCACTAGCTATGCCTGGAGTATATGAAATACCTTGTAGTTGCGGGTCAGTCTACATAGGGGAAACCAAGAGGTTAATTTCCACAAGGATTAAGGAACATATAAGGCATACTAAGAATGAAGATACGGAAAAGTCTGCTGTTGCTGAACAGAGCACAAAAAATAATCATGGAATTTTATTTGACAAAACTAAAGTCCTTGCCAACATCCCACATTATTACCCAAGAATCGTAAGGGAAGCCATAGAAATATATAAAAGAAGAAATAAATTTAATAAGGATGATAGTATACGGCTGCCAAAGACATTGGAACCCACTCTAAGTAAATTGAAATAAAATGGAAGAGTCAGCCATATTGATTTTTCGGCCAATGACCGTAGGTCACGTGGGTCGTGCCTCCGCCCCCCTCTCCAGCATACCTGCCAACCAGTCCCCACCCCACCACCTGTTATAAAGCTGGAAGGTCACTTGCCGATTTCAGTCTCAGAGAAACCACTGAGGATGCCACATCACAGTATGGGCGAAACATCTGGTCATCTTGTAAATATTGTAGATAGTACCTTGACGCGGTTGTCACCGGAAACTGTAGATTTTAGTTATCTTTACAATTTGTCTATTTGACAAATTTCCTTTATCTAATTAGTTTTATTTATTGAAGTAGTAAACAAAGTAGTTTTTGTTTTACTTTTATTATTATATTTTTAATTACTGTATTTAATTTGTTTAGGAAAATAATTAGATTGTATTAAGGAGCTGATTTGACTAATCTACAGACAGTCAATTGATTATTTTTGTACTTCTCGTTTATTGTTAGGAAATCATTATTAAAATCTTGTTTTTATTGTAAATTTACTGAGATGTCAAGAGAAAAACAAATTTTGCAATTGTTAAAACTGAGTAAGGAAGGAGAGTCAGAGGAAGAACCAGAAAGCTTAGGTAAGCAACAACTTTATATTGCAAACATTTATATTGATAAAAATGAACACTAACAATGTACTCTGACACATGTGGTGGACAAAATAAAAACACCCATGTAACTGCAATGTGCATTGTAGCAGTAATGCAATTACCGTTGGTAGAAGAAATAATTCATAATTTTTTAGTTCCAGGTTACACTCACATGGAGTGTGATACCTCTCCTGCCTCGATTGAAAAAAATAAAAAAACACTTCAATGGAAAAATTCATCATCCACATGATTGGGCTCAGTTAATACAGAACTCAAGTAAGAAGAATCCTTTCAAGGTAAATTAAATGACCCAAGCAGACTTCTTTGATTTTGCAAAATTGTTTAAAGGTGATCTTCAACAACACAAAGAAGATGTAGTAGGAAATCCATTTAGCTGGAGGACAGTTCAATGGCTGCAGTATAAAAAAGATACACCTGGAGTATTTTATTTTCAAAACTTGTCTTTATCCTTGCCAACAATTCCAGTGTGTTATTTTCACTAGAAGAGGGAAAGAAACGATTTGCAGCTTAACCCCAAACGCTACAGCAAACGAAACCTTATTCCATAAAAAAAATCTGACTTACTTGACTTTTTCCCATTTATTTATCCAACATTCCACCCATTTCATGAAAACCTAATGACGTCTACAGACCTGGTTGACACATAACCAGATGACAATGGTGAAGAGGATGAAAACACATCTCAACAAGGCTTAAGTAAGACATCAGCGAAAAAGGAAAAGCTAAGGAAGAAAACCTTAACATTTGCAAATAACTAATATATCCTATTTGATTGTTTGATGACAATAATATTTGTATTAGTTAAAAGAGTTGATTAAAATATGCTTTCAATCATTCCATTCTGAACCAAACACTGTTTTTGTAAAAGGGGTTAGTCAAATTTTTAAATTTTTTAAAATTTTTTCACGCTAGTACTGTGTTACCATAACATTTTTAATGATTGACAATGATAGAGCGTATAGTGAACAATACTTTAAGACACTAGTTGGGCTCCCAACACTTTTTAGAGGTACATAATGATAAAAAAACCTACTAGATGAAATTCGATTATTTTTAAACTAGTTTTTCTCAAATGTTAAATTTTTTACTTAACCCCTTTTACACAACAAACACAAATACTAATATACAAATATGAGTTTACCCTATATACTATCATTTACTTTTAAACCTACTTTACAACAAGCAACAAAACACAAATATTTAAATTCTTTAAGTTTATCAAGGAACTGGCACATAGATTATATTGGATCGGATAAGACCTATACATCTTGGGCATCATGTTTTTTATGTAGTTATTTAACGAAGAAAAATACTGAGTTTTTTCCTGATATAAACTCATTGGTGCTTATATAATGTTGTCTTATAAAGCATTACATCTACTATAAATTCGGTATTTTAAAATATTATCTTTTCAATTCTGATGGAAAATGGTGTATTTTAAAATAAACCTAAATTGGTCACATTCTTTATGTTATATAGAATCGAAAAATACGACAACACTTAAATCCATGCCTTTTTCAATTGTACGGTGGTACTTGTAATCGTTAGAGAAAGTTTGTTGTGAGTTTAAGCTTAAACGTATACTTGGTTTTGCTATTCAGACACATTTCCTAATCAAAGAGTACGAACCAAAATTTATTGTCGTGTGAGCATTGATTGTATACACACAAATAGATTGTTAATCCATTACTAAATGATGTGTTTGTAGTTCTCAGCTGTTTTGAGTCCACTAAGCGGTAGTATCCAGTAACAGTGGCAATGAAATATATATAAATATTGTAAAGTAACACGAAAAAAATCAAGAGTAAAAGTAATAATAATAAACATAACCTCAAAAAGTGAACTATCGATTCCTAATAACTAACACTAACGACGTTTGGATAATTTGTTTTTATTACACAAATACCCCTTAGGTGACGTTTACCCCTTATTGATTCTATTCTCTAATGGTAAGTATTGCTAAGAGGTATGAGTCTACTCGGCTAGAAGATGGTGTCCATGGTGAGGGGAGGGACGGGCTATTTCGAGCCGGAGACGTGCGTGCCCCGCCAAAAGTCTTTTTCCGTCCATCGTCAACGAGTCACTGTTTACAGATACCTTAGGATTGATTCGTAAAACCAGGTTGAAATGGTGCAGTTTCAAATGTAAGTGCTTCTCAGCCAGAAACTGTGTAGTTTGACCTGAAACTGCTCCTTAGCCAGATGCTATGTAGTTTACGGTGGAACTGCTTCTCAGCCAGAAACTATATAGTTTTTGGTAGAACTGCTCCTCAGCCAGATACTGTGTAGCTTAAGTTGGTTCTGCTCCTCAGCCAGATACTATTTAGTTTGGGTTGGGTTTGCTCCTTAACAAGATACTATGTAGTTTGAGATGTAACTGTTCCTTATCTAAAACTATTTTCAGTAGTTTGAGATGAGACTGCTCCTCATATAAATACTACGAACCTTATAAATATGCTGTCATTTTCCATTTTCAGTTCTTTTCCCTACTTGAACACTTTCTACGGAACTTTTTATCGAATTGGAAGAGTTCAATGCGGAATATCATCTCTTAAAGGGGAAGTGATGATTGGTTATCTATCTTTTATTAATTCTTAATAAGATGAAATTTCAAGGATAAGCCGATATTTAACTTGCTTTTTCGATATATTTATGTTTTATATGTTATTTTGCAGGTACTATTTTGGAGAAAATTGGTTGTTCACAGTTTTTGTTGTTCAGTTTTGTTCGTATTTTAATTTAATTGATAGTTTAATTGAAATTTCCTATTCATTTTAGGTTTTTATTTCATGTCTTACGTGTTTCACCAGGTTCCTGATCACTCTAACCCATCGACGTATACGTTAGAGAAGTAAACGTCGATGCTCTAACCCCCTCCCCCTCCTTAATGGTGTCTGCAATGTTTACGTTAACCAGCTGATTTATTACATGTAAAGTTACTTGGCCTATTGCTAGCTTAACGGTTAGCACTCCTGACTAAAATGCAGTGTGTAACGGGTTTAAATCCCAGGAGGTCCAACTAAATTATCTTGACGGGTTTGGGCTGTTGTCCCATTACAATGTTAGAATAGGCAGAAAAACTGCCAATGGTAGTGAAAGACAAAAAACAAAGGAAAAAACCTGTAATGGCATACATTTCCAAAAATCTATAATTTTGTTTTAGGTTTAGAGCAGCTTTTACGCTTAGCAATTTTTTGCACCTATGATACTAACACTATTTTGCGTTGGGGGTTTTTAGATGGTACTGTCCTGAAATATTACAAAAGTTTAACTATAAGTAAAACACCCTCTGTATATGCCAGGTCGTAGTGGTTTATTCAAATGGATATAAAACATGTAGGAACCTCTTCTAAGGAAAGTTAATCATTACAAAACAAAATCAATTACTGTATATTTTTAAATAAATTAGTTACACTAGAAAATAACTTGCTTATCAAGCTTTAATTAACATGTATAAAGATATGCTTATTTATTCTTTTCCCTTTTACTAAATTCAAAACAGTCACAGAGAATAAAGATACAGAGAACGCAACAAATAGTGCACTAAATGTGTGTTGAGTTTGCCATGCAGACGGCAGGGCCGACACCTTGTGAATACCTCCCTTATTCCCTCCAAATCTTCAAGGACGAACGTAGTAATTACTAGTATAAATGTATTTAGATGTAAATTAGTTGTAATCTATATATAAATGCCACTGAGGTGTTCAATACAGCCTTAAGAAAGTGACCTTTGTTTCTTTTTCTCTGTGATACGGTGCAGTTTATTTTAGGTCGATAAAATAAAAAGCCATAAAAATGATCACTGTTAACACCATTTTGAGTTATATTTATGTATAATATTAAATTTTTTATAAATGTAAGTGCCGTAAGGGAAATACGGTTCATGAAGTTGGTACACTGGTAGTCATGTTATTAAATAACACAGGTGACAGTGTTATTAAAAAAGAGAAAAGAAAAAAAACACGTCTAAGCTACTGGTACACCATTACTGAATTGTTTTGAGTTGAATACATAATGTATATGTATTATATTAAAAATGTCTACTTACCTTCTAATTGTTATAACTAAACTTTTGCAAATAATTAAAATTAAATTAAATTTATTGATACTTTCAGTGGGTAGAACAAGATACAGTCTGAGTTCCTGCGTAGATGAGAATATTTTTATTTGTAAACTCGTTGGATTTACAATGTTAAATTGTTAAACTGACAAACGCATGCTTTAGCAACAGCAGTGAACGTTATTTTTTCGCTTTGTCTATATATCGATACATTTCAATATTCTTAAGTAATAATCCAAGTGGAAGTATTATTTACTAAATGCTTATCAAATCAACCTCCCGTTTTTACTAATGGATTTCGACAGCCGACTTATGGATAAAATAGTTGTTAAAAAGACAAAAACATAGCCACTGAACTACTAAACATGGCCTAAGTTATATGTACCCTATATTGTTACTATCTAAATTATACTATGGTAACTATAAGATGGTAATTATGTATACAACAGACACACTGAATATGATATTGTACATGTAATGTAGGTTTTATATGTATAATATATTATTTTAAATATTGTTAATATATAACTGATCGTAGGTGGTTGGGTGATGGGTCCTCACCTCTATTAGGTGGGTGGGAGGGTCATCACACCGTAGGCGTAAGAGTGGCGGTAGGTCCATATACTAATGTAGTTTGAGGGGTGAATTAGTACATGTGGTACAAAAGTGGTACATGGCAAACAAACAAGTTAATGAAATCAAAAGTTCTACAAACACGTAAGAAATTAACAGAATCGAATAAATTGTTCCCTGGTAGAATATTTTAACATGTTGTGTTAATTCGAGTAATTTTAAATGTATTATAAACATTTTACTTTCTCACGTATACGTTAGCATAGAGAAAGTATTGTGATCGTCCAAAAACTTTTTTACAAGTGGGTCTAAAAATCCATTTTAGTATCCTCTGAATCCAAAAGGGGGGTTTTTAGAAAAAAAATGTTTGGTGTCTGTGAGTATGTGCAGTTTACTGGAGACCAAACAGATGGATAAATGTTTATGAAATTTGGTATGTAGCCAATATCCCCAGACCATTTTTAACTTTTCTGAAATTTTATTTATTTATCTTTCATGTGCATAAAAAATACAAAATGGAATGCCCATTTGACTAGTTTTTGACTTATGGCAAAAAAAAAGAAAAAAAAAACACATTTGGGAATCAAACTGGTAATTTTCAATGTTTTGATTTTTTGTGTTTAATATGGGGGAAAAGTTTGTGCCAATCCTTTGAAACCATTTATTAATTTTATAAGTATTATAAACTATTAACGTGTATATTATTGACTGAATAGGCTATATTTACAGGAACGTTGATTTGATAATATAAAGGAAATCTCGACAAAATGTGGAATACAATAATTATCATTGTAATTCCATAAAATGGTGTTTAAACTCTCGACGACTCATCAAAGTTTAATATTTTGTTGATATGATGAAGTCCATTTCGCCACTTTTGGCCGAAACACTCTATTTATTTATTTAAATCTCTATCGTCTGTATTTGTTTTAATCAAAACGAACTCTCGTATGACAGAACTGACATCGGTTATTTTGGTAAAACAGGATTTCATTTGATTGTCTTTCGACCAACACAAATACGAAACTAAATGGTTATGTGAAAGAGAGGACTTTTCAATCTTAAAGTCGCCAATTAAAAAAAAAAATAATAAAATAATTTGTCATTTGATTTAAAATCTTAAATAAAACAGGAGGCAAGTGTACGGAGGAAAGAATAAAAGCACACAGATAAAGAATGAAGAAATTCTGAGAAAAAAATAAGAAAAAAATAACAAAGAGTAAACGTTGAATTACGTTCCTCGTTGTTATTATGGACTATATCGTAATTAATTGTGGACGTAATAAAAGTAATATAAAGTTGCACTAACTTAGATAAGTGAATACTACACTCACTTTATTTCTATAAAATCACGTTAAAAGTTAACAGTCCAAAAATAATTTGAATACTGTTTGAATACACAATATTTAATGTAAAACATAATTAGTCGTGCAAAGGAACCTGTGCTATGCTTATAAAACCACTTCAGGTAACCACTGTTATCAAATCACAGGGGATGAGAGACAAGCTTTTACAGTTGCGGTAGTCACTAACCAAACGGACAAGTCAAACCACAGATAAACTATCTATATACTGATTTTTCCTCTCCTCTTTATACAATGTCACAGTGATATTTGTTGTTTGTAGACTGACCGCTTTTGTAGAGCGTCGAGCGTTTGTGGACGCCGTTGTCAAAACATTACCAGTCCACAGAGGGCCAAAACTGACGTGCGTATGGTTTTTTTATCTCTCTCATCTCTTTCTCCCTATCCTCTCTTCCTTTTTACCCTCCCTCCCTCCACCACCTCTTCTTTTACCCCCTCTCTCCCCCTTTCTCCTCTCACTCTCCCTCCGGTTGTTCTCTTCTCCCTCTGACTCCTCTATTCACTCCCTACCTACTCTCTCCTCCACCCTTCTCCGCCTTCTTCTACCCCCTTCTCTCTCTAACTCTAAGAGATTTAAGAGTTAGAGAGGACTTTACTGTCCTAACTTACCCCTTAACAAAGGTGTTTTCATTTCATTTCTCTTCTCTCCTACTCTCTAACTCCTCTTTTTTCTTCCTCTCTCCCCCTCATTTCTCCAACTCCTCTCCCTCCACCCTCTCTCTCTTTTTCTCTTTCTTACTTTATCTATCTCTCTCTTTCTATTTCTCTCTCTCTCTCACATACACACACACTCGGTTATTCCTTGCTCATTAAGGCAATAAACCACGCATGGACCTGCAATAAAGTGCCTGTTACAGGTTAACGATGAGCAATTTCCCTATAACATGAGCAATCTGTACTTAGTTAAACATGTGTGGGTGGGGGTTAAACATTACGTATACATTAGTTCATTTTGACGAACTTCCAACCATCTAGGTGACGCACTCATTCATCACTGTTCCTGCAAACACATGATCATTAGAATTCAGAACAGGTCTGGTACCTTATTATCTTATGTCATCCGTTCTGACAGTGGTTGACTATGCTTCAAATCAGTTTAAACAAGGGAGGGTTGTGCAAATGACGCTGTTAGTCATGAGTTTCTAATCTTTGAGGTTATGTGTCAGAAATATTAGCCGATTATGTTGCATATGGGACAAAGATATATACAAAGTTCTAATCTTTATTAAGGGCGATAATAGGTTAGAAGATCTTACAACATTTGTGCGATTAGGTCGTTTTCTTGGTTATTTATATAAGAAAATCTAAGAAAATGTTTTTGTATACAGCAGTATTCTCAGGACTAAATTGTTTCCCGTAAATATGCAAGTTCCAGGTAAGGATCTGATTTGCAATACTTCCTCAATCTAATGTTGAATAACATTAAACTAAATTCAAACGCCCAAATCACACGTCTTGTACTAGTTCTACTTTAGTAGGCTATAGTATTATTCACACTATGTTTGAAACTAACTAATCAGTTCTATAATCAACTAGCTAGCAACCATATCTTCGCTACAGGATGGTTCTCTAAGCATGCTTACCCTGATTTCTGTTGTTATATTTAAACTATCCAATTGCGTAGAAAACCCCAGTCTACTGCTGGTATCTAGATAACAACGTTTTGTAGTTTTAAAACCCCTATAAGTCTACTTTGTGAAGATGAATATAATTGCAATATGTCAAAGTTCGTTTAGATTATCTGAAACATCTTCCAAATAAAACAAAGTTTTCCAAGCTGTTATGCCATATAAATGTTTTTTTTGTATCACATCTTTGAAATAAATAAATTATATTCATGCCAATGTAACTCTTATAGGAAAAAATCTGGAGGGGATTTTTCTTCCCCTTAGCAATGGAATTTCGAGAAATCCTTTTTTAGTGGGCCTCTATGATAGGAAAGCTATCTTTGCTCTACATTTCTTCAAAATCTGTTTAGGTGTCTGGAGATTTTGTAATGAGTGAGTAAACCATTTTTGGATTATATATATATTATGAGTAATAAGTGATCAGTTAAAAACAATAATCTTAAATTATCTTTATATTTAGTATTTCCATGAGTGTACTAAACTTGAAAAAAACTTGATTTGAACTTCAATGCACCTAAAGGTACATACTTGATTTTGCAGTTTGAACATGAACAAAATGTGAATTTACAATATATAATTATGTCTAAACATGTATTTTCAGGTACCTACTTACCTTCAAGTGCAGATCTAGGGGAAGTTTAGTAAAGTTAAAAATGATTTCTGAAACTTTCAGTAGTCCAGTCTTTGACGTTAGGTGAGGTTATGTTAGATTAGGTTTGGTTACGTTAGGTCGGTGAAGAGGTTTGGTTATGCTATGATAAGTGGAGTTAGGTTACGTTCCTTTGGTTAAGTGGGTTAGGTTAACTTTCATTAAGTTAGGTTGCGTCAGCTTAGGTTAGGCAGGGTTAACGTATCCTTTCAATAAAAAAACAATGTTTAGTGTATTTCGTTTCGCTGAAAGTTTTCAAAGATCACTGGCATATACAATCCTAAAGATCTCGATCTTTCATACGTTGTTAATCGTTGTAAAGCTAATAGAATGCTATTTTAACTTAGCTGAACTTATTACATAACTTGTGCCGATGTGTAACCTTTGTAAACAAACTATTTCCAAAATTACAAACTTGCTTTGAAAGTCACTTTTGGTGGTAATGATGGAATATTTTGTTGTAGCCTGGCTGGCGACTTGACTTTTTTATTTCTTACTTTGCTCCAATAATTTCTTTCCAAACATCGCTGTCAGTGTTATGGTACAATCAATTTAATTATCTGGTAAATAAAACAAGAATTGTTTCTTATGCATTATGATGAAAAAAATCCCTAAATGTGAACTTCTTTTCCATTATTTCTAGCTTTGAATGTGCTGTCATTAACCCATTTGTTCGTATTCAAAGTTCTAAGGATGTCTCGTATGTAAAGGAAACACTGGTACTAAACATTTACTTCACAACACAAGAAGCTCAGCTCAGCTTTCTAATACGAGGTCCGAAATATTTTAACATACTACTAATTCATATTAAAGATCCAAATAACGTAAAAATCGTTTAAGAAATTGGCTTTTTAAAATCATTTTTAACATAGTTTTTCTTCTGCTTTGACTTTTATTCCTATAGAGTTTGTTACTATAATTTAAACTATTAGTACATATTTATTTTCTAACAATATATCGTAAGCTAAATTAACAAAAATACTGTAGGTAATAAGTACATTTTTGTTGACTATGGATAGAACATTAGGGATAATATTGTTTACTTTTTTATTATACTGTAACTAGCCAACAACCTTTGCTTTAGTACGTGGTGGTTCTCTGCGCTTGCTTAACCTCCCTTTGTTTGTTATCTCTAAACCACCTCATTAAATAAAAAGCTCAGCCTGCTTCTTTCTCCTAGATATCAACGTTCCGTAGTCTAGAAACCTCTGTCAGTCTACTTTAGGGGGGGGGGGGTGCAAAGTAGGGCAATAATGTAAGAATTAATGGCCTTACACATATCACAATGAAAACAAAATTAGCTATGGTTTTCTGTCATGTATATGTTTTTTTTCCAGCTATTTGAAATAAAGTATTAAATTAATGGTAACATTACTTTTAGGGGGAAAAAAGGAAACGTTGAGGGACTGTTGATACCTTTAGAAATTATATTTGAGAAATCCTTTCTTAGTGATTCCGTATGACAAAAGTGATCTCCCTTCAGATTCCATAAAAATCTGTTCAGTTGTTCCAGAGTTTTCGTGACATTTTAAGATTATTTTCATTCATTTTCAAGTTGCTAATACTACTACAAGTATTATAGGTCTTTTGACACGTATTTAAATTTATACAGGACTCAAGAATGTTCGTGTGTTCTTCGATTGTTGCCTGCCATATTACTTACAGCAGTTGCAGTGATTGTCCAAAGTTTTTATTTCGTTTATTCGTTTATACAAGCGAATGACGTTTATTTCGTTGTTTTACCTTTCTCACATATGCGTTAGCGTAGAAAAAAAATCGTTTATTGTGATCGTAAAAAAAAATTGTTTTACGAGTTGGTCTAAAAATCCATTTTAGGGTCGTTTTTTGGAAAAAAATGTTGGATGTCTATACGTATGTGTGTCTGTCTGTGTATATGTGCAGTTCCAAACGCTGGAGACCAAACGGGTGGATTATTTTTTTTTAAATTTTGTATGAAGGTATATTTACCCAATATCTCTAGACCATTTTTCACTATTTTTGAAATTGTAGCTTTCACAAAAACAGCTATAACGATTTTGATTAGGTTTTCAGGAAAGATGTGAATTACAGTTTAAAATATTTTAGTAAAAACTGCACGTCTCTAATTTAACTAGTTTTTGAGTTATGGAAAAAACATGTTTGGGAAGCAAATTGGTAATTTTCAAAGTTTTGATTTTTTAGTGTTTAATATGGGGGAAAGTTTGGGCCAATTCTTTGGAACCATTTATTTTAAATGGAATACAGTCATTTATTCACGTTTCTTTTAATAATAATAAAAAAAAAAAAAAAAAAAATACAAACATAGCACACCTACCGAAAGAGATGAGTCCGCTGTTGAGCATGGACAGCTTGATGGTGTTTGGGATGCTGACCAAGGACACGCTGGACGTGTGCTTCTTCTTCTTCGGTTTGTCGCCATACCCATACCTGGAAGACGAGCGGGAGCGGTGCCTTCGGCCCGCGGGCGTGGCTGTAGACGGGAGGGTGGACAGCTTGACGCGTGTAGCCACTCACTGCGGTCAGCCTCGCCTGTGGCCTCACACTCACTCACTGACTGACTGACGCCGCGGCGCCCCCCCTCCCAACCCGGCAGACCGGCACCGCGGCGCGCAGACTCAGCGCGACAACTGGGTCGCTCGCAGGTTTGACTGTTCAAATAGTTTGCAACGCCTTTTGACATTGCTTCGTTGGAAAAGTTCAAACAATGTAACTTTACTGAAAAAATACATTGTTTAGTTAACAATGAAAATATAACTAAACAAATTTTATTTTAATAAACGTGCACATTATGTAGAACGGCAACTTGCTCTTTCACGCCATATTGCGATTTCTTTAAAATGTTTGGTATATTGATATGTACATAACTACAAAGTTTAATTTTTCCAAACAAGAATTTTGTATTTCATATATTTGTAAATATTGGAAAATAAATCATTTACTCATTACTCATTTACTCAATTACATTTCTTTCAGTAGTTTTAAAATTAATAAGAATTTTGCCCAACCCTGTATATATAAATTATAAAAAAATTAACAAAATATTCAGTCAAGATTTCTGAAAATCGACATGTTTACTTTACATTCCTACGTAATTTAATACTATAAACGAGCTTGGGAATTAAAATTTAAGGATTCTATTCGAAGGAAGTAATAAAGTGAGGGTTTCGATTAGGATTAAAACAGTGGTTTTAACCTTTTACAGGGTTAATGTGCAGTCAATCTAATATGTTTAATGCATTCTCGTTGTTATAATAGAATTTGATATGAGAACAAACACATAAAGTGGACTGAGTTCCAGAGCATAGCAATATTTGTAAACCTTGCTTGAACATGGATTTTCTTAAGGTGGTTTTTCGACAGTTAAAATATTTTGTTTGTACTTTGAAGGACACTTTTATAATCATAGTACCTCAGAGTAAAACAATATAATATAAGAAAGGATGTGCAGGTCCTCGCTTGGTCTCTGAAACAAGGACCCATTTCATTGCATTCCGTTCGATTTTATTTACTTCCAGACAAATTGTATTATTATTGTTCATGAGTAAGCCGCCGATCGTCAAGATATGGGCGAATATGAGAGGTGAATGAGAGATGAACGGAGTAGACATTACTACCAATGAAGGTCGACTGTTTCTCAGAAAGAGATATTTATTAATAGCCCAATAGCAAGTGCAACTAAGGGAAAATAGATTTACGTGGACTCCAAACCACGTAGTGTTGGTCTGATTTTCAGCTAACTGACAAGCCTGACATTCAGTTATCTTCCCTACACAACATCCTAACACTGACTACCACCCAACACGGACACCCCAGACCTCTGTAGTAGTGTCTACATCGATGGCAACCATTAATCAGATGCCATGTCGGGATTAAGAGGACCGAGCATAGAACATACAATCTCCTCAACACTTTTTCCCTTGGATTACAACACTGCGCCACTTGTGCGGACAGTCTTCTCCAAGCCTACATATGTGCTGCCATCTTTACTGTCCTCTCAAAGAAGATGGCAGTGTCTTCCAATTAAGAGACGTAGAATAGCACACCGACCCTATGAATGACTTTAAATACTTCACTTCTTCAGTTCTGATAACGAGCAAAATGTTTGTCTATAGTAAAGTTAATCAATATAAATTTTGTATAAGGGTGCTATCACTGTATTATCGACAGTGCTTTGAATGCAATCGCTTTGAAGGATTATTAGAGCTTTACCCACCCCGAACGCTCGACCTGTGACACCCCTAGCAGGATTGATCAGCACCAGCCGTTTTGTCAATTGTAAACATTTAGTCTAGTTATTGTCATTGAAGAAGAATTTATTCATCAATACACATTAAAAAATGTCGACTGACTCATAATCAATATGCAGCTCAATCTATAACAGCTAGAATTATGAAATCGGGATAGAATATTAATTTCAAGAACGCAAAACATCTCCAATTTCTTGCTGTCAGGATATACAGTAACCAATGATTTGAAATGGGTTGAATTTCAATACAATACTTTACATACAATTAACAATACTACAGTATAGTTAATACGATGGGTTCAGAATACTCTTCGGATGCATCTTGACATAAAACAAACGATTTGTTTTAAAATATTCCTTTAAATTAAACATTCGCTGGTTTTTGTTCAAAACTATGTTTCTAACCTCAATTTAATGACGTTGCACGAAACCCAAATAAAGTGTACAACAATGCAACTATGTAAATCAGCTGATAGGTAAGGAAGAAGAAGAACCGGGGCTACCAACCTATGAACTTGTAATTATCTAAAACCGTAATTTTCTGTACTTGTAAATAGGGTTGCGTTTTAAAAGAAACACACTGTATAACACACATTTGCTTATAGTTTACATAATTGATTTCAGTTAGAAGAATTTAAGAATTAATGAATTTAAATAAGTTCTTTGGTTAAATTACGATCTAGAGCTTAACCGGATAAATATAAGTTTTTATAAGTTAGCTAGAATGTGAGTGTATTTAAAAATTACGTGATTGATTTGTTTGCGATTTTTTGTGTTTATGATAAGTTTTATACTAATTAGTATCATACAAATTATATTATAACGTGCAGTGTTATTCTAAAAAAAAAAAAAAAAAAAAAAAAACGTGACAAATTTCATAGAGAATTAGAAGAAACTTAAAGATTTTTAAGTCATTTTCACAAGCCGTCAGAATGTTAGGTTAAGATATAATCTCGGTGCATTGTGTGTGGAACAGGCTGCTGTTCTGAATTAATAAAACGGCTCTGGATACGTGGTAATAACACTCATCCCTGGATTTACAGCCACTCAATGCCTGTGTATATACTGCGCCTTCAGGTTTCCACACTATCGCAATAATAATATTTTACCGGAAACTTGATTGAAAAGAACTTGTGATTCACAAAAATATGTTGGCTGAAGAATGTTTGTGACGTTGATTTTAGAAAACTAATAATCATGACAAATTCTGGAATCCTGTTATTTTCAGTTCGGAAATTATCAAGTTGGTTCTAATTCACTGAGTAATGAGGTTTCCTTTTTAACGTTTATTTTGGCAAAGTGCTGTAATCCAGCTACTTGTGGAGAAAGTGTTATGGAAATTGTAGGCGATAGGTTCTATGATTGGTCCTCATAACACGACATGCGTCCACTCAATGGTGTGGACATTACAAGAGAAGTTTGGGGTGTCCGTGTCGGGTGGTAGTCAGAGTCCGGTTGTTGTGTAGGTGAGAGAACTGATTATGAGGCTTGTCAGTTAGCTATGTCATACAAATACTTCATGGTTCGGATTCCACGTAAAGCTGTAAGTCCCTTAGTTACCCTAGCTATTGGGCTATTGATAAATGACTCTTTCTAAGGAACCGTCTACCCTAGCTTGTAACAATGACTACATTCATCACACTAATTTGCCTCTCAATTGTGTTCACACCTCTACGATCGTCTTCTTAGTAATAAATAATAATTATTTATTTAAAGTGTTGGCTATTTCGTCTGCATGTTTATTTGTTTGTATCATGAGAATATACAAACACTTTGACATATTGTAATGAGATTTGTTAAAATGATAATTTTAATAAATACTCTACCTTAGCTAACATTTTTAAATTTACTTACATTTCAAATAGTAGCTTCAAAATAGGAACGCCGTACTACTCTGGATAGGCAATTCCTGCAGTGCATACATGTTATATTATTGCATTAACGTGGATCACAGTGAACTGACAAAATGTTTCAAAACTACTAACATTGCTCAACGAACCACTCTGATGTGAAGTCTTTTATTTAATAAGCAACTAATAAGAAAGTGTTACACTTTCAATTATTGTCAATAAATGTAGTAATATTTTAATAAACGGTACCAGGTAACTGGCACGAACTTTATCCCTTTCCCTTTTTGTTATGTTACATTGTAATTTAAAGTGTTCACAGGTCAATAGTTTGATGCCTTCTAATGTATTGAAAGAATATGCTACAGCTACCCCATTGTCAATAGGCATTGCAGAAGTGGCTCATAGATTAAGTGGATCAAAATACCAATAATTTCTTTCACTTTCTGTTTTAAATATTGATACAGGCAACACCATTTCCGTCAACACTCCTCCGTCAAGCAAATCAATAATTGATTGATTACTAGATTAAATTGAATGGTAATAGCTATCCTTATTTGGAATGGGAAAACCGGAAAACCATTTAATTTGGGGTAGTTTGGCCCCCATTTTCAAACAGATAAACATAAATATGGTTAACAAACATAAGAATGTTTGGTTTGAAATATGTTTTAAAATCATATTTCACTTAAGCTATGTTTACATTTACATTTTTTTTTTTTTTTGATTGAACCCGTAACTCAGATTTGGAAGCACCTTGTATATATAGATAATATGATTGTTGTGATAGTTATTAGTTTATTAGATTGATAAAAAGTTAACTTGTTGTTCATAGCCCACACAGTACTTGTTATATTGTATAGTGGACAAGTAGTCCGGGACAGCCTGTATATTGCACTTGTCATAGTTATTGATGTTTCGCAGCGCTTCATTTCAACTGAGTGGATGTTGTGTTGAGTAGCGATATCATGCTGAAAACTTACTGCGGTACACTGCATTTCAAATAGCCTAACCCTGTCATTCCTGTAATATCTATTGGACTTGCCTACTTTTCATTAGTTATTGGTGTTGTGCAACACTCCACTTCCAACTAAGTGACTCGTAATAAATTTAACTTACCCTCCAAGCTTCTTACATCATATTGCACTCCAAATAACTAAACCGTTCTTGTAATGTAGATTGTACTTATTATTGGTGTGATCCAGCACTTTATGTCAACTAAGTGGATATCAAAATGAAACTAAACTTGGAAATATTGCATTACACTTAATTACAATTAATTAATCAAGACATTTATTTTTCATAATGTAACTCAGGAAATCGAAGCTTAGTCTAGAGACTCTTGTTAATATCTTAGGCTTCTTGTCAGTTTCTAAATGCAATACAACAAAACATGAATTTATCTCATAGTCTTAATATTGATCCGATTTCCATAAATTACAAACCAATGACTTTCATTGAACCTTTTAACATCATCATCAAGAGTGTTCTGTCCTCAGGCAGGTCCTGCTGCAGCCTTTCGTCAAACCTCATTGTTTTAAGCAAGTCTTTTTGTTATCTCATACTTCCCTCCGGTCCTTACACTGTCCACCATTTGATTTCCTTTTCTTTCCTTTCCTCTAAATTTTCCTTCTATAGCTGTTCTTAACAGGCTCTCCCCTTGCATCATATATTCTAACCAATTATTCATTTTTCTTCTTGTACTTTCAGTATGTCCCTCTCTTCACCCACTCTCCTCAGTACTTCTTCATTTCACATTCTATCCTCTCATGCTTCTCCAAGTTCTCATCTCCACTGCTTCCAATCTCTCTTGTCTTCGTTCCTGATAGTCCATGTCTCCGCTCCATATAATAAAACATCCTAAATAAAACATTGCATAAATCTTTTCCTTGGCTTACTATCCAACGGTTCACAAGTAAAGTTATATTTGTATTAGATTAGATTATTTGTATTAAATCTGTCTTTTGCCATAACAATTCTTACTTTTATTTCCTTTTTGCAACTTATGTCTCCTTCAATCGTACCCTTGATTATGTACACCTACAATATATATATTCCATCTAACAGGAATATTTGTGCCTTTGTTGGTTAATGAGGCGTGCAACCACTGGTTTAAAATGCATTACATTTTAATGTATCTACACTAGCGCCCCACAATGGACCACAAAAACAGCTGATATTTTGAGACTCAAATTTTAACAGTGTATGGGAAATCTATAAGTGTATAAAATAAATGATCATAATTTCTACATATTTAAAACTACTTACTTGCTCTAGTGTTTTTCCTTTCACTTTAATATTCACTTGTTTTCTTTCTTTCTATTACCATAATATTCATTTTAAATTGTACTATTCACTTCACCTTATAACAATGTAAGCTAAATATTTTTATCAGTTAATAAGAATTTTCTATGATTGGCACACATGTGAAATCCTTTTTTGACTAGATTTAATTTGAAGCCTTAGGATTTAAGTTTTTTACTTAGCATTTTTTAATTAGATGTATATGAAAGTTTTCCACTGCAGGCAAAAATGTCCATAGTCCGTCTAAGCAATATTATTCGCTTGTTCAACATGTGAGTGGTGAATTGCAGTTTGTTACTGGCCTTTTTTAAATTTAAATTACCAACACTTTAATCTGGCCTGGTATCACAAAGAGATCGTCATAATCAATTTAGTGGTAAAATATTTGGGATTGATGTTTGACTACAAGCTAAACTTCACAAAGCAGATCCAGCGAACTGCGGAGAAGGTTGCCTCGGCTCATATGGTAAATTCTGGAGGCAGGGAATATGGACTATATGGAAAACTATATCTAATATAGTATGAAAGTCCTTGTGTATGGTGTACTTGAACATTTTTAAAGCTATCCCCAGCAAGGGGTGTTTGAGAATAGGGGCAAAATTGTGATAGTCAAGTCAAGATATATGTATTAAACCTCTTATATAAGTGAACTGAGTTTGGTTTTCCTGTGTGCAACCTTTAAAAGGTTAAAATAGGGTGTCCACACTTACAAATCTTGTTGTATGGGGTGGTGCCTCTCATGTCAAAGAGGTATTTATAATGCAAAAGAAGGCTATCCGTGTTATTGCTAGAGCAAGAAGGCTTGACCACTGTAGAGATATCTTTAGGTTTCTTAAGATTCTCACCCTGCTTTGTCTTTATATAATGCAGTGTTTGTTATATGTTAGAAACAATGAAAACAGAACAGTGCTCAGAAATGAAATTCACTCTTATAACACAAGAAATAGCCATTTTATAAATTTACCTCAACATAGATTAAGCAAAAGCGAAAAAACCCTCTGTATATTGCGTCTAATGAATAAGCTACAAATCAAAATGAAAACACCAAAAGATTGTTCTTTTAAATCAAAACTTCACAATTTCTTGTTAAAAAATGCATTTTATTCTGTAAATGAGTTTTTTTGAGTCAATGGATTGAAGATGACTTCTTTTAACAATAGATATATTAAATACATTTTAATATGAATTGTACTGACTTGCCTATGTATTTGCTTGAAATATCTTTTGGCCAATAAACTATTCTATTCTATTCTAAATCCAAAAGGCTCACTTTGTATACATTATTATTCAGTAGTAAGATGCTGATTGTAGAGATATAGGCGAATATGAAGGTGAATGAGTGGGATGAATATAGAGAACGAGCGTAGTCATAGTTACCAACTAAGGTCGACTGTTCCTCAGAAAGAGCTAGTTATTCCTAATAATAGCCCAATAGCCCAACAGCTTTACGTGGGATCTACACCATGTAGTATTGGTCTGATTTTCAGCTAACTGACAAGCTTGATACTCAGTTCTCTTCCATACACAACAATCTGAATCTTGACTACCATCCAACATGGATACTTCAGACTTCTCTAGATTTTCCACATTAGTGGCAACCACTGAGCAGACACTATGTTGGTATTAAGAGGACTGAGCATAACAACATCTTCAGTGACCTCAACACTGTCCTCAAGTAGCTGGGTTTCAGCACTCTGCCACTGGTCCTGAGATGTATTTTTATACTATTTTATTTTATATTGTATGATTCTTCTGGTTAACTAATGCTTCCTAAAAACACACATATGATTAATTATATAAGTGAGTGATCAATGACTACCAGTGTAAAATGTTTGCAAAATTTATTACCTGAAAATGTAATCTTTATGGATGAGTCGGCACAGCACAGCACTTACCAAGACATTATTACGGTACTGTATATTTCATAATTTATAACTATTATACTATTAACTGTCCAGAAGCGTTGTTTGAGCTGTAGAGTCTAAATTTACACAGAAATTCGCTTTTTTTACAATATTCTTGGTTTCAATACATGTACTTTTGCCTTAACTAGTGCTGTGTATGTTGTATGAGTTGATATACAAAACTTGTATTTTTGGGAAAACCCACCACGAGCTGCTCCTGTGTGTTGTTTGAAATTTCATCACACATCATCATCTTCTGCACTTAGTTATAAACATTTTTCAACTATAACTTTTTTCTGCCAAGATTAATTTCTACATGTATGAAAAGTAACTAGCCTTAGCAACATTTTCCACTCAAATATTTTAATTGTTGAAATCCGTTGCACATTAATTTAATAAAATTCAAATCGCTTTCAATATGCTGTTTTGAAAAACATTATAACAAATTAGTAACCTGCAGCATTATTTTATAACAATGTGCGAAGCTTAGCGTAGTTCAAAACCATATACCTGTATATAGGAACAAAACTTTTCTGTAGGATTCAATCCAGTTATTTTGATCGAATCACAACAAATATGCTGTGAACATAACAATGTTTCACATTGGACTGCAGTTAGTAAATAGCTCTAAGCAAGGTGACATTCTGCAGCCAGCTCAGCACAGGTGGCAGACTGTAATTGCTCTGTAGGTGGGAGCGTCATAAGTTATATTTGGCCTACATCAATCAACTCTTCCATGTTATTACCTTCAACATGTTTATGTCTAACAGTACTGACTCTACATCATAGGTCCACCTAGTGAAAACTGTCATAAGTCTAACATTTAGAGCTAACTTTGTAGGGAATTGTTTTAATGAAGGAAAGAATAAGTGGTATTATTTAGGGATGATAGTTGCCACCCTTGATTTATCCAAACTAGTATTTGGCAAATTTAGTTTGGAAGTAACAACACGATCCCTGAGTGTTACCGTTAAATCCTAGAGTTCACAATCCCCGGGTGGGCTCAGACGTGGTAGGTTACTATCACTCCCTACTATCTAGTACTAACCTACATAACCACCTCTTTTCAAGCGTAAATCCCAGTATAAAAGGGAGAACACGCTTAAGTGACACAACTCTTTCAACTAGTTAGTTATATTCAGTCACCGGTTCTAGCTATCAACATTAGCTATAGAAACATATATATTCTCCAAGGCAATGCATTTGATGTAGACGCACGTAGTTGATGTAGTTGCTGCCATCTAACGGTGATTTGTTTCAAATAAGACAACTCTTTGGCGTACTATTATATAAGCTATTAGGTATTATATATAGCACTTCAGAGGGTGTTGGAGAGATACAGAGAGAGGGAGACCACTGGCGCTACCTGTGAACAATGAACTTGAACTAATTTAACCGAACGAGGAAACAGTAGTATTGACCCACCCGCCCAGCCATACACGTACAGTTGTATTGACCCACCCGCCCACCCATACACTTACAGTGGTATTAACCCACCCGCCCACACGTACACGTACAGTGGTATTGATTTAAGAATTTAAAGTAAAACATAGTCACCATCCCATAGTTTATAAGCTTGGAAAATCTACAAGTACTACACTTTCTTGATTCAGGTTATTTAATGGCATAAAAACACAATATGCATTGCCTTGTCAGCTTAAATGTTACAATAAATAAATTAATATATAGAAATAAACACATTTTATACATTTCTAAACATAAAAAGGACATTGCCACATAAAACAGATTAAATAAAGTAACTCTAAGACGATAATCAAAATTTACATTAAACGTAACAAACAGGGCATGCTAAAAGTATTTCAGTATTATTTGGTTTAAAATGAAGTATTATAAATAATAAAAATATTTTTTAAATCCTGCAAATATGGTAAAAGACAAGCTACAATGAGATTAAAATTAGATAAATTACAGCAAAATTCTATTTATTGCATAGAGTTTTATGGCTCTGTAATGACAGGCACTCTGCCACCAGGGTTCACCTGACAATCCTCCACTGCAATAATTATCATAAAGCTACCCTTACATTAGGTGACCCATATCCAAAGGTGTCTTTGCCCAAGCAATCAATCCAGCAATCCCTCGCTTGGCAGTCTTTGATATAAATTTATAAAATTGCTCAGAAAGGAAGGTTTAGACAATTCTTTATCAATTGCAATTTTGTTACGTCCGTAGTCATTTTTCACTTTTTTGTGTTTTCTTCGGTTTTCACCTGTTTTATAAAATCAGGCGGCTGTTCAGTTTTAGGGTATTGTTCTGCTGCAGGTGTCTGTTTTCAGCATTTATACTGAGCATCGTGATGTCAAAAATGTTATTTTCAATTACCACTAGGTGTACAAAAATACGATCCACAAATAATAAATAGAAGACAATGCAACTAATGGTAAAGCACAAGCTGCTAAATAAGTATGGAGTACCGTGAGAAAACTTGTTACTGTCGCAGACATATATTACGTTACTATATGATTATTTTTGTAAAACCATTAAAATAGTAAAAAATAATTTCTTAAAGCCGAACAAAAACATATGGTTTTATAAAAGTATTATTTTTATTAGATTTATTGTTGTTGCCATGATGATAAAGAATGTTATACCGTAGTGCACCATTTGTTAACCTCATACATTGCTCATGATGCCACATACTCGACAATCTGGTCGCCAAGCAATCTCCAGATTGCCAGCAACTTGGTGGGTCGACTGGGAATATCAAACGATCTGAAGATCGCTGAGCGACCTCGAGAGATTGCTGGCAGCCTGATTAAATCGGCTCCATACTTTGGGCTATTTTGTCGCCGGCAATCAGATTGATGGTCGACGAGCAACCGCATCTCCTAGTGTATGGGTAGCTTAACTGTTACTCACCATTCTTAGAGTCCATGAGCATCACATATGATACTGAGGGGTTTGGCTGCATTGTTAACTTTAAGCTTTTGTTTTAAGCTAGTTATTATAAAGATATACACCATTTAGTTGCTGAACTGTAATAACTGATAGTTTGGGTCACATGTATTATCCATAACAAATTATTTATTTCTCCGGTTAACAACAGAAACATTGTATTTGTAATTTTCTTGTTTCTCATGTGGCTACTATTATGGAGAATATTTACATCCTCTTAGTTTTTTTTTTTTTTTTAGGGGTGTAGTAGGCATTTCTTTACATGTGCAACATGTACATGCAACATGTTAGCAGTTGTGGTGGATGAATCATTGATAGTTGTTTGAGAAAATTGGAAACAGACAAAAACTAAGTAAAACACTTATAGTATTAGGCCTAGAGTTAGCACTTTTGCTTCACATGCAGAATGTCACGGGTTCAAATATCTGGGAGGTCCGCTTAAATTTTGACAAAGGGGTTTGGACTGTTATCCCTCAACAACTCTATAATACAATGTTAAAATTACCACTGGCGTAGACAGTAAGAAAATAAATAGAAAAAAGTAAATAAAACACTTAAAAAACATGGTAACAAGTAAAACTATAGAAACTAATTAAGTATCAAATATAATTATAAGTGTTTAATCTTGTCATGTACTTGGCACAAGCTTTATAAAAGCATAGTTCATATATAAATACAATTTTCGTTAAAAGACATTATTAACAACCATTAAGTTTAAACTTATAAACACAATAACCATAAAACCATAGGACTGAATCCTGTGAAAAGAAATACATTTTATTACTTAGATAATAGTTTTATCTATAAGTAAGATGTTTATTAGTTAGTAAAATTTAAGCTTAATGAATTCCTCGAAATCTTTATTTATGTTAAAAAAATTCTAAACAATTATCGCCGATTTAAAACTATCAAGACCAATTGTCAGTGAATTGCTGTTGGTTGAAATTCTGGCTAGAGAGACAACAATATACTAAAGATGCCAAAGCCTGAATATTTTCACTATGCACAACAATCTTGACCACATTTACAACTATCATGACTCAAAGACGTTGCCAATGTTTGTGAATCTCCTGTCATTCACTCAATCCAGGGAGCCATCAAACGATTTAACAAATATTTAATTTCTGATTTAAACAACCGTTGGTTTGAACTTACCTCAGACAAAATAGTTTTTGCCAGGCTCCAACAGGATAGTGAAAAATACATTGGTATGAATGATTGTAACCTGGAAATGTTTTAGAAACCAGGAAACTGCAAATGACATACTAATAGCTCAAGATTACTTGGATGAATTAACATAGAAAATAATACATGGGGGTTAATGTCACGGTCTCACCTTAAGCACGTTTCGCAGGTCTTGCCGAGGGGTCCGCCTTGGCTTTTGATAGACCTGAATTTAACTGATGATTTCAAAGTGGAGTTTACAGATGGGTCATGAGAGCTATTAGTGGTACTCTCATGTCAACTCCACTTCCTTGACTCCTGATGCTGTGCAATATAGCTCCTCCGGAGATGAGGTGTCAGGAGGAACTACTCAATATAAGAGCTTGAATGCCCCGCACCTACCCGTTATACATGATCTCCCATTTGTCAGAACAGTTGATCAAAATCTCGAAACCCACCTCTACGTACTGCTTTCCATTTGAGCAGATCAAAATTCTCACCCAATACCATCTGGGCCACAGCGTGGAACAGTTTTGATAGACGTAATAAGTTCCTTATTATCGATCCATCAATACCTGTAGGTGGGATGAACTTCCCTCATAGGGAGTGGACATTCCTGAATCGGTTCGGAACTGGCATTGGCAGATGCATTTACCAGAAGTATAAATGGGGATTGACACAAAATCAGTCATGTGATTGCGGGGAGTCTATCCAAACAATAGATCACATATTTACAGAGTGTTCCCTGCACTCTTTTACGGAGAAATCAACCAGCATACACAGAATCAGTGAGGCAAGTCTTAGATGGTTCAATGGATTAGACTTAGTTTTGCGACATGAGATCACTCTACATTTTTTAATCAATGAATATACAATCATGACTTTTGGATACTTATCCAAATATACATCACAGCTTTAAAATTAACAAATGGTAGCCGACAACAGACCATAAGATATATATATATATATATTCATGTAATTGTATGAATTCAGATTACATAATACTTAGTGAAAGACTGACTTCCCATTGCATTCTTATTCAAGAGGTACCCAGTGTTATCAGGATAGATCAAGATTAGTTGTAATAGAATCATTAAGTGGTTTGGACCTCTGTATTGTGATGAGAGAACCTTTTTCTTTTGTTTCTTTATAATAAATCTCAGAAAGTCTTCTTTCACTTAGGTAATTTCATGGAATGATACATTAACTATTTAGGGAGTTTACTAAGGTTTAGAAAAACAACATCAATTATTGACACTTTATTAGTAAATAGTGTTTGCCAAATAAATACCTAACATAACATATTAACAGTGTATTAAAAACGACAATTCTCAGAGTAACAAAATATTTTAGTATCCTATAACTATCAATATCGGAGAGTCAATTCCTAAAACCAAACATCACATAAATGTAAACTTACTTGGTAATTAATTACACTTTTTTACTAAATTAGTATGTAATAAAAAGCAATAGTAGTGTCGTTTTTTACATCATAGATAAACTATAAAGTATATGAAATATTTTTATATAGAATACAAAGAATGAATACTGTAAATGCAAGTATATACAATAATATATTTTTAAAACAATTGCAAATACTTGAGTTCAAAAGATAAATGTAAAATAATTTTCTCCTGATTTTTAAAGTCAAGATAATAATAACAGTTGTACATTTTAAAGATAATACTTGATTTGCTAAAAATTGGACATTCACATGATTACCTAAACTAAACAATAAAATCACTAGGAAATTAATTTTCTTCCATAGTATATGAAAATCGTAGACAAATATAAAACCAGTTACTTAAAATGTCAGACTATTTATAAACAATAATAAACTTAAATAAATCATATTTTATCCAGCCTTTAACTAAACTATAAATGACTTTGACTGATAATAATTTAATTTTCCATAGCTAAAATCTTTATAGTTTGAACAATTAAGATTTCATCCTGATATTTGACACATAGCTAATTAATTTTATTGGTTATTTTTTACCAGTGTAAATTGTGTGTCTAATAACAATGTATTGATTATACAAAAGATATAATAAAAACGACACTACTAATTAAAAATTAATTTGTAAAAAACTGATTTATATAATATCAATATACTATGTATTAAGGTGGTAAAGGGATCGTGTAACTATCGAGTTATATAAAATTACATTTTATTTTTACATATAAAATATATTTACAGATTACCTGCTTAGTAAATATTGCACGATTATTCTAATTACTTTGTGTTAAAACACATAAAACCTGTTACTCTAATGTCTTGAAAATGTCTACAGAAGTTCAACTTTAAATATAGAAAAATCAAAATTCAATACACAGAATACTACACTTGACAATAATAATATAATGAATCACAATATAGAAGTTGCAGCAACGTACACTATAACATAGAGTGCAGGACAACTTAAGTCTACGTTAAATTAAGTGGACAACTTGAGAAAATTGGTCCTTGCAGTCTTATGACATGTAACATACATTACACTATGTAATAAATACATGATTACATGGTTCAAAACGAAATAATTTTGATTGATTTCGTGATTCATACATCACTAATCAGTTTTATAAAAACCACTAAATTCACCTTTAGTTAGTAAAAAAATAAAACTACAAAAAAAAATCAAAAAGTAACAAATTTCATAAATAAATAACTTACAATTTGACAATTCATTCTAACAACCAATTATTTCCTAATAGTTATTTACTAAAATATGTGAGCAACACAAAACTACAGTAGGAGTAAATTAAATCTAGTATACAAACGCATAAAACCCATAAGTTCAAAAATTCATTCATACATAATCAAATGAAAGTTAGTGAAAAGAATAGAGCAATAAAAAATCTGTTCAAAAACCACAACATTTATTAAAGTTATCACATAGAGGACATAAGAAGAAAAATTCATTCTTATAAGGAAAGTAGGTTGATTATGTGTTAATGACAATTGTCGAATAGAAAAATATCAAACATTATGTTATTAACATTTCACAACATAAATACAAAACTCAAAAAAAAAAAATTATAAATACAATGTTTTCTAACTGCTCACACACAGTATGATATCACATGATTAATATGTACCAAAATGTATAACAAAAATCATTACATAGGTTAATACATATTTGTTTTGTAATAATGAATTAACATTGTTCATTTTTTATGTGGACCAATCTGTCGGTTTGTAAGACTGCATCACGGGACGGCAGTGGGGCTGATGGACGGCTGGGCTTGACGGAGCTAACGGTTACGCTATTTACAGCTGAAACTTTTTACAAAGCGTGGTTTAACAACAAGAAATCGGGAACTTGTGTATGGGGCATGGCAAGAATATCCAGGAAAATTGTTACGAATAGGAATATAATACAATTTCAATGGCATGGAATCTTTTCGATACTGAACATTAAATTATTCATTAAGAGCTCAATAACAATTCGAGTTCATACCAAAATATTTAGTAAATTTTGTGTTTAGCTTAAATTTGTAATCTGCAATTCCAAAAGAAACCCCTACGTTATTGTCAAGGACTTCAGGGTTCTCTTTGTATCAGTCATATAAGATCAACAGGATCTAAAAAAACAATTGATTAATTTAGTAGTACAATGCCTTAACATTTAGTTTAAGTGTTACACTTATTAAATACGAGTACTAACAAAAATTAATCCATTATGGTCATTAAAAGTCAATTTGACATACATCATAACTTTGACAGCTGAAAATCATCATTGCGTTTCTACTGGATCTGAAGGCTGTATCACTATGTATGGTTAGTTCCGATTACAATCTAAACCATAACTTCCAAGATGTAGACAAAAGAAACCATTCTTGCCACGACCCACAACCCGATCTCAACTTTCAAATCCAAAACAACAACAGTTACAGAGACACAAACGTGTGACGTCCAGCCTTTATTATTATGTACGAATGTAAAAAGTTTAATAGATTATTTGTTAAGTTATGTAGCACAGGAGGTTAATAAAGGAGAGAAGGATAGGCTCTTGTAAAGTAGACAGCTAGTTACAAACACAACAAAAGTCAACACCAACAATGTAAGAGATACCAACAATTTTAGTTGATATGATTGGAAAAGTATTATTACTATTATTTTACACCTAGACTAATATTTCTAGTACCAGTTAATACGAAACAGCTGCGATAACCCAAAATACTTAACAAGACCTTGGTGAGTATAAACAATAGTCGGTATACATCTAGAAACAACAATATGAAATCGTTTAACTTGTATTAAAGTATATTAAACAACAATAGGCAAACAATAATTGCATATTTAAGCAGCTATAGCTTACATAACTTTGGTTACGTTTTAGTGAGAACTTTCCCAAATTGTGTAACATCCACCTTTGAAACATAAAGTTATTTACAGAATAGAAAATAATAACAGCTTATTAGAATTCTTTTAGAAAATTACAGGAATAACATAGTAACAATAATAACTGATTAAAATACAGGTCAGGTTAAAGGACATTTCATCAATGTATACAATGATGAGCGACTGTACCAAAGAATACAAGTTCAACAATCAAAGATCTTCTTGAATTTAGATATCAGCATTAATCAGTCATATTGACTCAACTAAAAAATATCTCGCATTTTTTTTTGGATGTCCTAAACGTTTTCCCAAACTTTAGGATGTGATTCTTTTGATCAAAATAAAAAAAAAGGTTCCAATAAACATAGGACATAGTTTACTTATGTTTGTCTTTTTGTGCTGAAAATAAATATTAATTTATGAGTTTCAGACATTACAATGCTCAAATTTTATACGTATAGGTTCAATATTAGCAATTTTAGTCGGTACAAATAATTTACATTATGTCAAATATATTCTAAATGGCAACCCTTTATATTTAAACTCTAAATCACTCAAAAACATAAGTCTTATAGAAGGTTTACAAACATTTCAAATAAAATTCCAAAACCAAGAAGCCTTGTCTCTATGTCACACACACAAGTTTATTAAAAGTACAACAACTAAAAAAATAATACGGCGTTCAATTTTGGTAAACCGTTCTTGTGTCAACATTGTTGTTATGAGGGTGGATGGGAGGGCTGACGATATTGTTCTTTTGAGGGGAGCAACATAAATGTAGAGTGGTGAGGTGCAGTTAACATGTTTACCAGCTTTAGATCAGAGGGACTCACAAAGTTGATACTCATAACTAAAATTAAACTAAGGATTCTAAAAATAAGCACCAATGTTGACAATTATCATGTGTCAAAAAGACGTACAACTTTGGTTATATACATTAGATAACCAAAAGAAAGATTAAATGTTGAGACAAAATGGCGCTTGACAACCTCGCTTGTTGAGAGAGGTCGAGAGGTCTAGAACTGGACTTGACCATTTTCATATGGTCAACTTAAATATTATGGTATCAAGCTGTGTGTACAACATTTCATGATTCATTTTTGTCAGCGATTGTAAAGTCAACAGTTTTTTTTTTTTAATGTAAACAGACACATAAAAGGTGAATTATTTCAGGACCCATGTTTAAAGGAACTTTTTTCTTAGTTTTTGACCTGGGAATCATTGTACAATTTTAAAACATAGTTTAAAAGACCCAGTGTATAGGCATTCCGAAAAAATTAAATATAAAACCTTATTTAAAATAAAACTTGACTTAAATATCATGGTATAAATTATTACTTTGATTTTATAAAGTTCAGTTAAAATTCAGGATATTTAAAACACTCTAAAAAGACCAAAAAATTAATAAATTCAGAATTAAAGTAATAAGTAAAAGATAACAAATAATGTTAAAAGCCTCTCATTTTTTCTTCTAAACAGTACCATGGCACTGAATATCTATAATTTTGTCTGAACTTATGTTCTCTGGCAAGTTAGCTGCCTAGTTAAATTTATATAAATAAAAAGATACAAAGTAAAACTATTATGTCATGAAACTAAAACCAAATCCACTACAATAATTAAAAAAAAACACACAAAACACATAAAAGTATAAGTAAAATGTAGACAATAGTTCCACCCAACATATCAATTTAGCTGCCTTTTAAGTGTTAATAACAACCTCTCTATACAAACTCGTAAATTACATCCGACAGCTATCATTATTGATAGTTAATGTTTTAAATGAGCATTATTATTCCCACTGATGTTAGCACATCAAAATAGTTGTATAAAACACAAAACAACTAACAAAAACTAAGTAGTACATAAATACAACAGCAATAATTTCCCTGAAAAGCCTGTAAAAATACTGATATAAATATAACCGCTTTGCACCTTTTACAGGCAAATAGTGGACCGTAATTGACTATAATACAAAGGTATTTCATTGATACAAAGGATATCAGAGGATAGTGAGATTTCAGAATCACTGTTTAATCTGTATTAAAGTAAAAAAAATCAAAGAAAAGTCAACTAGTTTTTTACAGCTCACTTGCTAATCAAGCCGTTTGTCTAATCACATTAAAGACAAATTACCTTCTCAATAATATATACATGTTTATCCTCGTCAAAGTGTATTCTTCAGCCGTGTTTGAAGAACAATAACACCTTAAAAATCGTATGAAAAATATCTGTTAGGTATGAAAAACTAAATTTTATTTTATTTTAAGTTTGCAAGGTGTTACAAATGCGTGGCCTTGCCAATCTTGGCAAAGTTTGTTGGCAAGGACCACAATATTATTATTATTAATACCAATTTTTCGTACTATAATTATAATTTGTTGCTATTAATATACTATAATTTTTCACTACCAACTTTTAGATTACAAATTATCAGAATCTCCATAGTACTATTATTTTATTTGTTTCTATTTCTGTACTGTTTAGTTTCGTATTTGAAACAAATAGTTTTAACTTAAATGTTGTACAGTCATTAAAACCTAGATAAAAACTGCAGATATTTTGCCAAGTGTGCATCTTGAAGTGAAAAATGAATTTACATTACACACTAACGCTCCTGGTGTAAACCAACTCAAAAGGAATATTTTTACATTATGCATTATACTTTGAAAGTTTTGTACAAAGTGTAAACATTCCTTTGACATGGTTTGCATCATAAGCATTAGTTTGTAATTCTAACACCAACTGCTTGAACTTACGAAATAAGTGTTTACATTAATTAAACATTATACTGTTGCATGAAATGTTGCAATTCAGAATCTATAGAAAAACATTCAACAAATTATGTAGTTATTTTGTTTTAAATATTTGTAATTTATTTATTCTCATTATGTCGATATATGGGCAAATATGAATTTCGAATTAGTATGATGAGTGAATGTAGTCATTGTTATCAACTAATTTTATTTTTTTGTTTATTTTTATTTATTCATAAGACGCAGATCGTCAAGATATGGGCGAATATGGATTTCGAATGAGTGTGATGAGTGTAGATGAGCGAATGTAGTCATTGTTACAAACTAAGGCCGACTATTCCTTAGAAAGTGTCATTAATTAATAGCCCAATGACAAATGAACAGCCGGTGATTATCAGCTGATCCTTCTCAAAATGTATTGACTCTGATTGGGATCGAACTGACAACCTTTAGCACATAAAGCTGGAATTGAACCAACTACGCTACCAATACTAAGACTGACTATCCTTTAAAAAGTGTCATTTATTAATAGCTGAATGACAAATGAATATATGGTGGCTATCAGCTGATCTCTTTCAAAATTTACTATGATCTTCCAGGCCTGACGGAATCTCTCCTTGGCTCCTGAGATGTGTGTGACCTGATCTCTTCCCTTCTCTCTTATCTCGTAAACATTTCCTTTGAGTCAGGCCGTTTTCAATCTTCCTTAAAACAAGCCAATATGTAAAAGTGGATATAAGGAAGATTGTAATAACTATCGCCCTATCTCCCAAACATCTTCATTATCTAAGGTCTTCAAGCGATTGTTCCTTAAGAGACTTCTGGCTTTAGTAAAGATAAACAACATTCTTTCACCTAGCCAATTTGAACTTACTTAAGGTCTATCAACCGTTAATGCAATACATTACTTTATATCTTCAATCGTCCAGTCTGACGATAGTGGTAATGTAGCTGCTGGAATATTCTTTGATCTTAAAACGACCTTCGAACTTATTGATCATCCAATACTACTCTCTAAGCTTTGGTCCTTAGGTGTCAGAAGGATTGATCATGACTAGGTATCAAGTTACCTATCTGAGAGGAGTCAGTTGTTTGAAATACCCTTTGTTGATTTCCACGGATATTTGATAAACAAGAAACTCTCTTCTCTTATAGTGACTAAAGGATTCCCCAGGGATCAGTGCTCGGGCCTGTTCTTTTTCTCCTTTTCATTAATGATCTTTCCAAAGGAGTTGATGAAGCAAGAACATGCTTATTTGCAGATGACACCCTTGCTCTGAAAGCATGCAATAGCTTGGAGTCAGAAGTCAAAGGGTTTACAGAATCTAGTTCTGTTCTACAGTGGGCTTGTCAAAACAAATTGCAAATTAATAGTTCTAAGACAACAGTTGTTGAATTCAAAACTAACCACAGTACAAGATGAGATTTGACTTCTTATTATATTGATAAGAATAAGTGGTAAAGTTCTTGGGTGTCCTAATTGATGGTAACTTAACGTTCCAATCTCATATTGATTCTGTCTGCAAAAAGCTTTCTACTGGTATTTTTTCTTTTAAAAACTCTTTCAAAATTTTCTGAAAGCTTACTTGCTGCATATTATTTATCCTTTTCTGCAAATGCTGTTACAATCTGGGGCCACGAGCCGGTCAGAATTAATTTTGTTTTCAAAATACAAACGTGAGCATTAAGAACCGTTTTCAAAAAACACCTTAGATTTTCTAGTAAAATACTTTTCTTAAATAGCAAGGTTTTAACTTTTCACCTAATCTACATCATCAATACCCTGAACTTTTATTTTAGTAAACTTCATCCACATGTTAACAAAACAATGCTCCTTACAATTTTAGAAATAATTGTTGACATTCTTCAGCATAGAACTTCATATTTAAAGAGACATACTAATTACAATGCTGTAGAGTTTTTTAATGCTCTACCTGTCTCAGTTAAGGAGAATGTTAATGATGAGATTAGCTTTGGAAAGGCGGTGAAAAATCTTCTGTTAACACGTTCAGTGCGGGTGGACCATATACGATCCACCGCCGGCCGAGCGCTGGTGGCGCGTGGACCGGGCCCATACCACTCTACACTGTTGTTGCTATGCAGTCAGTGTGAGCTCAGCTCTTGCGCGAGGTAGACCTTACGTCGGCCGCTATACGAATGTGAACCGTTCTATATTTTTGCGTTTTCCGTTTTTATCTATCGTTTTTTCGAGCGGAGTTTTACAATTATTGATGTAATTTAGTGATTTCTTCATGTAAATAAGTTTGTTCTTTATGTAAATAAGTGTGTTTAGTGTATATTATTGTAGTATTCAGTGTAATTTTTATTGTTGAAACATGGCTGACAACACTGTTGATGACCTTGACTTGAGTGACAACATTATTACGAGTGAAGATTCCGACACCGAAAGTGACGAAAGTGATGATTATGATGAAGTTTTGAACCTTATTTGGTGTAACAACACTGCTGGACTCAAAAAATTAACTTTTTGAAGGACAATAAGCTATTGGTGGCCATACCTGGTGATGGCTCACCTATTGATTGGTTTTCCAGCATCCCAAGGGGCTGATGGACCGTATCCAGACCACAACTTATGACGTCATAAACAACTTTTTTCCATGCTACAACCAACTTTGTTTTGCTGTTTTTGGGCTGTCTATACCTTATGAAAAGTAAAATTAAATTTTATAGTACTTAGTTTCCCGGGTCGGTTAGAGTGTTTTTACTATAGCAGTGAACGTGTTAAGTAAATGTTATTATAGACTTCTTAACAGACCAAATAGATAATAATTAGTGGTATTTTATTAGTATGTTTTGTTTTGATTAATGAAGCTACTATACAGTGGTTGTACTGTCAAAATAAAGTGATTTGATTCTGATCATGATTAGGATCAAATTGAAAACCTTTTAGCTTATGAAGCTGGGATTTAACCAAGTACGCTACCATCTGAGCTTACCATTGCAACATTTCATGCATCATAATTAGCATTCAAACTTCATAATTGTTTGTTGTTTTTTTGTTGGTGCTGATTGTTATTTGTCTATTGATAAAAAAATATTTTCCATTCAAAAGCCACACTTCATACTCATTCATAATGCTATTCCAATAAAAAAATCACATAGTGATATGTTCACATTCGTTGCTTTAATTGCATTTAAAAATTAACATTTTCCCTCACTGATGATGTCAACCTACCTTTACATTAAAACCTTTTCTTATTTTAATCAACAATAAACTGCATGAATCTCACATTACCGCTGAGTTATGGTTTGTTTTATTCTTATAAAACTGTCAGTATAATTAATTGGACTTTTGTGGTTGTAGCAAACTGTTTGACATACTTTATAAGGCATTGTTCGAATAGCAAAAATATTTCCAAAAAAATAATGCTATACATATTTCTGATTCTCTTCAATTTATTTGACAGTTTAAATTGAACAGATTCTTCCCATAGTCCTATGTTTTTCAGCCAATTGATAGAATCACAGCTTGATTGAAATTGCATTGTAAGACTATGAATTTCTAGTACTATAAAGGAAATCTTTTTGTAAATTTGTTATGGCTTCTTTTATATATATACATAAATAGATTTAGTATAGATTTAGAAGCCTGCTACCTGAATCTGCAAAACTACGACTCATGCAGTCTCTTGTATGATCAGTATTTTATTATTGCTATCCTGCATACGGTAATAGTATTTCCTAAGAGGATACAGAAAGGATTCAAAAAATCCAAAACTCTGCCGTACGCTTTATTTTTAACTTAAGGCGGTACGACCACGTTAGTCTTTTCAGACAGTCTGTAAACCTCCTTCCCATGAAGGCCGTATGCAGGATGCTGACCTGCTGCATGACTCACAAAGTTTTAAAGCTCAATGAGCCCCAGTATCTAAGCGAGAGACTCTCATTCCGGGATGAGGCCTCACAGCGCAGCACACGTAACGGAGGAAAACTTCATTTTCCAAAGGTTAGGCTTGAAGCTGGGAGGAAAAGCTATACTTATTTCGGCCCGACATTGTACAATGACCTCCCCGATAACTTCAAGCCTTACTCACATGAAAAATTTAAGGTAAAGCTTAGGGAAATGCTATTAAATGGTGAAATAGTTGATTAGAAGTTGTTAATGTTTAGTTGTCTAGTTATATAATATGTCTCACTTGTTGCTTTAGGATTAGTTATTCACTGTTCATGTTAATTTTATTTTTGACTCGAGTTGCTCTGAAAAGCAGTGTAAAACTGAGAAACGCTTATGTAAATAAAGGCATTTTTATTTATTTATTTATATATACAGAAAATAGCCATAACAGTGATAACATCCTAAGTTTAATTGTTTTTATTTTCATCCTCTATCCTCTGAATCCTGTTAAATCTATTTCTAATAGAAGACTAGAAGTAATCCCTACGCTGGGGTTGAGTAAACCTGGGCTTAGCGGAGCTCCGAGTGCCGGCAGTTGTGGGCGCAGGCCGTCGTGCATTACGCATCTCCCTGTCCATCTCTATTTCCTCCAACCGCTGTGTCAAGCCTAGCTTCTGCTGCACAGCAAGTCGCAGCAGCTGGTTCAATGTTTTCTTTTCTTCCTCTGCAGCTGCCAATGTTCTCTGCAGCTCGTCAACTTGGGTCACATACTCCTCGCAGCGTGCAGCAAACATCGCTCTCAAACCTAAACAATGGCATTCATGAGTACAGTTTTATTGCTTGATACGAGTGATTAAAACTCTTGACTACTATAAGATGGTAGCAAAATGACAATGTTATACTGGTGAACACACATGCACTGTTGATATATTTTTGCAATTACTTGCATTTTCCTAACTAAGTTCACCACTACGACAAAAGAAGTGATACTTACTAGAGAATGTGGCTGCATCCTCTTTAAGGATACGCAGTTCATTTCGCAGCTTCATCATGGTCTCACTGACTACAGCCTTCTCATTGTCGTACTTGGACTTGAGGTTGTTGAGCGCCACCTCGGCCGTGTTCTTGTTGGACTTAAGCACCGTGCGAAGTGTGGCGATCTGTTCCCGCTTGGTCGACAGCAGGGACTTCAACTTGATCACCTGCTCCTGGAGCTCCTGAACCTCCTCACTTCCCAGACTATGGCCCACTGAAACATTTTTGCATTTACATACAATTCCAAGAGCATTCAGGAAGTTTGAAATGTTTTCAGAACACAACGTTATATGCATCTCTAAAGCATAATCTTGCCCTCTTGCAATGACACTGCCCACAAGATTTACTTAGCCTAATTAAATTTGCACAGATTACATTAAAAGATTAGTTGAAATAAAAAACTTAAAACCCATAAGAGGGATCATAATTACATTAAAATGATTTAATAAGAAAATGAGAAATAATATGGATGAGTAACCAGAATTCAAGAGCAGAGGTAAGTTTCTTTTGCTTAATTAATGATTGTGTAAAATGGCTTAATCATTCAGACTAGTTTTGAAAATCATTGATTTCGTCATATTAAAATTACACAGTTAAGACTTTAATTAAATCAGATAGTTGACAGTATAAATTATTTTCAGAAAAAAATACATACTATAATTGGGCCGGACAGAATATGACCTTGTGGGTTATATTGACCGTATATATGGGTTTCAGCAACAGAGAGGAATCTTTCCACTGCTCATCACAGGTGTG
The DNA here is from genome assembly GCA_035578905.1 of Stictocephala bisonia. Classification (NCBI taxonomy): domain Eukaryota; kingdom Metazoa; phylum Arthropoda; class Insecta; order Hemiptera; family Membracidae; genus Stictocephala; species Stictocephala bisonia. Next base: position 49,277 of record JAQJVL010001211.1, on the reverse strand, counting down.
ATTAACTTCTTCCTTCTAGTGTACAGCCTGACTTCAGTTTTTAGTTCAAAAAAATTACTTTAATGAACTTAAAGTTTGATTAATTGCAATTTATTGTTTACATTATTAGTAATTTTGTAATTGCTCTTATTAACTGTTTTTTGGATACTAAACAAGAATTTCATTGTTCTAAGCATGATTTGTTAGTGTTAATCAAACCAACTGATGGTCACTGCTGCTAATGATTTAGTGGGCGGAGAGATGGTACTGCACTGCCAACCCATAGCCTACCGTCTTCCTACTTGCCATGTGGAAATGACACATTAAACATTAAATAGAATGATAGTGGGGGAAAGAGTAGTTTTCTAACTCACTTCCACCACTTTCAGTAGGTCACTTTCCAAGCGGCCTATTTATACAGGGTGTCTTAAAAGTCCCCCCCCCCCCTATTAACTTTCTTATGAATACAGATAAAGTGATTTACTTCTAGGAATGTTTATATGACCAACTAAGGAGTATTTTATATATGCAAATTTTTTTACACCCTCTCTCAAAAGGGGGTAGTTTGGGGGTAAGTCAAAAATTTTAAATAGGAACCCCTATCAAATGACACATCATTTTAAAGGTAATATTAAAAGAAGAATGGCGAAAACTAGAGGTCTCTAACATTAGTCTATCAAATTTGGTGGCAGTTTAAAGTTGGAATTATTTCATAAAACCCCCGCAGCTTATGTTACATTTAAAATTGTTGTAAGGCAGACAAAACATTCACCCACCAGTTAGTTTTGAGAACTAATTACACCTAATCGTAAAACAAGTTATTACAAGAATCAACAAACACCAAAAACCACAAATAACATAGCATTTATTTGGTTATGGTTTGTCTGACCAAAGTCCAGTAGGGCAACCTGGGAATACCAGTGGCTCCTTCCTTATCTCTTATTAGGTTACTAGTTAGTACGTGTAACACTTTCACTTCAGTTACTATGTTAAATTTATTTTTATTCGTATTTAATAAAAATGGCTCGGTCAAATGAAGATAAAGTAGAGATGATATTGTTCTATGGGGAAGCTAGTAGAAATGTTCATAAAGCAGTTCGTTTATTTAATGCTGCCTATCCGGATAGACATATAAACATAGACATAGAAAATATAAACCAGACACAGATAGAAAACGAAGTACACATAGAAGACCACAGAATAAGCACAGTTGTACCATCGAAGGCAGAAATTGTAACGGCACTCAAGGAAATCAAGAATGGGAAAGCGCCCGGAGTGGATGACATATCTCCAGAAATGCTAAAAGCAAACCCAAACCTTACAGCAGAAATGTTTTATGACCTATTAAAAGATATATGGGAAAAAGAATTGATTCCAGATGATTGGAAGAAAGGGTTGCTGATAAAAATTCCAAAGAAAGGAGACATTTCACTGTGCACAAACTGGAGGGGTATTACACTGCTCTCCGTGGCTAGTAAAATTCTCACCAGGATAATTTTAAACAGAATCAAAGGTATAATAGATACAAAACTGCGGAGAGAACAAGCGGGCTTTAGGAAAGACCACTCATGTATAGACATGATCATCACCCTTAGGATTATAGTTGAACAATGCTCTGAGTTTCAGTCACCAGTGTATCTGTCCTTTGTGGATTTTGAAAAGGCTTTTGGCTCCATCAGTAGAGAATCCATTTGGAAAGCGTTATCTGAAGCGGGTGTGCCTAAAAAAATCATTAACCTCATAAAAGAAATATATAGAAATTACAGATGCCAGATAGTACACGAGGGTAAATTATCCTGTCCATTTGAAATTGGAACTGGAGTAAGACAAGGCTGTTTGCTTTCACCAATACTATTTCTTATGGTTTTAGATAGCATAATGAAACAAGTTGTAAGTAGGCCCAGGGGTATACAGTGGGGACTGATGGATAGACTGGAGGACATAGATTTTGCGGACGATCTATGCATAATGTCCCAAACACTGAATGACATGAAAGGAAAGCTTGAAGACCTTCATAACAAAGGAGAAAAAGTTGGCCTAAAAATAAATTTTGAAAAAACAAAAGAAATGAGGATAAATAATAGAAATAATCAGCCACTGATGGTGAATAACAAACTTATTGAACAAGTGGAACAATTCCAATACCTGGGAAGCATTGTTTCTAAGACGGGTGGAACTGATGAAGATGTAACCAGTAGGATTAGGAAGGCCAAAGGAGCATTTTCCCAACTTGCACCAGTTTGGCGATCAAGTCAAATAAGAAGAAAGACAAAATTAAGGATTTTTGAAACCAATGTAAAGACGATCCTTCTATATGGCTGCCAGACATGGAAAGTCACTAAAACAGTAACAAGTAAACTGCAAGTCTTCATAAATAAGTGTCTCCGAAGAATCTTTAACATATACTGGCCAGATAGAATTTCAAACGAGGAATTGATGCGAAGAGCAAATGAAAATCCTATTGGTGATACCATTAAGAAGAGGAAGTTTGGGTGGATAGGCCATACACTAAGAAGGCCCATTAACAACATCAGCCGACAAGCCCTAGATTGGAATCCCCAAGGAAGTAGAAAGAGAGGAAGACCGAAGATAACTTGGAGGAGGTCAGTCGAGAGGGAGATTGGAGAGGAAGGCAAGAGTTGGGAAGAAGTAAAGCAGCTGGCACAGGATCGGGTGCGATGGAAGGCATTTGTTGCAGCCCTACGTCCCCCAAGGGAATACAGGAATTAAATAATAATAATAATAATAATCCGGATAGACCAGTAGATAGGGCATACATTAGACGTTTAGTAAACAAATTCTCAACAAACTTTGGTGTCAAAGATGCACCACGATCAGGGCGCCCTGCCATTGCGACAGAAGAGATCCAAATTCAAGTTTTAGCAAAGTATGCTGCAAACCCACATGAATCTCTGCAGTCTACTGCCCTTGATGTTGGAATTTCAAAAGATACTGTTCATAAAGTGTTAAAGCGTCACAAGTTCCACCCGTACAATGTACAGTTAAATCAAGAATTAAATGAAGACGACCCTGACCGAAGACTTCAGTTTTGTGAGCAAATGTTGCAGAAGATTGAAGAGAATAATAATTTAATATCACAGATATGTTTTAGTGATGAAGCATCATTCTCTATGCATGGGACAGTCAATCGGCACAACTGCCGTTATTGGGCAAACATTAACCCCCACTGGATGATTAAAGCCCATACGCAACAGCCACAAAAATTAAATGTATGGGCTGGAATTTTGGGAAACTTGTTATTGGGCCATACTTTATTGATGGTAATTTAACTGGTGTTAAATACTTGGACATGTTACGGAACGGCATTGTCCCAGCAATAAATGAGGTAGTACAAGGTACTTATGAGCCTGTATTTCAGCAAGATGGTGCTCCTCCACATTACAATATGCTTGTCCGGACATTCCTAGACCAAACGTTTCCCGATAGATGGATAGGTCGACGTGGCACTTTGGTAGAGTGGTTCACCTGACCTTTCACCTCTGGATTTTTTCTTTAGGGGTTTCCTCAAAAGTAAAGTTTACGACACAAAGCCTGCAAACCTCGATGAATTAAGGACAAGAATCGAAGAGGCCTGCCACCTTATCACGCCTGAAATCTTACAAAATTTGAGACGTGGTTTTCAATCCAGGCTTTTTTACTGTCAAGAAGTTCATGGCAGCCATTTCGAGCATCTCATCTGAGTGAAATTAGGGTGAGAGTTCAGCATTTTGACCATTTTACCCGTTCTAAAATTACTTAGGGGGTTTTATGAAATAATTCTAACTTTAAACTGCTACCAAATTTGACGGACTAATGTTAGAGACCTCTAGTTTCCGCCATTCTTCTTCTTTTAATATTACCTTTAAAATGATGTGTCATTTGATAGGGGTTCCTATTTAAAAATTTTGACTTACCCCCAAACTACCCCCTTTTGAGGGGGTGTAAAAAATTTGCATACATAAAAACTCCTTAGTTGGTCATATAAACATTCCCAGAAGTAAATCACTTTATCTGTATTCATAAGAAAGTTAATAGGGGGGTGGGACTTTTAAGACACCCTGTATATGCTAGTATCAGTGTTAACTATTTATTAAATAGTCCTATTAAACACAAACGTTCTGTCCAAAGCAAGAAAAGGACAGTTCCTGAATGCATCTGAAGAATGCGCACTAGTAAAATAAATAGAGTGTGATCGTGTTGTGATATTTACAATCTGTGTTCGATCCAGAGCCCTTGGCCCGCTCAAGAGTGTGAGTGACGGCCTGCCGTAGGTGTCTGATCTGGTCAAGCACAGTCTCTACATGGCGGGCCAGACTCTTGGCGTCTTGAAGGCTCTCTACATTACAGTTCAGTCTGGCACTCAGCAGCTCGTTCTCGTTTTCTACAGAAACAAATTTGTAAAAAACTATTTATCTAAGTTTGTACATGTGTAAAGTTACACAAACATTATACATTTCTTAGTAAGGCAAAATGTGTTGGAGACATCTTAGTCCTAATTTAAATCTTAAGAATAGTGTGCTCAATTCAGGCAACAAAAATTAAAAGTTTTATAGACACATAAGTTTGTTATACTAGACACTTTATTTTCAATGAAAATGGTCAAGGAAAACAACAAACTAGTAAGCATAATAATTGATAAATAACTTATTAGGATCATAGACATTTTAAAATACAAACTTTAATAAATACACCAAAGAAGCAGCAACTGAATATAATAAAACCTAGTTTGTTTGAGTTCTATTGATTCTTTTTCGGAATGTTTCATTCAAATTTAGTTTAAGTATCCATTACTGAGGACCTCCATGTCTTGACTAAAGGACCAGGAAGTTGATAGTAGAACTTTGTTGTCTTAATTGTTATTTTAGCAGCTATCTATCTACCCATGGGAATCTGATTTCTGGGGGCTGCCATCTCTAATGAATGTAAGAAAAACATAAATCTTTTTACAAAAAGAGCTCTTTTTTGTTTTTTAATTTCTACTCCTAAAATTTCAGGATGTGAATGGCCGCGATTAATAAAACGTTCAAATGGAAAAGGCACTTACTGATATCTGACATGTACACCTCTTGGTTAAAAAAAACTCTTTCCTGAAACTAAGCTACCTATTGTTTTTCTTATAAAATGACAGCCAAGAAAATATTCACTATTTTGGGTTTCCAACCTATTTTTACGTCCAGTATCATGGTAAAACTGTTGGTTGGAATTTAAATATTCTAAAATTTTTATACACAATTTTTTTAATCCATCTCTGTTTTGTACAACATGGCATTAAAGACAGAACAATGGTCATAGTGCAAAATACAATGGTGGGCCCTTACTCACTGGGAAAATCAATACATGGATAACCTAATTTTCCTATTAAGGGTAAAAAATGTCTGTGTAAAATTTAAACCCTTTAGTTGAGATTGTGCGTAAAAATGTAAATAAAAACACAGAGTTTTTAATTTAACAAATGTTTTCCTGGCATGAATTAAAAAGCTTGTAGGTTTCTAGCTCAAATTGAGTGATATTTAAACAAAATGGAGAAATTTGTAAACTGTTTGCTTTCTATTTAAGAAAATATTTTTTTTTATTTTTTCCCAATTTATTACTATTCTTGCCAACAGTCAGTGTTCTATACACACTAAATACAGTATATAATGACTGTAACATACTAGTGTCAGTGTATTTCTCATGTTCCAACAGGACTCTGGACGGCGTCTCTCCGTTCACGGTGCACACATGATGGTACAACTGAGCCAGCTCGTCTGAGACTGTGAGCAGGTCATTCTGAGCAGACTCCAGGCTGCTACCTGCTTCTCCCGCAAGATCAGCTAGCAGCCGTACGTCACACTCCAGTTCGAGTCCGCGCTGCTCGCTATCCACCAGCTGCACACAATATACATGATGATTAGGACTGATTACAGGTGTGCAAGCACAATTAACCAGTCTTATATAAAAGGCGTACATTGAACAATACTGGTTTTCTAACATTTACATGCTTATAAGAGTAAACATTTTAAAAATGTAATTTTTGTATAAAATTATAACTAATAATACTGACAGAACTGGCCAAATGGAAGATACTATGAGGAAAATAATAATGAACTTCTACGCCCATCTGAAAAGAAATAATGATGAAAGATTGGCAAAAGAAATATTCAGGATTTTTTATAAAAACCCCAAAAGTTTAGGGCTAATAGTAAGAGACCTAACTATTTAGTCCTATAATCGCCCTTTGTAAACAATTTTAAATGCAACTAAGCCATTATTATTATAAAACCCAAAGTGGTTCATAAAGTAAAAACAGATTTAGCAGAGTTGGGTATTGGAGAAGAAGACATTACTGAGACCTTATAAGAAATAAAATTCAATATTTTGTAGGTTTTGAAGTGAAGAGGAGAGAAGAACTGGACGAGCAGTGTGGGCAGAAGATCAAAAGAAGCAGTACAGAAGAGAAAAGAGAAATACAGCATTAGAGGAAATAAATATTGAACAATAGTTGTTCAAAGCAGTCCATAGACGACAAAACAAGAAAAAAAACTACTAAATGGCCAACATCACAGAAAAAAATCTACTTATCAATCATTCAATGTTATGGTGTAAGACAGCTTTTAGGCTCAATAATTGAAAACTTACAGCTTTCTGTTTAACTGAATAAGTGGCTGTAAATTTATTCAGAACAATTTGCGGTGTTTGACCTTAACTACTTCATCATAAGAAAATTTAGAGTAAAAATACTCAATCTAGTATGTAAAGAAGAGGTGTGTGAGAAGTTCGAAAATCGAGATTTTTTCGAGTTTCTAAAAAACCTGAACTTGACTCGAGATTTAAAATAACTCGAAAAAATCGAGCCGTGTTTTGCCTTATCTTTGAGGTAAAACGCTATAATCAAGACAAGTCCCATTTGTATAATAGATTATAAAGATAAGCATTTTATGTAGGCAACTGTATTTAAAATATGATCATAATATCGTATTCGTAATCAGGGATATTCTCACAATGTATTCAGATTCGAGATTTACACACACAAGTTTTGATTGTACACCCATGGCGATTACACGAAAATTATTCCCATTATTTATAAAGAAGGCACATCCAAATAAGCTGTTCCAAATAGCCATCACTAGTTATTCATACAAAATGTGATAACTGATCACAAAGAATCGGTTATTGAACCGTTTCAAAACTTTGTTACATAAATTTTAACAACATTTTGAAATTAACAGTTGCATTTATTTCAGGTCCATCCTTTAAAAGTTCATGACTAAAACTATTCTAAGACTGACAATTTCGGACAGATTTAATTAAATCACGTTCCATCTGTAACAGAATCTACGCATGGAACGTAAACTATTGAAATTGAAAAGCTATAATAATTTGAGATAGAATGCCAGGAACAGTTTCGTTCCGGAACCGTTACTAATAAAATAACAATTAATATAGCTACCACCAGTACATCGTCGACTCGATGATTCCCAATATAAAATGTACTGCTAGCCGTGGATTCGATTTGTTATCTATTTTGTTTGGAGTTTTTGTTGACGTTTACGCTAGAGATGGGAACTACATTACTTTTTCGACAAACTGTTACGTAATTCTATTATATTCTGGTGACGTGTTATAATAATCTGTTATTTTTGTAACCTGTTACTCTCGACGCGTTGACGTTCCAGACAGTTATTCTGTTTCTGTTATGGCCTGACGTTACTTAACGGCTCGAAGCCTTGTTACGGCTGGTCTAGATAACGTTACCAAATGTTTTGAAGTTGAAGTAATGCTGTATGTTACGTTATGATAATGAGCTATGGTCATTGCGGCTTTGCTTGACATTACAGAGTTACCGCTCAAAGTTGGTTCTGTTATCGATAGTTTAACTGTAACATGGAAGAGTCTTAAGTTTCCTTTACAGGTAGTGATGAGATTACCTGTTCTTTAAAGTGAACAGTTATAACCGTTCCTGCTCACTTGTAAGACCTATGATTTCAAACAGTGATTCTGTTCTTTTCGCTCCAACCATGATTTGAACGTCAAATCACTTAGACCTACGGCCTACTACACCAATCGGGACGCTTCGAGGTTATGTATTTGAGATGATCCAAACTTTATTAATTATTAAACGAACTAAATAAATAGTTATGGAGTGTGTTGCTTACTTCATTTCAGTGTTTTCATTTTTGAAACATCAATACTTAACATGAAAAAAAGTTCGAACTCAAAATTATGTCTCCAACTTCACTTGACTCGAATCCTAAAATTGCTACTAATGTAAAGGATGGATCAGTAACTAAACAATGTGTATTAATATGCTACAACATGAGAGAGAAAGACAAGAGGTAGAATAAATATGTGAAAAGTAGATCATATGTGCCAGTATCGATATTAACATATGGATCAGACACATGGACAATGAGAAGGAAAGATAAAAGTAAATGAAGCAAGCTGTGGGAGTAGTGTGGGAGTCAGCAGAAGATACAGGATAAGAAATGAGATCATTAGAGAGGAAGTGGAAGAAGAAGCAATCTTAGCGAGGAAATAAAAAAAAGACTACGATGGTTTGAGCATGTCAGAGGATGGGGGAGCACAGATTGCCAAGAAAGTTTTTTCAGAAAAGAATGGAGGACGTAGGCCTAGACGAAGCCTTAGGGATATATGGATTAAGGGTAGTGAGAGAAAGAGTGGAAAGAAGATGTGTGAATTGGACTAGATAAATGGAAGAAAGAAGATGGAAAAAGAAACAATGGTGGAGAGGATTCTGTGCAAACCAGACCCAACGAAAGAATTGGAAACTGCTACAGGTGAGTAAGTAGTTAAATACGCTATCAAAAGCACACAAGCAGAGCAGACCTTGTTCTTGAGGTTGGTGAGTTCTATGCGTAGCTGCAGAGTGGCGTCTGGACAATGAAGGGTCTTTTCCAAAGCCTCCAACTGTTGGCCGATCTCTTTGACTTCTTTGTTGGCCAAAGACATCCACTGTTGGTACTGCCGCAGCGTCAGCTCAGCTTGGCCCTGTCATGAAACATGAGTTATTTCACATAGAATTACCTAAATTGAAAACATGAAAGTTTTATTTTGATACCTTAACAAACTGTACAGTGATAACAAATTGTATTGTATTTTAATCCTTTTTTTCTGTCTTGTTGAGCTAAGATAGTAAAATGTAACTTTACTGAAAATAATACGGTTAAAGAAAATGTAATAAACATGTTTTTAAGTATTTGTTCATACTTTGAGGAAGACCTAGGGGTAGATACAAAGTATGATAATAGTAATGGTTTGTATCGCAACTAAACAGTCTTAACCTTCCATCCATGTTTAAGGGCACCAATATGATTTGTATATTTCAAAATGTTCATCAACTAACAGGTTAAATTTGGGGCACTAGGCCTAGGATTTCAGTAGTAATGATAGGAAGGAAAGCAGCATACCTGATAATCTTGGTAGACCGGTACACTGTAGAAAGAGACACAATCACATCACAAAGAATTGGATAGTGAGTCACTAAACTATCCAATTGTGTATGTGATTGTGTCTCTTTCTACAGTATACTAGTCTACTAAGTTTATCAGGAATGCTGATTTCCTTTCATTACTACTAAATATTAACTAATAAATTTTTTTTAAATATACATTTGTACATGTAGATTTGCATTAAATTCATTAGTTAAATTTGCTACTTGAATTGATGCCAGACAATTTTTATAGACTATTAACAAGTTAAACATCTATTTTCTTTCTTGGGAATATAAAATAAAAACTTGTTAGTCTAGCATTTTTTACTTATGTCATGTATTGAAACATGTGAAGCAGATAGTGCTTTAAAATATGGATACAAAATTAATTATAGAATTACTTCCTGAAGTGGTTTTCATCATGTACTAATAGTGTGTTACAATAAATCTCAGTACACTATATGGAGAAAGTCACAATTTCAACCAGAAATATATTTGCTCAGTCAGCTTAATATGTAAAACAATAATGTTAGGAAAATCAAGAGAAAAGTTTTTTTTGTGGGACAATTTTTATAGTTTTTAATGGAAAGAGATGCCAAAATAATAGAAAGATCCCCTCACCTACTTTAACAAGCCCATACATTTTTTTTTAGGCTATCACTTAACGTGACTTCCAAACCACAAGAATGGCACAAGGATAAAATCCAATATGGTCACCCCAGGAATCGAAAGTGGATCGGCTGTGTGGCAAGCCATCTACGACCCCTTTTAAGATTAACTTCAACACTTAACTCTGATAATTTAAAAAATAACTGGAAAACAATTTTCTTTAATATCCATACCAATTCTGAGTTTCTAGTACTGTAAACAAAGTTCATTGGCTTTTTGTCTAAATACAGGTTACAACAAATGTATTTGTTAAAAGTGATTTAAGTTGGCTTAGTACAGAATCAGCTTTATTGTTAAATTTACTAAAAATTTCACAATCCTTTGAAATCAATCAGAGATCTAAGCTATTGATTAGGGATGGGAAATGTAGTTCATCAGACGGAGTTAGTTCACTCCGGAGTTATAATGATTCGGAACTAGTTCCGCGGAGTAGTTCCAACTCCGAACGTCGTTCCAGTTCAACGTGGAGCGAAGCTCAAGTGAGTCGCTCCAAGTGGATGCGCGCGCATCACGTACTTCACTCCTTTGTTTTGATCGTTCCAACAACTCCGGAACTATGTTAGTTCCATGGAGTGGGGAGAGATACGTCGACACTGCAGCCGCTCTGACAGTGGTTGCGCGGCAATCTCGTTCTCACTCCTTTCTGTTGATAGTTCCAAAAAGATAGAAACTAACATATGATTTTTAGGTTATATCCAGCTAACAATTTGAATTGTGTATTTTATTTAATTATTTTACAAAGAAAAAGTATGGATGTCTTATGAATTTTCCAGCAGAAAGTAAAGTATTGTATATTTTATATGCATATATTTATGACATATAATACTCATTTATTCTAGTTCCGAAATGAACTAGTTCCGCACTAGCACTCGGAGTTGGAGCTGTAACTCCTTAACCGGAGTAGTTCCTTTGTTGTCGTTCACTCCGGAGTTACCCATCTCTACTATTGATGTTTTATCATTGAGCTTATTCATTAATTAATGGCACTTTCTGAGTAAATGAAGTAAATTTCATATGACTTTTAGTGGGAAGGAATGTCCAATTAACAACACAGTTCCCCTCGCCTGCTTAGACAAGCCCACTTTTTTTAGGCTTGTTGGATCATCGGGTAAACATGACTTCCGTACCACGGAAGTGGCACCAGGGTAAATCTGTTATGGTCATACTGGGAACGAAACCTGACCACCTCCGTGGCAGGCCAATGCCTTAGCCCCTTACTTACGGCCATTCCAAGACTTTCTGTTTCTGATTAACAGTTAAACTTAATTTGTAACCGAGTCAAATTTTCAAATTCATAAAATGTTGATTTTCCCTTTAACTAAAAAATCTTTTCAATCATTTTAAAATTTGTACACACCCATTAAAAACACATTACCTTTTCATTGGTAGGAAGGCTGTCTGCCTGTTGAACCACATGACCCAGACAGTCCGTATGGGCCCTGAGGGTGACCAGTCGTGCCAGGATAGCTTGGACTTCAGCTTTACTGCGCTCTGCATCCTGTTGAGATTGCCTTAGACTGTTGCTGAGCTGACATTTCTCTCCTTCAATCTACAATAAATATAGTTTACAGACTTTAAGGAATATATTCATTAATTAAACAAAATCAAAAAAATGGAAAGTGTTAATCTTTACAGTGTACATGAACAAACAAAATCTACTTTAAATAAAAATGTATCAACAAAAATAAGTATTAAATCAGATTTTTTAAGATTATTTTGTTTGAGATATTCGTCTTTTTTGCTGTGATTATTAACTTAAATTCTCACCATGCCATAAAGCACTTAAAATATCAGCGGCTCACAATGCTTTTGAAGTGTAGCCACTCCTTACTAGGTGGGTATTTTTGCTGACCCTACTGCACTAAAGACATTTCATGGAAAAGGGGCACGAAACTTAAGATACCCACTCTTTGGACAATGCATGGGGCGAATGAATGAGCGTGGATGAACGAGTGTAGTCTTTGTTACTAAGGTCAACTCTTCCTTAAAACACATCATTTATTAATGCCCCAAAAGCCAGAACAACTAAGGGATCAACAGCTTACCCTTCAAATTCTCCAGCAATGCTGACCACCACAATTTCTTGTCAGCTTGGTCATATATTTCAAAAGGATATCTCAGTATTCAGCAGCTCAGTATTACTGGCTATAATTTACTAAAATCAGTAGAAGGTGCTGGACCCACTGGTATAAACTTAAAATACATTTATAACCACCACAATCTTTTTAAATTTTGCAAAATCTAAATTTTATAAAGCTCATAATATATTAGATGCCCTATATATTGGACATTGGAACTGAAAGGATTCAAAACAGAATAGTAACAATTTTATTGGACTAGATGAAAATCCTATTTAGTCCACACGTAATAATTGTTGTAAACCAAGCTCAAATGTCAGATTTTTGAAAAATTCACCATTTGTTGGTAGTAAATGTATTACTAAATGTGAAATGTCAATAAATGTCTATACATTTAAGCAAAAGTTTTTTTCCTAATACTCTATCCTTCTTTGAAGAATATTTTGTCTTGTACATATAGATACTGTTTATAATGTTATATAATTATAACATTATAAAATGTCATATTTTGTGAACTTAGAGCACAGTCAAAGCAAATTCAAACAACTTACTTTCATTTGTATTGTGTTCATATATTCACTGGCACTATTCAATGTTAACTGTATTTACAAAATTACTAAAGATGTTTGAACTGAATTGAAACCTAAAATCACAAATGTTTGTTCGTGACCTTCCCACACACCCTCATTCCTTTCCTTACTTCAACCCTTGTATCTATAAACCCTTGTATCTATCTATAAACCTACAATAGATATCCCATCTAATAAGAATATTTGCGCCTGTAATTTTGTTAGTTATTGAGGCCCGCAACCACAGCTGGTTTTAAAAACTGCATTAAATTTACACGGGACTACACTGGCGCTCCACAGTGGACCACAAAAACAGCTGATATTTTATGACTCAAAATTTAACGTAGTATGGGAAATCTATTTGTGTATAAAATCAATGCTTAAACTTATTATAATAAAATCAATTATCACTAATATTTTAAGATTAGGTGGTAGAGAGGACAAAGGTTAGAGTTGGAGGTAAGGTTATAGTTTAAGGTTAAAGGTAGATGCGGTCTAGTCCTTACCTCGCCTAATAAAATAAAGTCAATTTTCATCACTGTACCTGTTCAACTTGCTTCTCCAACTTCTTCAACTCATTTAGGTGAATCTCGCTGAACAGGTCGACCTGTTTGCCATCGGGAGAAGCCAGGTCCGAGCTTTTCAGGTCTGCCTCAATCCTCTTGAGGACTGGTAACTCATCATCATCGCTGCCAATAGCCTGGTCATCTGTTATGCCTTTACACATAAACAAGAATACATTTATTGAGCTAGGGCAGAATATGCTGATTTAACAATAAAACACGTCACCCAAAGAACAATTTTAAATTTCTATTTTAAATTAGCTTTGAGCTGGTTAAAATCTATGACAATCTTTGTCATACCTCTTGCTATGCACTTACCATTTTAAAATGTCACCTTTATGGATTTCAGCTGAATTTACTGTCATATTTTTGAATAAGTGGAAAAGGTGAATGAGGAAGCTTCAATCTTTTGTTTATTATTAAATTTCGCAAAATATATTTTTTAACGCATCAACATGTTTATTTTTTTAAATCCATGCCCCTAATTAAATAGCTTTTCATGTTTATCAGCAACATTATACAACTGAGGAAGCTTTAATCTTTTGTTTATTGTTAAACTTCTCAAAGAATGTTTTTTTTAAACACATCAACATGTTTATTTTTTAAAAGCCATGCCCCTAATTAAATAGCTTTTCATGTTTATCAGCAACATTATATAACTTAATACTTTTAAGAAGAAAAATAAATGTTACTGCCCCATTCTCTGATATTTCCTTTCGGATTGCTAATTTTTTGTATTACACACAGTTAAATAATAATATAACAACTAAAGGAAAACTACAGCCTAAAAGAAATTCACTTATTTAGTAGTCTATGCTGTGTTCAATGACACATTTCTTGCATACTGCATTTGCTGTACACATTTTATGATAAATACACAAAATATTTAACAATGACATAAACTAATACTAGTATATTGGAAAGATAGGTCATCAGCAAACTTACCTTAGAATACAAGTCCACTAACACAAGAGTAGTAGTAAACAAATAGAAAAGAATCTACGTAGTCACAAATTTTCTGTACCACTGGCACTTTCCTCAGGTGAGTAGAGAGAAGGTAAGTTTGCTGATGTCATATTCCTCAAATATACTAATTCCTGGCCTAGTTCCCTTTAACCTAACTATAAACTAACACAAACAAATATGCCACAAAAATGAAAACTGACTATAAAAACATCAACACATACCAAAGTGTGAACTAATATTGGCAGTCGTATGGCATTGTCTGCTAAGTCGATCGACCGATACAATGTTCTATCTATATTTAAGCATCGCATTCGATTATCATAAATGTACAATAACAAATGTGCTCAATCAATAGATCTTTTTTTATTTCTTTTTGTCTATAAATTGTCGTATGAAAACTTAATAGCTAGTAATTAAGAGACAAAATTTACTGTTTAGTTGCCGTAACGTAGTGAGTACCCTGAATTGTTTTCTCAAATAGCCTTTTTTTTGAGCTTAAATAGGTTTAAGGGACAGTTTTTTTTTTTTTTTTTTTTTTTTTTTTTTAATTTCTGAAAGGAAACAAAATTGATGTTCATGATGGTAATGAATCGTGAAAAAGATACCACCAAACGTTTTAGATCAAAACAAGGCCTAAATACAACTTTCAAATCACCTCGTATACTGAAGGCTAGATTGCTGAGATTGTACATAGATTCACTGTTGATACGATGATCCAGTTCCTTTTTCATAGCATACTTGGCTTCCCTCTCTCCCTAGAAGCAAACAAAATGATGATAGACACAATTTGAACGTTGCTTCAGGTTACCAACAAAAGAGGAATATCGCATTACATTTTATTAGTTAATAACAAGCATTATATACTGGGTGTTCAAAAAGTCTGAGGACGGTTGAATATTGTTTGGACCGTTACATATAAAGGTACAAAACCTTGCACATTGCTGATGGATATAAAAAGCTATTTTACCATGTATTCAGTGATCCACTGTGAGCTTAGTAGGCGGACGGCCCACTAGGAGTCGGAATAAAATCTTAAATGTAAGCATAGGTTGATACAGATACCATTTTAAAGGTTTTAGCTAGTAGAATAACATACCGCAAATTAGACCCAAAAGGTTAATCCTAAACAAAATGGCAGCACTCAAAAGTTTCAATACTTTTCTTATGAGCAAATTTAAGAATGGTTTCATTTTTTTGTAATCATATCAGATGAAGCTACAAAACTTCACACATGATTACTTTACACAAACACCTACTACAAGATGTATTCAGTGTCCTGCTATTCTTCTATGGGAACGGTCCATGAGAAGTCACTAGAAAAGTTTTAGTGTAGGCATGGGTTGATATGCACATCATTTTAAAGGGCAGGTCAAGCATAGAAGACTGCCAAACCGCACTTTCCGTCACAAAATGGTAGCGGTTTAAAATCTTGCACATAAGATCAGTATTGGAACTTTCGAGTGCTGCCACTTTGTTCAGAATCAACCTTTTGAGGTCTAATTTGCGGTATGTTATTCTACCAGCTAAGACATTTAAAATGGTATCTATATCAACCTATGCTTACATTTAAGATTTTATTCCGACTCCTAGTGGGCCGTCCCCCTACGAAGGTAGTGAATCACTGAATACATGGTAAAATAGCTTTTTATGTACAACAGCAATGTGCAAAGTTTTGTACCTTTATCTGTAACAGTCTAAACAATATTCAACCGTCCTCGAACTTTTTGAACACCCTGTACAGGCCTAGTCAATTAAAAAGCCATGTAAAGAAAACTAAACATTTTTGAGGATTTACATGATAATCATATTCTTATTGGAAAGTAATCATACAGTTACTGAAAACGGAATAGTTAAATAAACAAATAATTAAGATAAACACATGGCAATAAAAAAAAAAATCTTCACTTTTGCAGTTAATTTTACTCTCCCGTGTGTTAAAATGGAGTGATATTTTTAATGTATACTGTTTGAATGGCAGTGAGAATATAGTTTTGGTTTTGAATTTAACTATGCCTTCTTAAGACTAATCACTGAACAACACGATAATATGTTTCCTGACGAGACGGACAAGCGTGTATGTAACATGACCGAATGCGCCTCACAAATCTTTATAATTGATACCAATAAAAACAAGCAACAATAATAATAAATTCCAAATTAAATTAGTGTGTTGTCACAGGTGGGTTAAAATTAAAGGATGTATCATTTTACCAAGCAAAGTTAAAGCTAAGAAGCCCTCTCTAACACTTAACCTGGGGACCAACAGCTTTGAGGTGAATTTCAAACTACCACCAGTGACCAGGCAGACAATCTATGTTCAAAGATACCTCACCAGTCACCCATCCAGGGAACGGCCTCATTTAATGTTGCTTGATGCCGTTGTCTTCCAATAACGTCAGAACCCTCCAGTCAAGGCCACTTAAAACTCATATTCGTATTAACATAAGTCGGTGCCCCTAAGTAAAGCACTTTAATGCAGCATGTGTTATCCCTGACATTATCAACTCTGATAAGATAAAAATTCAGATTATTGGATTTTCGAACAATTTAACTGGGCCTGCTACATTTACATACAAAAAAAGAAGTTCTATTAAATTTCTATAAGTTAATACAACTATGCATTATCTCTATATATTAAAGAGAAAGCTCTCACTCACTCAAAACTAATTCTGTAACTTCCTGTAATCTTACAAAGCTGAAATTTGGTACAAATGTTTGCTGTGTACGCTAAATAGGAAAACTAAAGTATTTTCATCTTGATAAAAAACTCCTATGGGGTAGAAACCACCCCTAAAAGATTGTTCCATAAAAATTGTAGTAAATTAATAACAGTTGATTTATAAATAAATAACCATGTTCATTTTGTATGTTTGACATTTACCTCATTAATGCATTAACCCTTTGACTGATGAGTAAACAAATAAACATTTTCCAAAAACTGATGATATTTTTTAATAAAAATATTTTTGTTAATTTTTTTACTGTTTATTTATTTTATTTTTAGTTAGAAATCATATAACATATTTAGCTTATTGATTGTAGCATATCCTAAAAGTAAATTTAATTATGAATAGATACCAAAAATTTCAAGAGTTTTGCATTAAAAATACTTAACTTATGAATAAAATTAAAAAAATTACTTAAGTGTGTTTGAGGTGATTTATTGGAAATCCTTGTACGTGTATGGGTGGGCGGGTGGGTCAATACCAAAGTAAGGAGTCAACTAGAGGGTACTTCTTCGAGAGGTCACCGCCGAGATTCACCCCGAATTAAATTAATTAAAATAATTGTAATTACTAATAGTGAATTTAATATTATTGTTGATATGTTTCTGATAGACAAGCTATAGGTATCAAATTTTTTATCTTTTTTATAATAATCTTTTTTACTTTTAAGTCTGTAGCCTAACTCAGGCAAAGCATGTGCTTACTACTGAGTATAAATTTAGAGGATACTATACAATAGATCTATGTTCTATCTTAAATATACATCTGCGTATGGATATAGATTAAATGAAGAATTTGCCTCCTAATGATATTTAACTTCCAAACAATGAATTCATGGGCCAAGTTTATTGTCCTTCCAACCTAATACGCCAACCTAATCCTTGTACATGTAGCATTGCGAGTCTTTAATAAAATAAAATGGAAATTTTACTGTAATTGCAACTCATTAATTTAAAATGAACTGAAAAATAACAACATATGGTTCAATATTTACAATATATACAGGTTTTTTTCTTTTTTACTCGCATATATGCTCGAGATACTCAGCATGTGCACCTTGTCTGCACTTTATATAAGCTGTGCGAGACGCAAGACCTCCGCTTCTTCCCCTCAGGATCATTGTCCCTTGAACACACACGGGGACATTTTACATTTCATCTAAGAACACAACACAATAACAAACACCTATAATCTCAAACCATCTGACACTAACAATAATCAGCGCCAAAACATTGCGTCATTTGTTGAACAGACCCCACAGCCTTCCCAATCAATACTGCCGGTCGTTAATAAAGAGGTTCTATAATTTAAGTTTGCACAATCCATAAATTAACAAAAATGTAACATGATGAAAAAAAAACGACTACTACTAAATCTTTCTACCTACATCCTGAAGAAGCTCTTGGCGGTCTTTCTATCCTAACGACGACGCATGTTGAAGACGAAGGTATGATGTTAAATTGAAACTCTTTGTAATAATTCTTTAAATTATACATGTTATAATGTAATCACTACTCATTGTGCTATTGTTCATAATAAATAAGGCTATTTTGAATTATAGATGTGTGGATTGGAAGGGGTATAAAGAAGCCCCTCACAACAGTATGGTAAATTTTTTTTACTGTAGCAAAGCACGGGTATCATGATAGTTTGTATACACATTAAGCCATTCTTACTTATTAAACAAAAATTACTTTTCTAAAATGAAAGTAGACTCATTTTCGGAACTGAGTTAATAGTTCTGTTTTTCTGTAAATACTCACAGAGTTGTCGAAAATTAGTAAAAATGTTCAAAATTAACGTGTATGCAAAATGTTTACTTTTTAGCCATTAATGCACATTGGCATATAATATTTATCCAATATAAAAACTTACCAATTCACTTTAAATGTTTAATTTAGCATAGCCTTGTGTAGGCTACTTTTTCTCACTTGAAAACGTATGCACAAGACTGAGCATGGAGGAGAAACATGTTCATGACCTGCCAAAGGGCAGATACCGTTCATTCATCGATTGTATCCTTTTGTAACAAAAACCCATACGCATACAAATGTAAATATTAGTGTTTCAATTATAGCCAGCATGGAGGTTCAATGGCTAAGGTTTTGGCAATGTACTTCGTTTGTTTAATAAACGTCATGCAGAGGTTTGTAGGCCAATGTAAACTGACTGGTGAACTTTTTTTAATTGTTAATATGATGATTAAAATTCACAACTCAAATAATTATATCAAGCCTGCACATCTTTCTTTATCAGTTAATGACATTCAAAATCATCACTCAAATAACACATAAATAAGTACATAAAATTACCTGCAATGACTGCAGAGCCTCTTCCATCTGTCTCTCGGCTATCTCCTTGAGTTTGGTCAGTTCGTCTACCTGTTGTCGAAGTACGTCCACGTCCTCATGGAGGCGCCGGATCTCATGCTTCGCCCCCTCGAACTCTACCTGGCATCATAAATTATGATTAGAACAACTATTAACACAACATTCAATGTTGATTAACTGGGTAGCCTATTAGAAGACATTCACTGTGATAATGCAGTTGTCATCCTTAGTATGGTTTGATAATGTTTTAAATATCTACTGGCTTGGTGTACACATACATGGTATAAATTTACCCTATCATTAATATATTAGTAATTTCCTCTTTCAGCTCATAAAATAATTATGTCCAAATACTTAAATTTATGTATACTTTATGACAGTTGCTTTCATAAGTAACAATACTACGAGTTTATCAACTACGGTAAAACATGATTTTTACTTTAATTTTATTTACAAATTAAAATAAAAAAACACTCTCACGCACAGATAGTATTTGTTTTAAAAGATTTAAACAATCCTCAATTCATTGTTTAACTTTACTATTCTCTATCAGAAAATTAATTTTCAAGTAGGCCTACACAATATATCTATCCAGTCATTTTACCTGCGAAGATTTGAGACCTGACACTTGTTTTTGTAGAGTGATATTCTCCTCCTCAAGCTCCGAGTAGTCAGTGAGAAGCCGTGTTTCCCGGAACTTAGCCTCCTTGAGTTCTGTTCGCAGCCCCTTGCTCTCAGCTTCTGCCTCTGCCTTGGCCTTTAAAAGATCACAGTTCTCTTGCAGCACTCTGTCTCGCTCCGTCACCACTCGTTCCAACTCTTGTCTCATCTATCAAACAACGGACTTTTAATAACAGAATAAATGTTTTATATAATACTTTTTACTACAATTTCCATGTAAGCCTACTCACTTTTCAATGTTCAGTAATATTTTTTTAGGAATACTTTTTTTATCCATACCATAAATTTCTCCACCTACTAAATGTTCCCACTCATAATTTATATTAATCCATTAATTTATAATAATCCATTAATTGATATTGTCACTGCATTTCTATGCAATACAATGTTTGTAGTGTACCTGAACATTTAGACATTACATTAGGCTTCCAGGATAAATATATTTTGAAATTTATTAAAAAAAAAAAAAAAAAAAAAAGAATTGTTGAAGGTCAAAATACATATCAGAATATAGCATGAAAATGGAGTTAATGTCCTTTCGGTAATTATTTATTTTAAAGGTTAAGAATTAGGGACTGATGCTCATAGAAAGCCAATTTCTATATGCCTATTATTAACAGTTTATTCAATTATAACTGTTCAAATACTATACATAAATGCATAGCAAATCAATGAAACAAACTAAAATACTCAAACAAAAATATGGGCAAAATATATTTCTGTTGCTGAATATCAAACAATGAAACAGATTCTCATAAAGATAATACGTTACGTTGATTAATTGTGTGTGACAAAAATACTTTCTGCAGTAACTAAAAGTATATATTTGGTAAAATGACAATTTGGGATAAGGAATCCTGATATTTTCAACAATATCAGAAAAATACGAATATATAGGCTAGACAACAAGGCATTCAAACTATTAACCTTTAATTCAAAAGGTCAATGTATAACAATATTTTACAATAATTGTTTAGAATAGGTATTTACCTTAGGTCCTAACATAATCATACATTGCATTATGTTAGGTTAGGAGGGGGGGGGGGAGGGGGGAGAGAGAGAGAGAGAGAGAGAGAGAGGGAGGGAGGGAGGGAGGGAGGGAGGGAGGGAGGGAGGGAGGGAGGGAGGGAGGGAGGGAGGGAGGGAGGGAGGGAGGGAGGGAGGGAGGGAGGGAGGGAGGGAGGGAGGGAGGGAGGGAGGGAGGGAGGGAGGGAGGGAGGGAGGGAGGGAGGGAGGGAGGGAGGGAGGGAGGGAGGGAGGGAGGGAGGGAGGGAGGGAGGGAGGGAGGGAGGGAGAGAGAGGAGAGAGAGAGAGAGAGAGAGAGAGAGAGAGAGAGAGAGAGAGAGAGAGAGAGAGAGAGAGAGAGAGAGAGAGAGAGAGAGAGAGAGAGAGAGAGAGAGAGAGAGAGAGAGAGAGAGAGAGAGAGAGAGAGAGAGAGAGAGAGAGAGAGAGAGAGAGAGAGAGAGAGAGAGAGAGAGAGAGAGAGAGAGAGAGAGAGAGAGAGAGAGAGAGAGAGAGAGAGAGAGAGAGAGAGAGAGAGAGAGAGAGAGAGAGAGAGAGAGAGAGAGAGAGAGAGAGAGAGAGAGAGAGAGAGAGAGAGAGAGAGAGAGAGAGAGAGAGAGAGAGAGAGAGGAGAGAGAGAGAGAGAGAGAGAGAGAGAGAGAGAGAGAGAGAGAGAGAGAGAGAGAGAGAGAGAGAGAGAGAGAGAGAGAGAGAGAGAGAGAGAGAGAGAATTTTTGGATTATGTGTTTATTTCGTGGAAATGAAAAATTGTGAGATTATGTGTTTATTTGGTGTGTATCACTACTACTATGGTGTTAGTGAAGTGAAAGACTGAGTGGCATTGAAGATTTGTGAGATTATGTGTTTATTTTGTGTGTGTTACTACTGCTATGGTGTTAGTGAACCTGTCTTCTAAGGTAAGTTTGCTGATGTCCCACCTCTCCAATATACTAAAATACAGATATTGAGAATTTGTACAGTCACAAAGAGGCAAACGGGATCAAGCAAGACTCCTTGAACACAACTAGCCTTTCACATACTTAGGCACATTCTTTCAGATTCTCAACCAACATCTAAAGGAAACAATTTTTGGTGAACAATGTGTTTAGACTTATATGTATTTTTAATGGAGACAGCTGCAACTTTGTGCAAGTTGAGTAAAACCATTAAGTGGTTTGCTTCGATTCGTGAGCTTCTTAGACATTTATTTATGAACAATCCGTCTTATCCGAACCAGTTTTGAGATCTTTTCAGAAATGTGTCAGGAGTCATGAATAAAGTTATACACAAAATTAATACATAATTGTATTCTTTAGAAACTATATGTTAATACGATAAAATCATAATATAGGAAAACCTTAAACATGAGTATTATCCAACCTAACCTAACTAACCTATTCCAACTAACATAACCTAACAAATCAAACCTAACTAACTTCACCTTAACCATCTAAACTAACTAACCTAACATACATTACGTATCCTAACCTAACTTCTCATTGGCAGCTCGTAAATTCTTACATCCATACTGCTCTGCTGATGATTTCTACAAACAACCTTAAAACAAAGTGAGTTGTATTTTCTCTTTCATCCCTAATCACAGATTTAGACTAATTATTTTCTCCTAAAATCAACTTTGATGAATCAGCGAATCAAGTTTGTCTTGATAAAAAATCTACTGAGGAGCAATCTAATCCTACATTTTTTATTCGATAATGTTCTTTACTTTCTTAATGGGATTTGGATGCCCTTCCCAGGCAGCAATACAAGTGCTGATCACGAAACGCAATCAAACCTTACTTGACAGGGTTGCATTACTGGGGAGAGAGCGGAATTTAAATTGACTGAACTACGACCAATAATTTTGTTTACTACTAATAACACTATCTATACCTTTATTTTTAGTCCTTTCACACACCAGTGGCACTTTATTCATAGTTAATATTGTAGTGACAGTGGTCCAAACCTCTTAGACAAATTATTATATGGACATTCGAGGATTTAAGCTTGTAACCTTTGGCATTGGAAGTAAAAGTGCTTTAGAATGACTAGGCTAACAAGAGGCCTAGGTAGATTGTCAGTAGCGTAGCTAGTTAAGTTGAGCTTCCCTTTCTCCTAGTAACAAATGAGATTCTACTCAGAGGCAAAGAAATTTACAAAGCTAAATCTACTTTCAATAACTTAATTTAATATAGACTAAAACTCGTTCACAAGGATTTCTTTTGCAAATTGAATTCTTAACCAAATCCTTTTGTCTTGTAAGATAAGGATGAACATTTGTTGGAAATCTTCTCCACAAATTCTTACTCTCCCTAATATGTAGCCTGATGATACTGAGAAAAATAAATGGTTCCAAAGAACTGGCTTAAACTTTCTTCCATATTAAACACTAAAAAATCAAAACTTTGAAAATTACCAGTTTGATTCCCAAATATGTTTTTTTGTCATAACTAAAAAAACTAGTAAAGCTAGAGACATTCGGTTTTTACTAAAATATTTTAAATTGTAATTCACATATTTCCTGAAAATTTAATCAAAATCGTAATAGCCATTTTTGAGGAAACTCCATTTTTGTATGTTTTATGCCCATACATTTTTTTTTTAAGTGAAAAAAATGGTCTGGAGATATTGACTAAATACACCTACATAACAAATTTCATAAAAATGTTTCCATCCGTTTGGTCTCCAGCAAACTGCACGCACATACACACATATGGACAGACAACAAAATGTGTTTTTGAAAAAAAAACCACATTTTTGGGTTCAGGGGACCCTACAATGGGTTTTTAGACCAACTTGTAAAAAAAAATTTTTTTTGAGTGATCACAAAACTTCTCTATGCCACACATGGGAGAAAGTAAAAATAGTAGAAAATGGGTATTTTTTTATGCTAATAAAAATAAGACAATTTAATGACAAGAAATATTGCAAATGAAATATTGTAAGGCATACTAAGAATGAAGATACGGAAGAGTCTGCAGTTGCGGAACATTGCGCAAAAACTAATTATAGAATTTTATTTGACCAAACCAAAGTCCTTGCCAACATCCTGCATTACTAACCAAGAATCGTAAGAGAAGATATAATAACATTCAAAAGAAGAAATAATTTGAATTAGGATGAAAGTACACGGCTTCCAAAAACATGGGAACCCTTTTAAGTAAATTGAAATAAAATAGAAGAATCAGCCATATTGATTTTCTTCTTCCAATGACCGTAGATCACATTGGTCTTGCCTCTGCCCCTCTCCAGCATATCAGCCAAATCAGTCCCCACCCCACCACTTGTTATATAAGCTGGAAGGTCATTCCCCGATTCAGTCTCAGAGATAACACTGAGGATGCCATATCACAGTATGGGCGAAACGTCTGGTTACTTTGTAAATAATGTACATAGCACCTTGATGTGGTTGTCACCAGAAAAAATTGATTCTAATCATATATTTTTGTAAACAAGCCAGGCGACTCAAATTGTCGATGAATAGTTAGTAAAATTCTTTTAATTTAGATTTGACATATTAGACTAACAGACTTACAAGTTTGTGATCATTTTCCAAGTCTAGGATTGTGGAATTGAGAGAGGTTTCTCGGGCAGTTGACTCCTGAAGAAGGGATTCCTCTGTCTCGATTCCTGTCTTGGTTGTAACTTTGTGAGTGGTCTGGAACTTGGCCAAGGCCTGGAAACAAACAAATCTACTTTACAGAATAGCAGGCTTTGATTGTGCAATTTTAACTTTGTTTCATTTGTAAAGTTTTGTTCCGGAACATAAATGCCAAGATTGTGACCATATGATATGATTCAGTTATGTAGTACCACAATTTTTCATTATCGTGCTGTTAAGAGGTTTTTTTTAAGTAAGTGCTTTAACTAAAATATGCAAACCCCTTAAATACCAGTTTTTTTTTATGAAACAGTATTTGTTAGTCCATTAAATGAAGCACAAATTCTTCTTCCAACAAAATTGTTGTCAAATGTGACTTGTACTTTTATTCATACGGGAATTTTTAGGGTTGGCTCATCTGAATTACGTATACAACTTAAGGGAGCTAAGTATACAGAACTACTTCTTTCCCCGCCTAGCTAATGAATATAGTTCATAAAAGTAGACAAGACATAGGATATACAACTCATCCCTTAGTCCCATCTATTACATATCCATTTCCCTTTTTTTATAGCGTTTGATGCAAAGCGACTGATATTTAGTTATGAAAATCAGTTCATAATTATGCGTTCAGAAACATAAAGGCTAATAAGTTTTATTAATACGGTAACACCTTGATCATAGAAACTCCTGTGTTTACTAAAACAGGGCCAAATTAGTTTTATGAAATGAAGCAACAACTAAATAGCATAGCTTTAATGTTTCGCCAAAAAGAAATACAAAACATTATCTGTAATAGATAAAGCATTAATGTAAACGTAACATTCTATGCTAACCATTTTTATTATAAAATAATTTATTTAAGCAGGTAATTTCATGGCATATTGAACAATTTTGTACAAGCATAAACTTTAACAATGTTTCTATGAATGAAAGTAAAAATGATTTGTTCCTTTTGGATTTCATAGCTTCAATTAATTTTGTCATAACATTAACTTTGTTACTTTTGATAGTTTTACTACTACTATGGGAATGGGATTAAAGTTTAGAGTGCTGGAATTAGCACCAGAACAACTGGTACTTTCAAATCAGTACTAACCTTTACAGTAGTGCCCATTTGAACCAGTCACAAGTTTTCAAAACACTGATCTCTACATTACCCAGTTCTGCCATTGGCATAGTGTAGCTTCAGTGTGGTGAAGAAGTGCTACTGTCTCAGTTACACTGACTACTGCCTAAATTGGTGTTAATGATAGTTCAATTCAATTCTACACCCACTCCAGACTAACATGCAGTGCTACCAACCCCACTGTATTCTAATTTCCACAAATGACATAAGTGGATGTATTCAGCTGCATTTCCTGTGACAAGAAGTGTATTTGCTCATACGGTTAACAATCAGAAGATTAAATTAGAACAAATAGTTTAGGCTACTTGGTTACTCTTAACCATATGAATTAATTTAAAAAGTGTATGATTAATTCAAATGTTATTTACATGTTGTTAGGTTAAAAGGCACTAGGCCAGGAATTAGTATATTAGGAGAGATAGGACATCAGTAAACTTACCTAAGACAAAAAAACCACTGGCACAGAAGATAATGTGATTCTTTTGTATTTGTTTACTACTCCTGAGGTGTTAGTGGACTTGTCTTCTTAGGTAAGTTTGCTTATGTCCTATCTCTCTTAGTATACCTATTTACATATTGCAGTTTTTTATCCTAGCCAAGTTACAATACAGGATACAAAGAGATTTGCTGTCAAATAGGATCTACTCAAATTTTGAGCGGCCGTAACTAAGGGGCTAAGGCGTTGGCTTGCTAGCAATTGCTCTGGGTTCGGTTCCCGATATGACTACTAAGAGTTTTTGCCCTGCCACTCCTGTCGTTCGGAAGTCACGTAAAGCCGTTGGGGACCCAAGGTAAAGTGTTAGAAAGGCTTCTTAGCCCTAACTTGCCTCGGTAAAATAAGACAAACTTTCTCTCTTTTTTTAAATTACAGCTCATATTTAAAAAAATATGTATATAGTCTTTATCTATTTTATAAGTATGAATAATAATTTTATTACAAAAGCAATCATATTAATATCGTGTTCAGCTTTAAAAAAATTGTGTTTTAATTTTTGTTGAACAATATTTAGATTAGTTTGGTTGGCAAGAAATGTATTGTTATAATCCTGAGGGGCTACAGATACAAGGTGTATTACAGAGTAAAATACACTGCTTTAAAAAATTAGCTTTTTAACTAAGTACCCCTCATGAACAAGATGTGTTTATAATAATATTGACTTATGATTCATAAGGTGCCTTAGTCGGGACTAGTGGTGCAGTGCTATAACCCAGCTACTTGAAGAAAAAGTGCTGTGGAGATTGTAGGCGATAGGTTCTCAGCTAGGTCCTCTTCATATCAACATAGCGACTGCTCAATGGTTGCTATTGGCACAGACGCTATCAGGGAAGTCTGGGTTGTCCATGTTGGGTGGTAGTCAGTGTCCGGATATTATACAGGGGAGAGAACTGAGTATCAGAGTTATCAATTAGATGAAAATCAGACCAATACTACGTGGTTCAGATTTCACATAATGCTGTAGGTCCCTTAGTTAAGTCAGGGTAGCCGATGAGTCACCCTACTTGCTATGTGACTCATCACATACATAATTGTTTTAATATGAGTGGACTTACGCACCCAATTTTTTTTCTTTCCAAGCACTTATTGACTGCAAAAAACCTGGTTTTACCAAACGGAATGACACTGAGCACTCATTTTGAAGCACTTCATTGTAAAGGGGAAATAAATAAAAAAATTCTTTTGAATAGCTCTCCGATCCACTCTGCACTGCATCACACCCACCCGCCCACCCATAGACGTACAGTGGTACTGATCCACCCGCACACCCATAGACGTACAGTGGTACTGACCCACCCGTCCACCCATAGACGTACAGTGGTACTGACCAACCCGCACACCCATAGACGTGCAGTGGTACTGACCCACCCGCCCACCCATAGACGTACAGTGGTACTGACCCACCCGCACACCCATAGACGTACAGTGGTACAGACCCACCCGCCCACCCATAGACGTACAGTGGTACTGACCCACCCGCCCACCCATAGACGTACAGTGGTACTGACCCACCCGCACACCCATAGACGTACAGTGGTACTGACCCACCCGTCCACCCATACACGTAATGTCATACTAACCCACCCATAGATGTACAGTGGCACTGACCCACCGGCCCACCCATAGACGTACAGGGTAACTGAAGGTGGGTAGTTAGTCAAGAGTGTTGAATGTTAAGTAGGTGGTCTATCAAAAGTTGTATGTGTAGGGAATGTGGGTATTCTATCAAGAATGATATGTGTATTGAGTAGGTGGGGGGGGGGGGGGGGGGTCAGTCAATAGGCTTTTATGTTAGGAATGTGGTGATCTAGTATCCACCTGACTCGTCTATGTAAACATGGTCCTCTTAATGTTTAGAACATGAAAATTACCAATATATTAACCCACAATTTGTTATGCTGAAATGATTAACTGTTAAAAATGTTTATATATTTGGAATGTTTTACAATGTGTAAAGAAAAATATTTCAAAAAGCACATATTTTATGAAATTGTGTTATTGAAATTTTATATGAAATACCATATGAGACAACTTATTTGAAATTCTGCTTTAAATGATTTCCTCGATAATTGAATTTAAGAATTTGTCCTACTAAAAATGTTACCGCTTTTAGTATTTAGTCTGCTAAGCTATTGCAGTATATATATATATACCTACTTATTGTTAGTTATTTCTACTGTTCATTATTAAATTGCTTTTTATACAGGTATTGTTACATGCTATATTGCATTGTATTGTAAATTATTATTTATCATTATTAAGCTGATTGACCAAAAATTAAAAATATTGGTGGCCGACTACCTTTTTCATGTCACAATCAAAATTCTATATACAAAAATCAAATTTAATAATTTACTAAACCAATAATAAAAATAAATTAAATATTGTAAACTACACTATCCTGATCATAAGCTAATTGTTTATACATATGCAAAATTTAATAATTTAATTTAATTTCTAAGTATTTTTAATCAAAGATTATTTCAAACGCATGCATTAAATGTTTTACTCTTCCAGGCGTGTTTTGCTCTCTCTAAGTTCTGATAAGATGGCGGTCACCCCCTCAGTTCATGTAATGCTGGATGTACGAACAAGTCCCTTTTACTGATCTGATGTGTTCGTTGGTCAGAGGGCATGAAAACAGCTGGCGAATAAATCTTTATAATTCATCCATTTTTATAAGTAAGTGGACAAATTGTAGTAAATAATAGAAAACTGTACTAGATTATGTTTTGTGCAAATGTACATAACTCCCATTTTATTAGTTACATAATTAATTAGATACAGAAGATCATAGTTATCTGACATTCCGACCATATCTGCTATAAGTTGCTGAAGAGGCTGATTTACAACAGAATTTCACTTATTCTAAATGACAGAATGTCTATTGAACATGATGGTTTCAGACATTGTCAAAATTACTGCAACCAGGTATTTCCTTTGACATCTTTCATCAAAGATGGGTTTGAAAAGTAAAAGTAAACATCAGCAGCATTTATAAATCTTTCAGTTGCCTATGACACAGTCTGAAGAAAAGATTTGTATAACTTAATTCCATGTTTTTGATTGGTGCGATTTTTTAATTCCATCCTCAGCAATAGACTAATTATAGTTTGCCTAAGTTCTTCTCTTTTATTCATGCAAAATTCCTGCCACACAGTACAGAAAATTCATATGTGCAGATGATATTGCTCTCACAACTCGACAAGAGGACATATAAAAACAGAAAGAACACTTACACTTGATTTACCCACCCTCAATAACTATTTTAGAAGCTGGAAGCTAGAGCCCAATCCAACAGAGACAGAAGTAACCTGCTTTCACTTGAGTAATATACGAGCTTATCAAAAATTAAACCTCTTTTTGGATGGTGTTAGTTTGAAACGTAATGAGCATCCACAGGAGGCTTCTTGAGAGCCAACTTAGAACGATCTCTCATACGATATCTTGTGGAAAAAGTGATTAAATATGATATAGGTTGAGGAGCTGGATTCCAACTGTGGTAAACTCGTTTTGTATTGAAAAATCAAAAAAACTAGTTTTTTATCTGATAGTGAAAAAAAAACATCTTTTTTTTAAATAGTTATTTTCAATTAACTTTTTTTATTTGACATGTTTTTATACTGAACACGAATATATTATTTTGGTTAAATTATGTTCAGCCCAAAAAATGCACTTTTTACTTACCTAACCAAATATAACCTATCCATGAAGATTATAACCTAACTTATCTTAATTGTCTATTTACTCAACAAATATTCTTAATTTGCGTTAAACTCTGGTACCTGGCCTCGTGATGGTCTGCTGGCCGTCACTCCAGCTGGAATAGGGGAATTCGGTTTTTGTGGTTAATAGTTCTTGTTTATTGTGATCGCATAATGCAGCTAATCGTGATTCGCCATGTAAGTAGTTTTTCTGTTATATTTCAAGAAATAAATTTTGTAGACCGAAATAGTTTTAAAACACATATTATAAAAACACATGGAAATAAAAGAAGATGATTAAAATATCATTTAACTTAAATTTACAAAAAAGGATTAGGCCAATGTCAAAAATACTAAAAGTGATGACATTGATTTTTTTCAAGTTTTTCGGTAACATATGTGATTTCCGTAGAATAAAAAGCATAGGCCTATCTAGTGAATATACATCCATTCTAGGTAGCAAGAAACTTCATAAATACCCAAGATGCAATTACTAGAAATACAGGCCTAAGTGGGGAATGTCATATATGGTCAGTCATTTGATTGCAGGATCGTAAATCAGACAGTGGATGTCAGAAAAAAAGTTATTCACTGTAAATTACCTATGTTTTCTTCAGAGGGGATTAGCTGGTCTTCATTCGAGTGGAGAAGCAGGTGTTGATTACTAAACCTGGATTTGGCTCTGAAGCGAGATATCGATATTTTTAAAAATATTAACCCTACATCCGGGATTAAGGCAATTTTAGTGCAATCAATTTCAGGATTATACAACTTTTTTGTTTATCATCATAGCACAATGAAATTATCACTATTTGCTGCAGTATTTATTTGCCGTATCTTTATATATCAAAAGGTTTAACGTTAATATTGCAATAATAATCAAATGACAAAGTGAAATACGAACACAGTTTACAAGTGCCGATCAAAAACTCCCGCCGGCAGCACGCAGCACTAAAATTGGTCAAATTCGACAAAGACTGCAGCTTAGACATTTTGCGGGATAGCCTACAGTTCTTTCTACTACAGATAGATAGGAGTGTTTATTTCCTTTCTAATTGTGTAAACTTGCAACCCTGCAGACTAAAGAAATATTTTGTAACAACATTTTCCACATACTCTTACAAATTGATTTTTCTCAATGGGATTATGACACTAAAAGTGCACTTATAAAATCTAGTCTGTAGAACGAACTTATTAATTGATAAAATTGAATGGGAAAAATAACCATGAAAGAAGAAAGAACCATGAATCTTCTGGTATAAGTATTTTGATAATTCGTGCCTGGAGTTGGCAGTGGTTTCATGATGTAATGCCGCCATTTTAAACAAAGACGATGACAAGTGGCTTCATCCCTGGCACAAGTCCCCATCTCCCATCCCGTGACAGCTGTTATTATTGTTCTAGCCGCCATGTTTGGTGACATATCGTGATTATTTTTTTCGAAATAAAACTTTGCTTGCAATAGTTTACTTATTTTCAATTAAATGCTTTATTTTGAAATAAACCCAAAAAGTTATATGGTGTATCTCCTTACTCGACGAATGTGTTCTACAATAATAAATATATTAAAAATTCAGAGAATTTTTTTTATATTCTATATATGTAGGGCCTACTTGAAGTTAGTACTTTTTTAAAGAAAATATTAGCAAAATAAATTATAAATTTCTAAAATTGTAATTTTCACTATTTTTGCTATTTGAAACATGATTTGTGTGCACAGTAAAATGTGTACTTTTAGGATACATACAACTCAAAATCTATAGTATAATATATTGATATGAATTGTACACAATCTTAGGAATTTTACAAAATCTTTTTTGTGCGATGAAAAAAAGGTTTGTTTTCTTCGGACAAAAAAAATATCCACACTTATTTCAAAGTATAAAACGCTTTAAAATCTAGGCCTATACTACATGATCCCCTATAAAAGGAACATATTTTATAATTTTTTGCTTTTATTTGTGTGTATAAAATAGGTCTAAGTAACACTTTAGGGCGATTCTCAGTGTGTTGCACGGGACATTCAGACAACACTTTTTTATATAAATCAATAAAACTGACTTTAAAGCCTGCTTTTGATGTTTGGAGTACTAGATTTAGGGACATAGAATATATAAGTATAGATGAATAAGTTTCATTAATTTTACTTTCTTTGTGCCAAAGGTATTAGAAGCGTGTTGCACGGGACTCGTACGAAGAGCGACATTCACTTACCTTGCTTGTCTACAATTATCTCTGTGAATTCTGAGGCCATTTGTTATTGTTAATTTGATGTAGATATTCTCCATGGATTTACTCAACTAATAATGTTTTGTAATGGAATTTTTATAAATCGGTTACTGACTTTTTCATCATTTTCGATAGGCACGTCGTGTGTTGCACGGGACGTGTTGCACGGGACACAAACGTTCTTGGGCGATTATGATAAGGATAATAATAATAAAAAGGAAATTTATGAAAATTGAGCTTTAAATTTGTATAATGTAACAGGAAAAAACATTTAAACTAAAAAATTTATTATTTTTTTTTGTTGTAAAAATTATTTAAAATGGGGTAGGCCTAGGTACAACTTGGTTTTTGTTGAGAAATTTCTTATTAAATGTTTTCTCTCTTCAATTAAGTTTAATACAAGTGACAAATAAATTATTAAGTTTATATTCAATGACATGATCAAAATGTCAAATTATAATTTAATTATAGCCTACTGTTTTACTCTTTGCTTGAAAATGGTGGGAAAGTGGCTGAGAAAAAAATTGGAGGGAAACAGTTATGGAGGGAAACACTGACCAAAAATGAGGTTAGTTCCAAATCAACAGTTGGGTGTTTGAGCTAGTGATGGGTGGAATGTAGTTTATTTTCTTTGTGGTTGAATATTTAATACCAACTACAATGGAAAGTGTGGTTTTAAGTGAAAGTGAAGACACGAATTTAGAGTGTGTTAACTTTAAACCCCTTTCCTGTGCTGAAAGATGTAAGAGATGGAGAGAAAAGCATAGAGCTGAGGTTAACTTGAAGAATAGAGACAGAATGAGAGGTGTAAGAAAGCTTAAAAGATTACAAATGGCAAAGGACTCTGTATTAAAAGAAGAATATAGAAGAAAGGAACGTGAACGTAAGCGGATCTACAGAGAAAGAAAAAAAACAACCGAAATTGACTGTCAGACCCCCAAAAAGAAACCATATAAATCACCCCAATCTTTTGGAAAAGCTTTGAGAAAGGTAATATCTAGCTTACCAAAATCCCCATAAAAAAAAAGCTGTCCTAGACCATTTATGTGACGTTAAAATTAATGACAAGCCGAACATTGGGAACAAGCAAAAGGATAGGCCTGCGCTCTATGAGAGCAGTGAGCAATCAAATAAAAAAGTACTCGATTTCTTTTTTAGACCAGATATAGTTTATACCTGTCCTGGTCTGAAGGATGAAATAACAGTATGGGAAAATAGGAAAAAAATCAAGCTACGAAAAATGTATTTAACCATGTTCTTAAAAGAAGCTTACATTCTCTTTAAGCAAGATAATCCTGAAATTGAGATAGGATTTTCTACATTTTGCAAATTACGACCTAAGAATGTGTTATTAATGCATCAAACTCCTTCAGATCAGTGCAAATGTTTGACTTGTGAAAACTTCTTTTTAAAACTACGGGCTTTGAACATTGATTATCAGGAGTTTTGGAAGACATATTTGTGTAATGACAGTCTAGATTCTTCATGCTGGAAAGGATTTTGTTCCAACTGTTGTGCTGGTAAGAAACTGGAAACAAGTGTTGACCACAACAAAGAAAAGATAAAAATGAAGCAATGGTTTAAGGTTGAAAATAAGCCTACTTGTAAAGATGATGTTTATACTAAGGCTGAGATTTTTGGTATGCTGCAAAATTCCTTCAACAGTGTTTCAACCCATATAAATACAAAGAGAATTCAGAGTGAAACTTTTCTTAGTGATAAGACAGATGCTAAAGTAAGGGTACTGCAATTAGATTTTGCGATGAACTACAGCTGTGAATATCAGAATGAAATCCAAAGCGCATTGTGGACACGGGGTAGTGTTTGTTTATTTACAGCTGCATCCATTCACAATGATGAATGTCAAACATTTGCAATATGTTCAGACACGTCCACAAAAGACAAAAACACGATGGCTTGCTTTATTAAACATCTGTATGAAAACGAGTTGTTGGCTGTTCCTGAAATGTGGGATGACGTTGAAGAAGTCATATGGACCGATGGACCCTCGAGTGAATTTAAGAACAGATATATGGTATATTTGTGCCAACAACTAAGCCTCCAGTTTAAGAAACCATTTACATGGACGTATTTTGCTACTTCCTATGGAAAGGGAATAGTTGACGGGGTAGGAGGGAGCATAAAAACAATTGTTAGAACTTCTGTCATGAGTAAAAAGAAAGATGCTCCAATAGTCCAAAATGCTAAAGAGTTTGCTGATGTAGCAAAGAAGCTAATGAAAAACACTAAAATCCATTTGATATTAGATTCTGAGATTTCCAGAGATGATTCAGTCTGGATTAAAGCAAAGAAAGTGGATGGGATCTCCAAAGCACACGTTGTGCACTGCAACGGAAGAACTGTGAACGTTTACAATAATAGCTATGAACAGAAAGCAGATCAATCACATGCTAAATGTAATAGGCCTATGCACCCAAGTTCCAAAGTGAGGAAATCAATTTTTCATTTAGTTTTTAGTGATTCTGAGAGTGAACAAAGTGGTGAATGGTCACAATTAGATGATAATTTTTCCGAGGAAGACTTAAATTCTGAATTGCCGGAAACTCAAGGAAATCAAGTGAAAACTAATGTTGAAGTTGACAATGTAAAGAATGGAACATTTTTATTAGCAGAATTTAAAGGCACGCAGAAAAATACCAGTTAAAGATACTTGTGTGTAGCTGAAAGTGAAGTTGAAGAAGGAGAAGTGAAAGTGATGTGTCTTAAGAGTATGGACAGTACGAGGAAGAAATTTATTCCAGATGAAAATGACAAGTCTTATATTGAATTTGAACAGATATTGAAGCTTTTTGAGACCCCACAATTAAAAACCAAGGGAGAGCGCATATTTTATGAATTTCCACAACCCATAGACATTTTTGAGAAAGCTTGAGGTCTTACAACAAGGACTTTATAATTCTTATCTCTAAAAATTTTTATAATTCTGCAATTTAATTTTGCTAAGAAGTCTCATAGTCATGTCAATATATATGTAACTATTGTCTCTATTAAAAATTAAAAAGAAAATAAGTGGTATTCATTCATAAACACCACTTTAGTTTAATGTCCCGTGCAACACGTGTTGCATGGGACCCTTTTTAAATGCATTATAAAACAAAAAATAAAGTACATAAAAAATGGGAAATTAAATGTTTGCCTTCATTTAATATTTTTTCCTTATGACTTTGAAGTTGTAATAAATAATTTAAATTAGTTTGGGATTTAAAACAAAAATCTCACCTTTTGTGTGTTGCACGGGACATGCAAACATGGATTAGAAATTTAACAATATCTCATAATCTATTTAATATTTCTTTTTTCTATTACAAAGGCTTAACAAATTACATTTTCATTTATTTACTAATGTAAGTTATTTCAATTTTATTGACTAATTTTACCATTAAAATTTTAACTTAAAAATCTGGAAAAAGTACCATTTTACTGTAATAGAACTTGCCCGAGTTTGAAGCTTAATTTCAGGAAAAATATTTTTTTATTTTAATTTAAAGACTGGTTTAGGGAAATTTTATTATTTGTTTATATAAAAAAAACATGTTTGAAGCAGATTTAACCAATTCTAAAAAATATCAAAGCAGGACCACTTCCCAGAGAATCGCCCTTTAGTAGGGCATACTACAAATTTTTCAACTTTATATTTCTAATAAAACTATTCCCAATAAATTATTTTATAAATATTGGGGAAATACTATTATTAAAAATCAAATTAAGTACTTCTATTTGGCAACTAGCCCACTAAATAAGTAGGCTTACAGTTTGACTATCTAGGATTTTTTCCTAAAAATTTTGTATACTAGCTAGGCCTGTAAGGGTTGCAAGTTCTAAAAACTTAAATGTAATTTGATGCGCATCAATTGAAAATTTTCACTTTAGCCTACTCGCTATAAATTTTTTACAATGATTTTACCTTAACATTAATAATTTTATGTAAAAGTAAAATTAATGAAAAGAAATGCGAGACTTATGCAGGTTTATTTTCAACGGCTCCATTTACTATTTGTTAGCGATTTTACAAAAAGGCTTCCGGCACGCAAAACAGGCTTCCCGTTTCACACTTTTTTAGAGTTCCGGATCTAGGGTTAAGACAGTGTACTTGCACTTTAGATGGTACTTAAGTGCAAAGTAGCCTACATTAATGTACGCTCATAAGGTAATACGAACTCCTTCCTTCAAAAATTTAAGTGGCAATCCTCGGAAAATTAAAAAGTAGGCCTAGGCCCTAGCTGAAATTATATTTTGACAAATAGGCTGGGTAGGCCTACTAGCTTAATTGATTTGACCCTCCAGTACACACATAGTAAACTGTAACTAGTCCACTCGCGCCAGCTGAGAGTCCGCTACTAAAAACATTGGAGTGGCTTCGCCATTCCAGAGCACTGAGTAACGCATGCAGACTGTGAGTCTGCTAATACATTGTCTAGCAGCACCATTTGCAGTGCACGACCTTGTTTATGCTCTCATTGACGCCATTAAATAGTGTATTTTTATTCTTAGCTAATTAATATATTTATTTTATTAAGGATGTGTGATAAGGTACTAGGAACTAAAGCCATTAGAAATAATGTTTTTATATAGGCCTAACATTGATTTTTCGGAAATGCACTCTTATTCCACAACACATGCACGGAGGATTGTGTGGTATTGGTTTACTAACCTCTTGTGTAATATCCAATTCATGCTTTGTATTTTCATATAAAGCTTCAAGTTCATCACACCTTTGAATTAAATTTTCCTTTTCTTCAAGTAGGACCAAACCATATTGGGCAGACTGAATTTTTTCACTACTTGCTTGATCTAATTCCCTGCTAAGCCTCTCAATTTCCTGTTTGAGTTCATTTAAATCTTCTTGACCACTATGATCCATTGTTAACCTGCTTTAAACTGGCAGATCCTGGAGTACTGTTAGCTACTTTCAGATTTTACACAATAGAATACGTGTATGATATGTGTGCCATTCATTTTTTACTTAACAATAAAATATGGAGAGAACCTTTTGGAAACGTTGGCTCATCAATCAGTATTATACCTTTCACACACAAGCATTGTATAAACTTAAAAAGAATCAAATATAACAATTTTTAATACAAATAAGTTAGTTGGAACTGAAACTAAAATTTGACGGTATATATCGGTGACGGCTTGGCTGGCAATTGGAATTGAATTGGATTAGAAAAAAAATAGAGTAGGGATTGGATGATTGGTTGATGAACATGAATGGTCGATGTTTTCGAGGCTTCAATGCTTTGACTTCACATCGATGATGAAAGGTCGACTGTTTTAGTACATCAATACTATATAAACATTATTTTTCTTAATTTTGTTATGTGTTGATAAAGGATTTATTACAATTATAACCAAACTTGTTTTCCTTCGACTGGAGCTAAGACCGAGTAATAGGATATATAACAAACTAATTATAGTTAAATGTATCTTTAATAATCCTTTCAGATTTATGTAGAGCTTTCGACTAGGGGTCATTATATTATATCAAAGAAGCTTCAAATGAGTGGTGTATGTCAAAGGCAACCCTCTAGATAAAATCATATTTTCGCAAAAGAAAGAGCTCCTCCTTAGCTATTTATTTTCATCCCTGTAATCCCCCTACTGTGACTTTCCGACAAAACAAAAACCTCCGCCAAATCCTGGTCCATCCTAGTTAACTGATCCCAACATCCTGACCTGCCCTAAAATCAAAAATGAAAATCACTTTATTTCCACATAGTACAAAATAAAATAAACATATATAAAGAAAATACAAAATATACCTCACAAACCAAGTATTCAAGCAAAATATCACTTTTTTCTATAATTTAAAACATCATAAAAAAAGATAAATAACTAAAATAACCACTCAAAAATATAACACAATGTAAAATCGGTAATTCAGTCTTATCAATGGCTATTTTAGAAACTGAATCTGAAAGTAGAGAAATAACTAAATTAATTAATATAAATAAATAAATTAATACAAATAAATATTTTGCTTGATTATAAAAAAGACAATTATGAAGGGAAATGAGCCTACATAGGGGCCAAAGGCCTGTACGTAGGCTCGAGTTGTTGTTTTTTTCTTTTTTTAATTGAATTTAAGTATTAAATATATCCTGTGAAATTACGACGTGCAATTAATAAAACTAATATGTTAATTTGGAATAAAATATTTATGTGATATTATATTAAATACTGAATCCAAAGTTAAAATTTAGGTGAGAAAATAATATGAAATTAAAAGAGAATAAAACTGAAGATAATGTGCTGATTCGTTTAAGGTGAAATGCGGAGGGGTGGAGGAGAAAAGGTCAAGGCCGCCTACTCAGCAGAGATAAGGGACTCGGTCTCCTCATCACTGAGCAGATGCAACCACCCGGTTCTAATCCTTGTAACAAGAAATCTTGCAAAACCTGCCCTCTTCATCTCCCAGCCACATCTTTTACCAGATCCACTACCTCCTTAACATAAAAGATACCTGGAAACAACTCCTGTGATTCCACCAGTCTAATTTATCAACTCCAGTGCCAACACTGTCCTGTCCAATATATCAGCCTCACCAATAAAACCCTTCGAAAACACATGAATGGCCATAGACATGATTGCAAATTCCAAAATCCTAAAAAACCTGTCTCTGCCCATACTCTTCTACATAACCTAAATTTTGATTAGTGTTACACCACTACAGTAATCAGATCCCTTCCCTCCCATGCTAATAGTTCCCAACTCCGAAGGATGGAATTAGCACACCAATGGATAACAAAATCCTGTGACCCTCCTAATCTTCTGTGAACATAAGATAGACCACTTCCCCTCAACCCCTTCTCCATCAGCAAACTTCATATATATACTTGAATTTACTTTTTATAAAATAAATCTTTATAATACTTACTTGCATTGATTACCTGAACATAACTTTAAGATAAATTAAGTGTAAATCGTAAATAAAATGTCCTATTTTAAAGTGTTATAAGGATTTATTAATTAAAAATATCAGATCCCCACCAAGGCTCCCACACTTGTAACAAATAGAATTTCTAATTTGGCAAGAATTCTTAAAATGGTTCTCTCCACACACAAAATAAGGACCTTTAGGCCAACTTACAATATTGCATTCTAGTTGTGTGTTTGAAGGCGCAATTGTATGGTACGCAGTGGATTCGCAAGTTCTACAACTTCCGAAAATGTATTATAGTCTTTCCTCATCAAATGACGCTTTAATCCTGGAATCATTAATTCCCATAATAAATGATGTAATTAAGGCTTGTTTGAAAAATTGAACAGTAAAACTACAAACATTTACA
The DNA here is from genome assembly GCA_035578905.1 of Stictocephala bisonia. Classification (NCBI taxonomy): domain Eukaryota; kingdom Metazoa; phylum Arthropoda; class Insecta; order Hemiptera; family Membracidae; genus Stictocephala; species Stictocephala bisonia. The sequence goes on along the minus strand of JAQJVL010001211.1, from coordinate 9,815 downwards.
ATTTGTCTCAAACCGTTTGAGAACTCTACTAATGTCTCAGTATTTTGGCAGTATGAGAAAAACTTTACTCTTTCTGCAACTGCTATTTTTGTAACTTTGAAATTGTTTGACAACATTTCAAACAACTCCTCATAAGAAAAATCATCAACCGATCTAAGTTTACAAAGGTTAACAACAGTTTCTTTGGTGCTCAAATAGTCTATAAAAAGAATTTTCATGTTTTCTTGATAATTTATTCAAGATATTGTAAGGAAATTTGTGAATTTAATATGCCAAATATCTATATTTACCTTCTCTGGGTCAAACTGTTCACATGTTAATTTTGGAATAACTGTAGTTTGCTGCTGCTGTTTTCCAAAATTGATTGGTTCCATATTATTTCTTCTAGGCATTTCAATCCCGTCCTCTTTGCCACTGATATGTTTTACTAACTATCAATAAAAGATCAGAATTACACTTGAACCTGGACATCTTTATTTAAACACCAAAAATATATAATAAACAAAAAATAATATGAAAACAGCTGTTACATATGTAATTAATTAATTCAAATCATATAGATCGCATGGGCGCCCGCAGGTAGGGGCCAGGGGGGGCCATTGCCCCCCCTGAGAATCTGGATAGTACGCATAAATTTTTGTCAGGTTTTAGTGTTTTGAAAAATTTAGAATGTCCAAAATGAATAAATATCGGCAATTCCGCATAAACGCCGGGATAAGGTTACGTTAACGAAAAACATGACTACATAAATAACCAAACCCTAGTATTCATGCATGCTAGTATTATTATAGCGAAAGAAACAACGTAATTGACAACAATAAGCAAGACACTGAAGAGCAAGTGATACTTAGTCTATGGTAGGCGCCCGGCCCAGCGTCGGCGTCAGTCAGTGTCTAGCTGTTGTTGTGTTAAGTCGTATATTCACGGATAAAGTGTAGAAGTGAAATTAATTTTCATTTGGCGATATTGTGTTCAGTGTGATTTTGTTAGCTACAGGAGAGTTTAAAATGGACATAAGAAAGTTTTTTAATAAACGTTTAAAAACCGATCACGTCATACATGCTGTTGACAACGATAATCAGTGTAAAGATCTAACAGAAGACAATGTTTGTATCAACTTTGCATCCAGCAGTAATGCAGAACATTCAGTAAACACTAGTAACATTAACGTTGCTGATGCAGGCCTACAAGCAGATTATTGTTCTCAACCATCGACTTCTGCACATACCACCTCATCAACACCTAATATAAAAGGTAATACTAACGACTCGTTTGATATCGGTAACTGCCTTGATAATATCCCGACAAATAATTATGTAATTTACTCAATGTTAACAAACCCATGGAAGCCTGATTCAAGCTACAATTTTAAAGATGATGTAATAGCAGGAAAGCGCCCATTTCTTAGAGAATGGTATAATACATACCCTTGGTTAGCTCACTCCCGAAGTGGAAAAGGTGCTCTTTGCAAGTCATGTGTTTTATTTAAGCCCCGTGTTAGCTATGGAAGCTATCAAAGTGGATTCATCACACGCCCATTCAATAATTATAAAAAGTTTCATGAATATGCTAAATCTCACGCTCTTTCGCAATGGCACCGCGAGGCTGTGGAAAAGTCTAGTAATTTCTTGTCAGTTATGGACGGTGAAAAGCAAAGTGTCGATGTTCTTGTCAATGAAGGGTTAGCTCACCAGATTGAATCAAACAGAAATAAACTGAAACCTATTGTTTCGTCTATAATTTTTTGTGCTACACACGATCTACCATTAAGAGGAAAACAAGATACGCATGCTGTTTTTAACGACCTTTTGCGTTTCAGAGAAGAGTCTGGAGATGTTACTTTAGCAGACCATCTGAAACATGGGCCCAAAAATGCCAGCTACATATCCCATCGAGTTCAAAATGAGTTGATTGAAACTAGCGCAAATGTTTTAAGAAATGAACTGATTGGTAAAATAAATTCAAATGAAATATTTTCCATATTGGCTGACGAGACAATGGATATTTCAGGGGTGGAACAATTGTCCCTTGGTGTTAGATATTTTGACACCTCCGACAAATGTACCAAGGAGGATTTCCTAGGTTTTACACCTTTACAGGATGGTTTGGGTGCTGAAAATGTAGCAAGTGCAATCATCTCTACATTAACATCATGGGGTTTAAACTTAAATAACGTTGTAGGACAGGGCTATGATGGATGTAGTACAATGGCTGGTCATATTACTAGTGTACATAAAAGAATCAATGAAAAATTTCCTATGGCTCTGTATTTCCATTGCTCTAGCCATAAGCTCAATTTAGTCGTCAATGATTTGAATAGGCTACCACAAGTTAGAAATACTGTTGGAACAGTAAAAGAGGTTATTAAGTTTTTTCGTGAAAATGGACAGAGGAGAGCGGTTATTGGGACACTGCAGAAACTGTGTGAAACCAGATGGACTGAAAAGTATAAAGCAATAAGAAAGTTCAATGAACAGTTTGTTGATGTAGCTCAAGCTGTAGAAAACTTATCTATGGAAGGAAATAAGGACACGAGGCAGAAAGCATTTCAACTCCACTGTGCTGTAACAACAACATCATTCTTAATATGTATGCAAGTAATAGCTGTGTACTCCAGTAAACTTGAAATCGTAACTCAAATGCTGCAAAGTCCAAGTGTTGACTTATTAAAAGTTTCAACACACATACAAAGGTTAGCTGAAATTTTTAAAAGCGACAGAACAAATAGTGTAGAAGAGTTCGCCAAAATAATGTTGACCGTCGAACAAAATGCTGCAGCTCTGTGTGTTACTCTCACAAAGCCACGAGTCATTGGTGGAACACAAATACATCGATCAAACCAACCATCTGAGACCTTAAATGATTATTTTAGATTGTCTGTGTTTCTTCCATATTTAGACTCTTTGGTGCAATCCTTGAGTGACAGGGTTTCAGAAAAAAACCAATCTGCTTTTGAAATATTTAACATGCATCCAAAAGTCATGAAAGCCCTTCACAAAGAAAAATGCGAAAGTTCTGTGGTAAAAATTGCTGAAATGTATGGAAAGTTGTTAGACAACTTTAAGGACGAATCAGTCCTATGGTATGACCTGTGGGCAAACACACCAGCTGATTATAAGGACTTGGAGAAAATGCACCTTATAGATGTTCTGCAACACGAACATGTTTACTTTTTACCGTCAGTTGCTAAGGCACTCAAGATTGCACTGTGTTTACCACCAACAACTTGTACTACTGAGAGGTCATTCAGGTGAGAATAATAGTTAAATGTTTTTTAAATTGCATGCAAATTTACTTAGATTTTATAGGTCTAACTTATTTATTTTTTATTCCATTTCTGCATAATAGTCTTTTAAAATATATACTAAGTCAAGTATACCAGTAGTTGGCAGAAATTTAGTTTACAATGGTTAATTTCGTTTATAGGAGTAAAAATGGTTTATATCTTTAAAATGTTTACTGTTATGTTTCTTTACAGCACTCTGAGACGAGTAAAAACTTGGATAAGGAGCACCATGTCAAACGATCGGCTTACCGGCCTCTGTCTACTGTCTGTTCATAGGAACACAGTAAAACAACAAAAAGATGAGCTAATAGAAAAGACCATCAATGTTTTTGGAATGGATAAGAGAAGAGTACAATTCTTGTTCAAGTCATAATATTTTACATCCATTCAGATCATGTCACACCTAAGTTCATTTTGAAGCAAATACATATTACTTTAAAACATTTTTGACTTTTACTTTTTTACTGTAAAGTGTCATACCCCCCAGACCCCCCGGTGGCCTTGCCCCCCCTGGGAAAATATTCTGCGGGCGCCCATGACAGATCGAAACTTTACTATACTTTAATCCCCTAGTTGCTCTGGCTATTGGGCTCTTAAAAAATGGCCCTTTCTGAACGTAAGTCTTACTTAGTTAGTAACCAGACTACACAGGTCATCCAAACTTATCTTATTCTCATATAATCGTACATTTTCATCTTAAAATATGCAGAAAGTTGTGTCGGCATCTCATATATGAGATTAAGTTTACCAGAAAAGCAAGGCAAGTTTGTTTAGGTCTGTGTAAACTCACCTTAGGATTGGTTGGGTGATAACTCATGAATTCCTATCATCTGAATAATAATGAATAGCAATAAATGTCAACAACTCGTGTGATATAGTATCACATGTTTTATCATATGGTAATAAACTAATATAGATTAAAACTAACGATTAGTCCTCAGAGTAAAGTTTAATACTATCTGTAAACTTCTCCAACTAGGTAAGAACTAACTAGTTAGATTGCCTAGCTAAAATATTCTAGAAACAGTTTTCTATATTTAAAACTTTCCGATATTAAAGCGATATTTTCTTAAATTTAAATAAAACACTTATTTGGTAAATCCAATAAACATTAATCGTTAAATTTTACCAACAGATTAATTTGATAACTTACATGTTTGTTATCCAAACAATGAAGTATTGAAAAAGCGGTGATTCATGTTTAGAACGGTACTACAACATTGTAAACAAGAATTATGTATTTCCAGATATATGTAGCCTATCTAAAATACATCAATAAATCATATTAGTGTCAATATAGACCAATTACCATAGAAAATATCAACTTATTACTGTTCATTTCTTTTCTCTAACAATTTTTGTTCATCCACCCACCCCATACTCATAATGCTGGTTCACCCACCCTTCACACATAACTAGCTGTTTCACCTGCCCACTATTCACTCACAACTTGTTTGTTCACCCACCCACCCTTCACACATAACTAGCTGTTTCACCTGCCCACTATTCACTCACAACTTGTTTGTTCACCCACCCACCCTTCACACATAACTAGCTGTTTCACCTGCCCACTATTCACTCACAACTTGTTTGTTCATCCACCCACCCCTACACACAATGCTGGCTCACCCACCCTTCACACATAACTGGCTGTTTCACATGCCCACTATTCACTCACAACTTGTTTGTTCACCCACCTACCCTTCACACATAACTAGCTGTTTCATCCACCCACCCTTCACACATAACTAGCTGTTTCACCAGCCCACTCTTCACACATAACTAGTTGGTTCAATCACACACTCTTCACACATAACCAGCTGTTTCACCCACCCACCCTTCACACATAACTAGTTGGTTCATCCACACACTCTTCACACATAACCAGCTGTTTCATCCACCTATCCTTCACACATAACTAGTTGGTTCATCCACACACTCTTCACACATAACTAGTTGGTTCACCACCCACCCTTCACACATAGCTAGCTGGTTCACCTACCCACCCTTCACTCATAACTAGCTGTTTCACCTGCCCACTCTTCACACATAACTAGCTGTTTCACCCACCCACTCTTCACATATTCGCCTGTTTTATCCGCCGATTCTTCACACATAACTAGTTGGTTCACCCACCCTCTCTTCACACAGGAATAGCTGGTTCACCCACCGACCCTTCACACATAACTAGCCGGTTCACCCACCCACCCTTCACACACCACCATCCTTCACACGTGACTAACGTGTACACTAAGCTACCCTTCACCCCACAAACACTATAAGCTGGTTTACCCAATCCGCTTTCACACATGATTATCTGGTTCACTTATAACCAAAGAACTAAATATTTGACACCGTAAGTTTTTAACTTGAGACCATTCAGAGCTCATTTGGATATGATTTCTGTTTCTTTTTCTCTATACTCAAGGGGAGTCCCAAATTACTCCTATTAGTTCAATTTTAATTTTCATACTACTAACAGAATAATAATTATAATCTTTAAATCTAATATTAGCATTTCAACAACTCCAATACATATGAAAACTCAACAAACAATAATAAACTCCAGTAAATCCTATTCATGAATGAAACGTATAAGTTTGTTAATGTTATATTTGAATGAATCTAACATGATATCGGAATACTAAAAACAAATTCTGTTTTCAATTTGGTTTGCCATTTTCCTTAGATGTGTATTCTCAAATCTCTTTCAACCAGAGTATACAATCAAGGACTATAGTTTGTCTTGAAAAGCTCTTTGTAAATCTAAGAGGAAATTGCTTTTCTTGTTACCAGAGTTATTCCGTTGTTATTTAGATCTTGCAGGTTTAAACGTTGTAATGATATCATTTATCACAATAACTTACTTGGGCAAAATAGAGGAAGTTTAAAATTTATGACTCTTGTAGAGAGAATTACTGTAGCAGAATTATGTTTTAGATTAAGTTACTATTTTCGTAATTTTTAACTCTCGGTTACTCAGCCTATGGATTAAATATATTTGGTTAATTTTGTAATTTTTGTATTTGAGAATATTATTAAGCTAATTTTTGACAATATATTGGGATCTGTACATAATTTGTATCAACCCAAAATTAAGAATTTATTTTACCAAAAATAGATACTGTATTCAAAATAAATGGATACAGTGATATAACCCCCATACACACATTAGAACATCTAACATAAAGTGGCTTTCAAGAAATGAAGAGAAAATCTTAAATGAGAACATACTTTGTGTAGAATATCAAGTTAAATGTCTAAATCTTATATTACTGTGTTCCCAGTGCTGAAAGTTTGACCTCAAAATATCCACGCTTTTAAAAAATGATACCAGTTAACAGTTTTAAAAAGTTACCATGTAGGTCCTGTTGTAGATTGCTTAGTACTATTTTCTTGGCTCAAGTTGGAAGAGTTAACTTGTAAAGTAAAGATATGGTCATGGATAAGAATGAATATTTATTAAAGTGTAAAAAAATAAATAAATAAAAAAATAACAAACACATACTGGCAATAAGAAATAATAACAATTTATCATTTATTGTTTTACATGATAGCATTCAATGCCAAAGCCCAACAGCCTAACCATAATTAATTATGTCGTATATAATCAATGCTAACCATAAGGTAAACTTAAGAACAGCCGTATCAAAGGTTGCAGCAGTCCAAAACACAGCAATGTTCAGAGATTGCATCAAGCTAAATGAAGGCGCTCAGAAAATTCCAACAGACTGGGGTCTATGGAGTCTTAATAACTGGTTAGCATCATAGAAAGCTTAAATATACTTTCATGAATAATGATGAGTATACATTTGTACAAAATAATTACTATCCTGTTTTAAATGAATTTAAACCCATTTTAAGATTAATAATTATTGGAGGTTAAAAGTGTTAAAATAATATTTTATATTTTTTTGAAAGAAATTATGGAAACACTGTAGTATATTTTAATTTGTATTAATTTTGTTTTTCAGTAGAACTATTTAAACATATATTTCAAAGATTTCACAAAACAATAAAGATATAATAGCTTCAGTTAGCTCAAAATATTTATTGTTTTCAATTTATTTTTCGGAGTTGCGTTATTTAAAATAAAAGAGAACTCACTTGTTAAAACACCAAACGTAAGTACTATAAATACTTTACAATCGTCTTCTGGCATGTCTATCCCTTATTTATTGAAGCTAAAAGTTGTAAAAACCTACATGTACGTTTATATGCTCTGTCAAATTACTACAATGAACTCTTCCATATTATTTTTGGATGGCAAACGATTTAAAGAAAGATATTGCGCCACTACTTAACTTTTTAAAAACACAAACCAGAGTAAAAAGGCACATACATTGTCAATGTTAATTAAAACAATGAGATATTTCTTATAGTAAGATTTCATAATACAAATAAAGTAAAGAAGCTTAGATGTTAATGAGCTTTGTTAAAGAGCCATCTTAATGGTACAAGCAATACAAATGTCAATACTATTGAAGGATTGCATCAAGATAAATGAAGGAGCGATGGAAATTCTCACTAACTGAAATCTGCCTAACTTGTATGGGGAATAAATATTTGAAAATTATAAAAAGCTTAAACATAATTACGTATAAATTAGTATACAATAATTTTTTATCTACTCATTATTCACTATTCATCTCTAAGACGCCGATCGTAGAGATATGAGCGAATATGAGGAGAACAGAATAGAATAGAATGAGTGTGATGAGTGTAGATGAACGAGTGTAGTAATTGTTTCTATCTGAGTTCGACTTAGCTCAGAAAGGACTATTTATTAATAGCCCAATAGCCAGGGCAACTATGGGACCTATAGCTTTACGTGGAATCCGAACCACGTAGTGTTGGTTTGATTTTCAGCTAACTGACAAGTCCAACACTCAGTTCTCTTCCCTAGACAACACCTGAACCTTGACTACCATTCAACACGGACACTCCATACTTCTCCAGTAGTATCTACGTTGATGACAACCATTGAGTGATTATAATTTTATAAACGAATTCTAACCCATTCTAAATAATTATTCAAATATTAAAAAGTATAAAGTTTGTAGATTTTTATAACAAACATGACCTAAGGAAAATAAAACATGGATCATGGGTTGAAGTGGACTTGTCAACGGATTATCCCTCGTTTTTGGGGAAGGTTCGGTAAATATTCACTTTCAATATCATGGAGTCGATAATACCCAGTGAATATTTTATCGTCAAACTGTGCTTGTACATCTCGTTTTTATTGTAACAACTAACAGTAATTCAAATCCTTTGATCTTTCCATTTTTGATTTGTGTATCATGTTTTTTCACATTTTTATAGTAAAAAATACACTCTTTACTTGAGTTTTAATCTTCACTTTTTGAGACATACTCGTACACCTTACACAGAGAGTTTGCACTATTTATATAAGGATGAGTTATAAAAATAAACTATTTTAATCAACAGAGTTTATCACGTCAATGGTTATATTGATTATATCCAGTTAGACACTTCATTTCAGTTAGACACTTTCACTTTAGTCATCAGGCAAAGTTTTTCATGTCTGAGGGCACTGCCAAAAACTTGGAGTTTGAGATAAGACTGGAAGCCTATACTTAAACATAGCTAAGCCATTGTTATATTTAAGCTGCTGTCTCCTTTTCACTTGTTATATTTTCTGTGTACTTTAATAGTCTGTTGTTTGGTCTTTTATTGCACTTTAATTATTGTTAATTATTTTGTTTTGATTATATATTTTATAAAACTCATTATTATTAAAATTTATTTATTGTAATTAAAAATACTATTGCAGTAAAAATAGAAAAAACTTATATCTCTCAAATAGCGTTTCGCCAGAGAGATGATCGAGAATATTATCAATAGATGAATTGAATGTCGTATAATCTATAATACTACAATCGTACTAAAATTTATGATGCATAAAATATTTGAAGAGTAGTATTAGAATTAATTGATATAAGGGTAGAGCATATAATTTGAAATTGTTGTGTAGTAAGTATTTTGTTTTGAAAAAATAAAAATATGATCACTAATAAGACTCGTAATATAATAAATAGGTTACCATGTAGACTTGTTTCTGGGGTTACAGCGGAGAGTAATCATTATTTCATTAGAAACATACAGTAAACGCTTTGCCTTGTGTCTTAGTCTGATTTGAACTATTAGAGATGTTTTGACTTGGTCACTTGATTTTATCTGTAATCTTAATAATTACAGTTGTTTCTATAATTAAAAAATCATCTGGTCACAGTAATAAATTTACGAGACATAAAAAATTAAAAAAAGGACTCATTACGAAATCTACAAAACCTCTATATACCCATACCACCGTTCGTGTATGGGTGGGCGAGTGGGTCAATACCACCGTACGTGTATGGGTGGGTGGTTGGGTCAATTGTTGCATATGTCTAGGTGGTTGGGAGAGTCATCACCATTGCTGCAAGAGTGTCCAAGTGGGTGAATGGGTTATCATTGTTGTATATATTTGGGTGGGTAAGAAGGTCATATTTGTTGTATATGTATC